>SKCR01031979.1:0-320702 GCA_019454045.1 Zanthoxylum bungeanum
TGCATGATAGTTTCATTATCATTTTTGTATCTGGTAAAGAATGATTACTAAGTTATATAGAGAGGGAGCCATTTACAAACAGTTCTAACTTCTTGTTGTAAGTCTCCTCACGGTTTGGTTAAAAAAAAAATCATTTCTGGTCATATTATTCAATGGAATCATTTCTGCTACATGTTAAAAAAATCATTCTGGTCATATTATACGAAATAATGATCTTAACGTTTGGATTTTGTTTAAGAAGGTGAAGTATGTTCTGGAAAACATCCAAGAAGCATTACCGTGACTTCATTTTCTTATAGAACTATCCATGCTACTTCTGTGGAGTTGCAATTAGTTCACTGTAATAGTTATTTCTTCCTAAACTAAACTAGTTAATGTTAAGGAGAACTGAACTTTGTTTTGTAATTGAAGTTAACTCACAGGGATGAGGGAATATGAAGAAACTTGAAGAAATTCCATGACCAGCAAGCATGGTTTTAGATGATTGAAAATAGTGGATTATCACGTGTATAAACTATAAATGATCTTAAGTGTAGATGCCTGTTTGCGCTTGGGTTATGCACATCAAGTGCGGACCTATCCTGATTGTACCCTCTTACCATGTTAGCAAAGGCGCCGGGTTTCGCTGTCTAGTTTGTTTTGTTTTTTAAATGGAGTATTTTTGTTCATGAGAAATCTTGTTTTAGTTTTTTTCCAGATCTTTTTACTTTATGAATATTTATTATGATTTATCTTCATTTTTTTACTTGCTCACTTTGGTTGGCTTCACTTTGGTGGCTAGTTTTGGTTTATAGTTTGATGACATATATTGAATGCAGATTGGCCAGGGAACGTACAGTAATGTTTATAGGGCTCGTGATCTTGATCAAAAGAAAATTGTTGCTCTGAAAAAAGTAAGGTTTGATAACCTGGAGCCTGAGAGTGTTCGCTTTATGGCAAGGGAAATCCATATTCTCCGTAGGCTTGATCACATAAATGTAATAAAGCTGGAAGGCCTAGTTACATCAAGGATGTCTTGCAGCTTATATCTTGTTTTTGAGTACATGGAACATGATCTGGCAGGGCTTGCCTCACATCCTGGGCTGAAATTTTCAGAAGCACAGGTATTTATGATTTTTTTTCCTATATCTAGGGCAGTTTATTTAAAGTTCATTTCTGACAATTCAGTTAATTGTGATGTTTCCATTCTAAATATTTTTCCTGCATAGGTATTTGTGTACGTTTCTTTAATATAGCAATTACATGGAAGCTATAATGTTGAATGTTGATATTTTTAGGTATTAAGTGTATATTTTTTGGGCAGGTTAAATGTTACATGCAGCAACTTTTGCGTGGGCTTGATCATTGTCACAGCCGTGGAGTCCTGCATCGTGACATAAAAGGATCCAATCTTTTAATTGACAACAATGGCATCCTGAAAATCGCAGACTTTGGTCTGGCTAGTTCTTATGATCCCCATCAAAGTCAGCCATTGACAAGCCGTGTTGTAACTCTATGGTACCGGCCGCCAGAGCTTTTATTGGGAGCAACTAACTATGGCACTGCTGTGGATTTGTGGAGTACAGGTTGCATACTTGCAGAATTGTATGCTGGCAAGCCTATAATGCCTGGAAGAACTGAGGTATTTTTTAAAATAGAAAGGGATTAAGGGACAAATTACGGGATTTTCTGTCATAAATCAGAATTTATGTTCTTTAACTTCTTTCCCTTTAATGGGACCTTTCTACTGCAATGTTTTCCTGTTAGGAATAATGCCCATGATTAGAGTTCCTAATAATATATTAGACCCAGCATCTTGTTTGATAACAGTTTTGATTTGATTTAGATAGTGGTTAAAAGACAGAACCTGATTTTTCAGTTGGATCTGCCTGATTCATATTTCATACATAGGTTCATGATATTTGTAATAAAATACTTCTCTTCAGAAATGCCTGTACCTATGTGACTTTCATTTTGGAGGCTTTAGTTTACTGCTTTATTTCATGCTTGTCTGTAGTATGTACAGATGAGATGTGCTTTGAGATGGTTTCAGGGTGGGTCTGACTTAAAATTATTATAGTTGACCTGAATATGTGGAGTTGGGCAGTAAAGTACAGCTTCAAAGTAATTCTTGCAGTCAACTTACTTGGGCTTGTATTTCAGAAAGTATTGTATTTTTATTTTTCATTCTCTAGAAGGCAATATTATAGCAGAAATTATCTGTTGAGGATGAATCCAGGACCTTCCTTTACAGTTGGTGACTGCTGCTTTAGGAATGTCATGGAACAATGATGCTAGGTTTTTCTCCTGTATGGTCCCAGTAAGTGGGTGAAGTTCCATACTGAGTTGGTTCTGTGCATAGGCTTGAATGCAAAAAAAAAAAAAAAAAACTGAGCCAGTTCCATTGTATAAAAGTGTTTGTGTACATACTAGTTTCTACCTCCTCTTTAGCAGCAATCTCTGTTTTGTGGACGCTTAGGGTATCAGTGCTATTTTATACCCTAGCATAGACTTTCTTGTTTTCTTTTTCTTTATCCTTTTTGTTTTATGTTCTCTCTTTCTTTGAAGTACCATTATTTTCCTTAATTACTTAAAGTTCGCATCTTTTTATCTTGTAGGTGGAACAGTTACATAAAATTTTTAAGCTCTGTGGCTCGCCTTCTGAGGATTATTGGAGAAAATCTAAGTTGTCTCATGCAACCATCTTTAAGCCTCAACGGCCTTATAAACGTTGTGTTGCTGAAACATTTAAGGATTTTCCTGTGCCAGCTTTAACCCTTATGGAGACCCTTCTTTCCATTGATCCAGCTGATCGTGGATCTGCATCATCTGCTCTCAGGAGTGAGGTGTGGATTTTTTGATAAATAAACTCATATAGACCCGTCTTTCCATTTTTGCATTGTGTTTTTCGTAAGGAGGTTAGTACAGCTTGTGTGATTGGGTGGACATTCTCTTGTTAAATCAAAGTACTAATCCTTTAAAAACTTTAGTTTTTAAGTCTTACAGAGGATTTAACAACTTCTCTCTGAACATGTCAATTATTTTACTTTGTTAGATGAGATTTCTAGCAATAATTTCAGCTTGTGCCTTGTATATATATATCCTTAATAAGCTTCAATTAGAATTTTAATGAATAGTATGCTGTTAACTAGAGTTTTTTGGTATTCATTTTCTATTATAGCTCGTCAAAATTTCTCATATCATGCCAGTCCCTTGACTTGTAAATTTTATACCTCGTTTAAAAATGAACTTATTCTCAATGCTGTAAATGATGCAATATAATCACACATGTTATTGTGCAGCTCTTTATCATTAGGAAAGAATTTCTTACGTTTTACTGAGAGTTGGTGGTTTGGATATCACGATGCAATGATGTTGCTAGGAACTATTGAAGGATTTCTTGATAGCTAACGCTGTGTGGCTCACATGTCAAGAATTATATGAAAATTGGTGGTACTATTAAAATTTGAATGTAAATATACTTGGTTAGATTATCATCTGTGGCTGTGGAGGCCAGTGGTTCTAGTTTGTGGTAGGGTTTGATATGTAACACAGGCGTGCATATTCAAGTCCTGCAGTTATTTATCTCTATTATTTCACTTTGGTTTCAAATATCACTACATGTTAGAAGGCAATCATGAGTTGGTTTACAAAAACAGATTTATTCAAAATGGAGTTGGAAACTGAATTTTATATTTGAGACTTAAACTTAAGAGGTTGATTGATATGAAGATTAGTCAGGAAGAGCATATTTTTTTTTGCTCTTTTATTCCCTACTGTTCCTTCCCTATTTTCTATCGTTTTTAAAGTAGTCAATGTACATCTTAATGCTTTGCGATTTTAAATCATGAAATTGAACTATTAATTACTCTCTTGGTAGTTCATTAATAGCTTTCTTCTATGCTTTGTGGCATTCTGAGTTATTTTTGCCTTATCTTATACAGTTCTTTTCAATGAAGCCGCTGCCTTGTGATCCTTCCAGTTTGCCAAAGTATCCTCCCAGCAAAGAATTTGATGCAAAAATACGGGATGAAGAAGCTAGAAGGTGTATATTGTAACAATTAGAGCATGGTTTTTTAGTTTCAATATAGCAATTATAGTCTTCCAGTTTGATATTACTGGAAATCATACTTCATGTCAAAATTGAAAGTGTTAATTAAGATTGCATGTTGCTTGTTGGTTTTGATTGTTAGGTTAAGATTACATTTTACCTTTAGTTGGGTACTCATAAGCTATGTAGTCATCAGCCCACAGTTGGAAATTTTTTTTGGGAGCTTGAATTTGTTGGACATTCACTTATTTTTAATTTTCACTCAATGAGCTATTTTTCTGTTCTTTTGAAGTTATACCTCTACCCAAAGTGCAGATCTGTCTGCATGCTAGGTACTAAAGAATTTGTTTTTGTGTTCTCTTGTAGGCAAGTAGCAGTAGGAAGCAAGGGCCAGAGAATGGACCTTGAAAGGGGAGGGACAAGGGAGTCCAGAGCCATCCCAGCCCCTGATGCCAACGCTGAATTAGCGTTGTCTATGCAGGTAAGTTATTTTCTATTATTAATGACCTCTTGTACCATCGTTCCTCCTCTTGTAACTAGTTTTCAGTGCATGCTTTAATTAGGATGGTGTGATGATCTCTGAGCTTTACTTTTGTCAAATTTACATTTGTGAGGTGTAATATAAAGAAAGTAACAGGAAAGTACTGCAATTTGTTTCTTAATTACAGTTTGGCATGGACTTTCTTAATAATGTATTGGCAAAATTCCCCTGCAAATGAGTTATATTAGGTATGAAGAGCAACCAACTTAACAGAAGAAAAGGGTATGCAAGTATATAAAAAGCAGAAGCTAATTTCTGAATATGAAGCTTATAGCTAATTTAGCAAATAACATGTTAGGAAAGTTTTGTAGCCTGCAATTCTCCAATGCCTTTGAAGCCTCCATTTGCATCTAGACTGCCCATTTTGGTCTAACCACTTTATCCCAGATCGGAATACCCGGAGATTGTAGATTGCTAGAAATTGATCATGAACTAAAAGGTGATGCACCTTTTCTCCATTCTGTTTCACCGAAAAAACTACAATGGGATATTATTCATTTCCTCATCATGTGGTTCTTTATTCTACCCTAGTGAGATTGCATCTCATTATCTATCAATACCTCCCCATCAAAAACCTTCATGCTACAATCAAGTGTCATTACTCCCACTTTTCCCCATCTACTAATTCAAAACAAGCCTCCAAATGCCATCCTTCTCAGTTAACACATCTGTAAATTCCTTTGCTTCAATTTTCAACACAGTTTGACTGAATAACATGTAAGATGTAATGGTCTTTTTATCCAGAACAGCGTTGCAGTTTAAGGGCTGATTGTAGATCTTTATTTAGATGCTGTTGATGATCAAAACTCAAATCTCACTATGCAGCACTATTATAATAGAGCTGACAAGTTGGTACCATATTTGAAGTTTTGGTTGAAAGCAATTTTAAGATTTGGAATTGGGACTGATAGTAAATCATGAACAAGATATGTTGCTAGAGCGCGCCTGTTTGTCAAGATTTTGCTGTTTAATAGGAATATAAAACATTTTTAAGTCCCCAAGGGGTGTGGTTTGGTGGTGTAGGGTTCAGGATCTCACGTTGAGGTCTTGGGTTCGAATCCAAGGAGTGTGTTTCTTGTAAGAGCCTGGAACAGTCGGAGATTTTACCTGCTCCGCTTAAGCCCGGAAGGGGTGGTTTGGTGGTCGGGTTTCCAACGATTCCAAAAAAAAACATTTTTAATTTCCTTCCCACACTTTATGCTACTTAGTCATCTTTCAACAAATCTACCTATGTAATTCAATATCTTTTTAAATCTTCTGTTCTTTTTTTCATATCACTCTTACTTTAATTTTATGAATACACTAATATGATTCTTGTTTCAGAAAAGACAAAGCCAACACAACTCTAAGAGCCGGAGTGAGAAGTTTAATCCTCATCCAGAAGAAGTTGCATCTGGCTTCCCAATTGATCCACCTAGACCATCACAAGTGATGGAATCAAGTGCAGATCCCCAGGGGCATACTCATAAAAGAGCCTCCCATTCAGGGCCACTAGCTCAGCGTGCTACATGGTCAAAGGCAGGAAAAAACACGGATGATGCCCCAAAGATTTCAACTGGTGCTGACTTGTCAACAATGTCAGGTCTAGTGGCTGCAAGGAGGAGTTTATTATCTGAAGATCGTAGAGAGAGGTCTGGTTCCTCACAACCAGAAGTTCCGAAACTAATTGCAAGATTCCCAGGATCTTTCAAAGAAGCCTCCGAATCTTTGATCCAACGTGATCAGAAGCATCACACTCCAGGTGTTGCAGGTTCTAATCAAAAGGAAGATGCAAGAATTAGCCAGAAAGATCCAATTCTTGTTAGTATTTGCCGTTCTTTATTTTCCTTCCTATTTTTAAGGTTACCGGTTGTCTGGATATTGTTTTGTTGATCAAACTCTTAACTAATGGGATGAATCCTATTTCATAAGGGTTTGACTTCCTGCTTATTTATCCATGCTATCTTGATTATTGAGTGCCTGATGCCTTGACTCTATTATTGTTTGCATTTTGGTCCAGCTTGGCTATGGGTCAAAGGGTCACAAAATTCATTACTCTGGTCCATTGATTGTCCCTTCAAGCAATGTGGACCAGATGCTTAAGGATCATGATCGCCAGATTCAAGAAGCTGTTAGACGAGCACGTGCTGACAAGGCTAAGATCAGAAAAGTCCAGGCAGAAGGGAACCAATTGCCGACCAATTCATTATTTGTTTCTGGCCGTTGAGCTGGCTCAAGTACCCCCCCAATGAACACAAGCCTTGTCAGGAAGATCACTGCAGAATAATTTGGCAGGTGATTTTCCCTTGTGAAATATAATATTAGTCTTTAATCGGGGTTTTTTTTTGGGTATAGGTGGTGTTTAGAAATATGGCCAGTGGCCACATTTAGATATGTTTATATATGACTGAAATATTTCTCTGCAATTTATTACTTCAGTCTTTCTACTCAGCAACTGTAATTTCTAAGCTATGGATCATTGTTGTAGAGCTTCTTATTAGCCATAAATCATTTTGGAAAAATGACGTCGTCATATTATAAAAGAAGGCATATGTTGTGTTCCTTGCCGAAGTTGCCAAGTATTGTGTTTATTCCCCCCTCTTTAAGCCTGATGCTTCTAGAGGAACGATATCTTCTGTCAAGTTGACAATTCTAGTTCTGGTATTCTTTCTGTCAATGTCGTTTAAGCGTAGGCATCTGTATGCCTCCTCAATTTTATTAAGTTCTCTAACTACTACTAGTCAACTTTGATTTGGTCAACATGCACATGCAGCAGCCAAATTAGAAATTTCTGAAAAAAGGCATTGATTATCTGAGTTGTCATTTAAAGTTTTGAAGAAAATTCAGATCTGTTGCTGCAGCAGCAGCTGCTATATATTGCTAGTCAACTTAGGGTCTCAACACTGCTTAGCTGAAGATGAACTTCTTCAAACTGCTACTGTTGTTTCTAACAATAGATTTGCTTGAGCCAATCAGTGCTGTTAAGTTTGCCTTCAATGGCTTCAATACTTCAAAACTGTTGCTTTATGGTGCCGCAAAACTGGATTCAGGTGCCATTTCCCTCACCCAGAATAATACTTTCTCCATTGGAAGAGCTCTCTACCATGCGAAGATCCCAACAAGGCATACAAACTCATCAGCTGTTAGGTCATTTAAAACCTCTTTCACCTTCTCCATCACCCCATACAAGGACCAACTTCCCGGTCATGGTCTGGTCTTCATCTTTGTGCCTTCCGCTGGCATCCAAGGAGCCGCCGCAGCTCAACATCTTGGCTTCCTGAACAGGACCAATGATGGTAATCCGAACAACAATGTTTTCGGTATTGAATTCGATGTATTTCGGAATCAAGAATTCAATGATATCAATGGTAACCATGTTGGTATGAATGTGAATTCTCTCACTTCTGTGGATGCTTACAAGGCCGGATACTGGTTTCAGAACAATCTGAATAAGACTGACTGGCATTTCCATGAGTTGAATTTGAACAATGGCAAGATTTATCGTGTATGGATCGATTATGAAGATACTATGCTCACTGTAACAATGGCTCCTGCAAAAATGAAGAAGCCTTGGTGGCCATTACTGACTGTCATTATTGATCTCTCAGACCTTTTTCTTGATGAAATGTATGTTGGTTTCTGTGCAGCCACTGGACAACTCGTTGAAAATCATAAAATTCTTAGTTGGAGCTTCTCTAATTGAAAGTCTAGTTTGATCATTTTCTTAAAAGTATGTGTGAGAATAAGAGTCATGTGTTTGGTATTGTGGTTAGATTGATGGTGAGATAATAAGATTGTATTTTTGTCAAAATTTAATTTTTAAATATTTGGTTAAAGATAAATATTAGAATAAATTATTATGTTTTCTTTTAAAAATCGAGTTTTACAACTATAATTAACGCATTTTTACATATCACCGTTAAAATCTGTTCACAACACTTAGCAAGTGCTATTGTTCTTGTAAAATATCCATTATGAATTTTTGTTTACTTTCCCATTTCGAAAGAGGAGTTAACACCACTATGAGTAGCCCTTCCCTCGTAAAGAAAGACTATGAAGACGAATGAGCTCAAGAAGACGAACACACAAGAACATGTTTTTTTCGGATTCATGTAGTAGGTGTGAGAAATTCTCTTAATATATATATATATAGGAGAGACATGTCTCTTAAGAAATGTCTTATGAGAAATGCACAAAATGAAGGGACATCCTCTAAAGTGAATGAATGTAACTCTAGACATTAAAGGACATTAGGAATGAGTATAACTTTTAGGAGGGTTACATCCTAAACCAAAAAGTGCCTATGAAGGCACCCATTCATGCCTATATAAAGAGGTCTTTACGTTCATTTTAAAACATTCAATTGTGTGGGAAAATATAGACATATTAGAGTGTCTAAAATAAGAGAGAGTTTCCACAATTTTCAAGTTTAAGTTATTAGAGAAAGAAATGCTCATTCTACAAGAAACAACCAAGTAATCCTGGTATAACACTAGCTACAGGAAATCCGTAGAGTACCGAGATGGGGCTAATAAGTTCTTAACTTGGTTATAGTTTTCAACATTCTTCAACCAATTTCAGGTTTTTCTAAATCTCCATGTTTATGTTTTATTGATTGTATGTTAATTGAGTGATGCATGTTAAAATTGATTAATAACACATATTGAACAATAATCTTAAGAACTTATTACTTTACATGTGTTGTTAACTCTGTTTTTGCATGTTTTAATGTTCTTCTTCTTGGAAAATGTGCTATGTGCATGAAAATTACGTAAGGGCGTTTGAATGCCTGACGAACGGATAAGGAAAAACCCGATATTTCACAGTTTTGTTCGAACATGTCTTCAAACACCACTCAAACACCGTTCTTCTGGAAAGGTTTGTTCGAACGCGTTATCAAACGTTGCACGAACGTGAACTCTCTGGAAAATTTCATTTGAACGACTGAACGAACGTGATACTAACACAAGTCACATCTGAGAAATTTCAGATTTAGAATAATAACATAGACTTAATCTATAAATTTCATTAAAAAAAAAAACAGATGATATACATGTTTTAGCTATGAAATTGGTATTATAGAACAAATACATAGAATAATATTAACTTAGTAAAATCATATACTGAATTCTGTAAACTTGGCAGTATAGGTTTTAGTTAATATTATGGTGTTCAATTATCACATGCATACACCTAATATATTATGTGATAAAGTTGAAATTATTTAATATTTGTTGCATACTTGGTTGAGAGTTAAAAGTATACTTATACATAAGTAATTCCATCCAAACTTGATTGCATTATATATTTAAAATTTATTGTGGTTGACATTTAAAATGTAAACACTTAAGTTTGAATGACTAAGATTTCTATTGAGAAAGTGTTTAAGGAAATTCTGTCACCAATGTGATAAGAGCCTAATTGGAAATGGTCTTAAGTGGTTACACCAGATCCCTCTCGTTCTCTGGAAAAATTTTCCTTTATTCACCTATCATAAGAAACTTTTAAACACAAATTCAAGGACTTGTATTATTTGGTACTTCAATCCAAAATAATAACAAGTAGAATTTTTAGTGTAACACATAAACATGATTATAAAGTTGATTTTTGTGTGATTTGTCTTGTGAATAAATTTCAGCTACACAAGACTAGTGAAAATATCACAATACCGGCCACTCATGGAGAGAAACCGAATAAGTTTGATGGAGACTTCAAACAGTGGCAGAGTACAATGTTATTCTACCTGACAACACTGCAGTTGGCTAAGTATCTCACGGAAGATTCTCCGGGTCCTGTGGAGGGAGAAAAAGAAATAGCCAAGCAACTGCGAGTTGAGAGATGGTCACAATGCGACTTCTTGTGTAAGAACTACCTATTGGGAGGACTTGACAATACCTTGTACAATGTGTACCAAGACATGACTTCTGCGAAGATTTTCTGGGAATCTCTTGAGAAGAAGTACAAAACAGAGGATGCAGGACATATGAAATTTATCGTGGGTAGGTTCATGGACTACAAAATGGTAGATTCAAGGACGGTAATGTCTCAGTTGGGTGAACTACAGTTGATCATTTATGAAATATTGAATAAATGAATGAAACTCTATGTGATGTTTCAAGTTGCCACAATTATTGAGAAGTTGCCTCCATAATGGAAGGACTTCAGGAGCTATCTAAAACTCAAGAAGAAGCATATGAGTCTTGAAGACTTTGGAGTTCGATTGAGGATTGAAGAGGACAACAGGAAGTCCGAGAAGGCTAGCTACAAGATTATGGAGTATAAGGCCAACATCGTCGATGGTGGAAAGGGTAACAGAAAGAGAAAAAACAGTGGAGCTGATTCTTCCCAAACAAACAAGAAGTTCAAGGGGAAATGCTACGTCTGTGGGAAAAACTGTCACATGGAGAATGACTGCGGAAATAAGTCTCAGAACAAGGGCAAGAAAATGAAAAATGAGGCCCATGTCACTGAGGATGAGCTGCTAACTGGTGAGATCTAAGAGTTGAACCTCTCAACAGTTGTAACTGAAGCCAATTTGGTTGGGAATCCGAGAGAATGATGGGTAGACAAGAGGGCTACTCGTCATACTTGTGATGACAACAAAATATTTTCCTTCTATTAGAAGGTCGATGATGGCGATCATCCGACAATGGGAAACTCGTCTACCTCTAGAGTGGTTGGACAATGCACAGTGGTCTTGAAGATGATATCCGTGAAAGAGCTTACATTGAAAAATATTTTGCACGTTCCTGATATTCGGAAGAACTTGATTTCAGATTCATTCCTTAGCAAGAATGATTTTAAGCTTGCATTTGTTTCTGAAAAGTTCATATTAACAAAAAATGATGTCTATATAGGAAAAGAATACCTCACTAAGGGATTTTTCAAGTTCAATGCAATAACTGTCAATCGAAACAGTACTAATAATAATAAAGCTATATCTTCTGTTTATATTATTGAGTCACAAAATATATGGCATGAGAGATTGTGGCATGTTAATTATGATATAATGCGTAAATTAATTAACATTGACCTTATACCTAAATTTACAATTGATAACCAACATAAATGTGAAGCATGTGTTGAAGCAAAAATGAATAAATTATCATTTCATTCCATAGAACGAAGTTCTAAATCCTTAGAACTTATGCACACCGATGTGTGTGACATGAATGTTGTGCAAACAAGAGGCGGTAAAAGTACTTTGTTACTTTTATCGATGATATCACAAGATTATATTATGTGTATTTGTTGAGGAGCAAAGATAAAGCTATTGAGAGCTTTATACACTATAAGAATGTAGTTAAAAATCAATTTGATAAGAAAATCAAAAGAATCAGGAGTGATAAGGGAGGTGAATATGTGTTACAATTCGGTGAATATTGTTCTTATCATGAAATTATTCATGAAACTACTGCTCCTTATTCGCCTCAACAAAATGGGATTACGGAACGCAAAAATTAAACGTTGAAGGAAATAATAAATGTCATGTTGACAAGCTCTGGTTTACCCCAAAACTTATAGGGGGAAGCCTTAATTTCTGCTAATTACGTTATGAACAAGTTGTTGGAGCGGATGTGGAATCCCTAAGGTCAGATTGGTATTCCGCGCAGCGGAAGTGGGTTTAACTCGTGGATATCTAGCATGACTGTATTTTAAAATATTTTATGTAAAACTACATTTCGTTTCGAGTCCGTGGGATAAAGCCAATGTTCTAAAATGCGCTAGGCGCTAGTTGGGTGACGACCCAGTGCCTAGCGCTTAGAGCTCGTAGTCGGGGCCTAGGCGGGGCTTAGACGGTTAATCAGAAATTGAGAATTTCTATAATTAGGTTTAAGATTTGGAGAAATTAATCATAGATAAATGTTATTTGAGTAATGGCTAATATTTATAAATGGTCAATTTGATGAGAAACTAACAAAAATAGAAAAAAAGATTAGATTTTTGAAATTAAGGTTTATGCTCTAAAATTGGATTTTTTTTTTCAAATTGATGAGTTAGAGAGTTAATTTTGTAAAATTAAGGTTATGATTAGGATTGAGGTGTGAAATTCGGCCGGAAAAAATAATTAATTTCAAATTCTGCGTCGGTCAACGGCGGTTGATCGTTGAATTTGTGACGAGCGCCTAACCCCAATGATTTGGGGCCAGGTGTCTCGGCCATAGACCGCCGAACCTATATGTGCCACCTAGGCGCGCCTAAGAGAGGCTTTTTAGAACACTGGATAAAACGGGGACCAAAACAGAGTCCGGAAAACTCCGAAATAGAGAAAATGAAGTTTCAATATTCTTCAGCTCTGTGCGTCGTGACGCGGAAGCTTGAGGGTCAAGACGCTCCAAAGTGCGAGAGCAACTGCAAGAGCTGAACATCTTAGCGTCACGACACGAAAGGGTGAGCGTCGCGATGCACCTAGTTCTGATGCTCGGTGTCGCGACGCTGCCCTAGGCAGTGAGCAATTTCTATTTCAAACCAATACTAAACACTTTCAATTTTCTCATAATACTTCAATTACACCTAAAATCTAATTTTAGCATCATAACCACTATCAACACATGTTATACAACTAACATACATGAAATTTGATTGAATCAAAACACAAATCAATTTAGAATCCCACTATGAAATGTCTCATGAACACTTATAGTTCACCCAAAGGTGGTCAAATGATTCTAGAATGGTAGCTATAGTTCTAAGCTTTAATATAGAGTTCCAAACTATAATTAATTGTTCCATGTCCAACATGAACATCTTTGACCCAATTACAAGAATATTGTATTTATACTTCCAAAACATCCTAACATAATTCATTAGCCTAATTTCAACTTTAAGCTATGTAATTATGCATCCAATACATAATTCATCACTATATGTCTCACTAATGAAAACTCACTAATGAAGAACATAGCTTAGGAGAAGATCAAATATTAAATAGTAAGCTTGATATAAAGATCCAATCTCATTCTCTTTGTTGAAATTGTTGGAGAACTTCCAAGGTTTAACAAGTTTTACTCCAAGATCCAATCTCGATTTCAATGCAAGCAAGCTTCACTCAAGATCCAATCTTAATTTCTCTTAGATGAAATGTCGTAGTAGAGATCTTCCAAAGCATCTCTAAACACTTCTCTAACTTAGGCTACTTTCTCCAATAAATACTTGTATTTTCATAAGCTTAAGCTTATCAAGCTTATTTAGCTTATCTTTAGCTTAATTAAAACATTCATCAAGCTTGGTATTTATAACAAAACTTAGGTAATTTTTAATTAATAAAAGTTTTAATCAATTTTTAGGTCGGCTTAATCGAATTTGTCCAAATATGTATAATTATGTGTGACTAATCACCTTTGTCTACTACTTTAATTTAATCAAATTAAATCAAGACAAATATTAGCAAATGGATTAGTTCAATGTAATCCAATTAAATCAAAGAAAAACACATATAATTACATATTTGCAATTACCAAAATATCCTCAAATAGTAGAGATATTTATGAAATTACGAAATTACGACAAAGCCCTTGTGTAAATCTTGAATTAATCCAATTAGGTCAAATTAAATAATCAATATTATCCAATAACACTTGATTATTTTAATTGATAATTATAATATCGCATATTATCTTTTATCAAAATTAATCGGTTACCTAAGTGCTCAACGAGTACACTTCATATTATGACTCTCTAAGTCCAGACACATTCGTTATATAAGCATAACTAATATGTACGCAATTCAACCACCTCTGAATTCGCAAAGAACACGAACGACCTCTCTGAACTATACAAGTCGAGGTCATCACATATGTTTAACAATCCCTCCGTCGTAGGCCATCCGAGTTGTGTTAGGAAACATAGAATACACCGTCAAGTTTCCAAGGCGCACATCTCATGTCGACACGTCCACGATTCTTTACAACTTAATCAGAAACCATTTCTGTTAAAAGTGGCCCACCCTAGGTGATCGGTTTTGGCGCCAAAGTCTTAAGAATCATGACTTACTCACATGGATACCTAAACCCCTTATGGTACACATACGGGCCGACAGATCCTATCTTGATATGCACTTAATTAACGAGTGCATCGATCCACACCCAACGAACATCTAGAGGCCAAACCATGAAAGGTTTTTGACATAAATGTCATCAAGTGTGGAAGATCTCACACAAAACCAATATTATCCTATAGTTAAAGGATCACATATGCTACTCGACTCGAGGAGATTCCTATTGACGGTGGTGTGTACTTTCAACTATTAAGAATCAATTGTGAGTAATTCAATATTCGCTCCAATGAATATTCACATGTCTATATGAGCTTCCCATGATCATGGTACCATGAAAGGTTTTTGACATAAATGTCATCAAAGTGTGGAAGATCTCACACAAAACCAATACTATCCTATAGTTAAAGGATCACATATGCTACTCGACTCGAGGAGATTCCTATTGACAGTGGTGTGTACTTTCAACTATTAAGAATCACTTGTGATTAATTCAATATTCGCTCCAATGAATATTCACATGTCTATATGAGCTTCCCATGCTCATGGTACATCAGGTTAAACCATTGAAACTCCAATTCCAATATACGACATGTGTTTGCTTCTCGATTATAGGAATTCGACCGTATTCCAAGACCAACAAATATGAATATTTACTTTAAGAATAGTTTATAATAGTAATACTAATATTATCCCAATTCCGGACCACCCAGTGTCCAGTATTACTACATGACTATTCTAAAGTCAATGTCATTCTCAGCATATAAATTTATCTAATATGTATAATGACATTACCATTAATAAGGTTTGAAATGAAAATTTAGTTATTTTATTAATAGATAATAAAAATATAATGTACTATACATTATTCGGATTGACGCTCAAAGCACCAATTCCAACACAAGTTACCACACAGAAGATTGGACAAGACACCATATAAATTGTGGAAAGGTCATACACCTTCCTATAAATATTTGAAAGCTTGGGGGTGTCTCACCAAAGTGATGGCTCATAAACCTAAGAATGTGAGAATATGACCAAAAATCGTTGACTGTATATTCATTGGATATGCTCACAACGGTAGTGCGTATCGATTCTTGGTACATAAGTTTGAAATTATTGACATCAATCCAAACAAGATAATTGATTCAAAAAATACGACATTCTTTGAAGAGACATTTCCTTATAAAGAAAAATAAAGAACAGAGTATCTCAAAAGAACAATTGATATTGCTACTAGTAGTGATCAAGTTAATCAAGAATCAGATCAACATGAAAATGTTGAGGAAAATGAACCTAGACGTAGCAAAATATCAAGAACGTCTAAGTCATTTGGACCTGATTTTCTGACATACCTGTTAGAAAATGAGCCTTAAAGTTATAAAGAAGCGATGTATTCATCAAAGGCACCTTTATGGAAAGAGGCTATCAATAGCGAGATTAATTCTATCCTTCAAAACCATACTTGAGAGTTGGTTGATCTTCCTCTAGGCTGTAAGCCGCTGGGTTTCAAATGGATTTTCAAACGGAAGATAAAGTCGGATGAATCAATAGATAAGTACAAGACAAGGTTTGTCATAAAATGTTATAGACAAAAAGAATGCATTGATTACTTTGATACCTATTCACCAGTGACCTGTATCACTTCAATAAGAATGCTTATACCCATAGCAACTATATTTGGTCTTGAAATATATCAAACGAATGTGAAGATGACATTTTTAAATGGTGAATTAGATGAAGAGATTTACATGGAATAACCAGAAGGTTTTAATGTTCCTGGACAGGAACACAAAGTGTGCAAACTTGTAAAATCCTTATACGGATTAAAACAAGCGCCTAAACAATGACATGAGAAATTTGACAGATAAATATTGTCAAGTGGATTCAAAATCAATGAGTGTCATAAGTATGTATACACTAAATCAACTAAAAAAGGATATGCCATTGTGTGTCTCTACGTAGAAGATATGCTGATAATTGGTAGCAATCATGAGATGATTCAATCTATCAAGAAATTATTGACCATCGAATTTGATATGAAAGATTTAGAGGTAGTTGATGTGATCATAAAATTTAACATTTCTAGAACATTAGAAGGATACATATTATCTCAGGCTTATTATGGTTGAGAAAATATTTGAGAAATATAACAAATGAGATCTAAACGTGGTAGAACTCCTATGTACCTAACTCTTCAATTATCAAAGAATACTGGTTCGAGCGTATCGTAATTAGAGTATTCGAGAATCATCAGAAGTCTGATATATCTCACAAATTGCACCCGTCCAGATATCGTTCAAGTTGTAAACAAGCTTAGTAGATATACGAGTAATCCATGACATAACCACTGGAAAACTATAATAAGATTTTTGAGATATCTGAGAGAAACTTCAAAATATGGTCTGCATTATACGAGATATCCCGTTGTTCTAAAGGGATACATCAATACTAACTGGATATATGATACATTGAATTCCAATCCAAAGTGGATTTATTTTCACACTTGGTGGTGCAGCCGTGTCATGGAAATCCTCGAGGTAAACGTGTATTGCCCGATCTACTATGGAGTGTGAGTTCATAGCTTAAGACAAAACAATGGAATAAGCTGAGTGACTTCAAAATTTCTTAGAGGATATTCCAAATTGGCCAAAACCAATGCCAACTATAAGCATAGATTGTGATAGTCAATCGGTGTAACAACCCGCTGAAGATTGTGAGAATTTTTAATAAATTATGCAAAAAAAAAAAAAAAAAATTATCAGCACAAGAATCACCAAAAACGAATCAAAAATGAATTACTTATGAAATTTTGAAGGTAAAATCGGTTTAGGATTAATAACGGGTACACTAGCAGATATTACAAATATTTAGCCAACCACTACGTAATTAAATCTAATATCAGGGATTAAACAATAAATAGTTATATATTTATTAGTATAAAAAGTAGATTATGGTTCATATAGAAATAATAAAACCCTAGCCACTTTGTTATCTTTTCAATGAGATTGGAAAGAGAGAAAAATAAGAGAAAACATGGAGGAAATTTTTCCTCAAGAAAAATTCTTCTCAAATGAGTTACCCCGAGCCCACCTTCACAGATTTCTGATGGTGAGTCATAGCACAGAAGATTGAGTGGTAGACCTGATCCTAATATCAATCTCACGGCAATGCAAATCCTTCATACAAACTCTCGGCAACAATAGAAACTGGTTGGACGTACGTGACAAAATTTTTGATCATTTGATCATCACCATGAATCAAAAGCTGTCGTGCGCAAGTTGGATCCCTACGGAAGTCTAATGGCCGCTTGATTGAACCAAAGCAACTCACGCATATGACCAAAGGAATAATTGAATATGATCAAAAGCAAGAGTCAATTGAAATGCATGATACTGGAAGTAATATGGCGCACACATGGGCAAAGATCTTTAGAAGGCCAACAGTCACAACCATTATAAACAAATTCAACTTGGCATGAATGGCGTCTGTATTATTTGTTTATTATATAAGATCATCAATGGCATATGTGTGCATAATCAAACAGAATAAAAATTGGTTATGTGACGCACTGCGGTAGCCAGGGAGACCAAGGGTCACAGAGCTGGTCCAAGGTAATTGATTCACGCATAACAGCTTGGTGCGTGACTGGTTCGTGAGCTCGTCCAAGGCTGGTGCGTGACTGGTTCAAGAGCTATTCAGGTAGAAAAATTCTCGTAAAGGTAAGTAATTTTTCAACTGTATTACGGGACTTATATATTGAATTGAGTGATATATTTATCGTGATTGTTGAATGATGATTGGAGTCGAGTAGATTTGATATAATTATATATATTTATTGTAAAATGTATGTTGATTGTTTCTTGTTATTGTGCATATGGTTTATGTTCATCGCACCGCTCATATCATGTTTAATGCATAAATTATTTGGGTAATGACATGTATTGTGTCATGGTTTTAAATTTTACTGGTAATGGTTTGAAATGAATTTCATACGGATTTGATATAATTGCTACAAGGGGAATATAGTAAAGAAAAATGAAAATGGGTTACCACAGGTAATGTTTTAGTAATGGGTTGGTAATGTTTTGGTAAAGGAAAATGGAAATGGGTTACCATAGGTAATGTTTTGGTACTGGGTTACCTATGGTAACGTTTTGGTAAAGGAAAATAGAAATGGGTTACCATAGGTAATGTTTTGATAATGGATCACCTGTGGTAACGTTTGGTAAAGGATTACCTGTGGTAACGTTTTGGTAAAGGAAAATGGTAATGAGTTACCATAGGTGATGATTCGGTAAATGGTCACCTATGGTAACGTTTGGTAAAGGTTACTGATAAAAATTACTGGTAAAAAAAACCATAAATGGTAATGGGTTACCATAAGTGATGATTCGGTAAAGGGTCGCCTACGGTAACGTTTGGTAAAGGTTACTGGTAAAAGTTACTGGTAAATGAACCATAGATGATAACGGTTACCATAGGTGATGATTCGGTAAAGGGTCACCTATGGTAACATTTGGTAAATGTTACTGGTAATGAACCATAAATTGTAATGGGTTACCATAAGTGATGATTCGGTAAAGGGTCACCTATGGTAACGTTTGGTAAAGGTTACTGGAAAAAGTTACTGGTAAATGAACCATAAATGGTAATGGGTTACCATAAGTGATGATTCGGTAAAGGATCACCTATGGTAACGTTTGGTAAAGGTTACTGGAAAAAGTTACTGGTAAATGAACCATAAATGGTAATGGATGATGAGCGGAAAATAAATCACATTTTACCGCCCATTTGACTTAATATTTTGTTAGTTTCTCGGGTTTGATGAACGTTTTGATGTGTTTTTGTGTGTTTTGCAGATAAATAAAGATTTAGGACTTAATGAAATCAAATCGGGGCTAAAACGACGAAAATCGGACGAAAAAAGACAAAATGGGAATTTCTGCACATGACGCGCATACCTCTTTGCGTCGCAACGCGCCTCTATTATGAGTCTGTCGGCATTTACTGTTCGCGCGTCGCGACATAGATCACCTACGCATCGTGACGCGCGGCGCTCTGTGGACACGTCACACGTGTCAGGATATCAGAAGAACGCATTGACAGCTCATCGCATCGCGACGCTCAAGGCTATCTGTGTCGCGACGCTCAGATGGATTGTTTTGCCTATAAATAGAATTCGATTTCATTAAGAATTTTCATACTTTCCCTAAGGTTCTGAATAAGGATCCGATGACTGTATCTTGTGTGTTTATATTTTTGTACTTTTAATTATGTACTTTTATTTCTAGTTGTAATAATAGTTTATTTGTTTTATTTTTATTTTATGTTTCTTACTTAAATTTCGCTGGGGGACGGGTGAAACATTTAATATGATTATCTAGTCAATCTCACTTAACATATAATATGGAAATTGTAATCTAATCATATGAATTAAAAGTTAATACCGCCTTAATGGCTGGTTTTATTTATGTAACATAATATGACATCGCCTATATGGTCGGACTTCAGGTGACAGATAATTACCGCCTGTATGGCTGGTTTATGGACAAGTAATAACCTCACATTTATGGCTGGTTTGACTTAATTGGATAATACTGACAAATTCCATATTATAATAAGTGAGATTCCTAGGTTTGAAATATTAAATGTAGACCCCCTAACCCCATCACTTTCTTTTTATTTTAGGGAAGTGATAAAACATAATATTTACATGCTTAATAATTGATTTAATTATATTATGGGTAATGCTTTAGTTTGTTTATTGAATCTTAAGCTTAATGCTTCTTGTTGCCTGATCACCGATAAGATTGATGTGGTAAACTTAAAATGAAATTGGAAAATGGATTTTAGGTTTTAGCTTTAGATTCAATAGCTCACGATCTTCCTTAAGGATAGATAACCTTTAATAGATTTCCTTACAGGATAGGAATATACCTGTAGGGCGAGGGTAGCCATAATTGGAACTTGAACTTAATGAATTCAGGTAACTTGGTTAACATAGACATATGATTGCCTCTAACCATCGACATAGGCTATTGCATATCTTCATGTTCCAGGTTAACAAACCGATTTATTACACGTTTATGAAAGAATCAATTCATCTTTATAATAATATTGTGTGGAAGCACAACCCTAGATATTTGTGTCTTTTGTTTATTTTCCTTAGTATTTTCTTTTGTGTATTTTATTTATTTATTTATTCAGCAAATCCACATTCAACCAACCAATCAAGCAATCATTCCATTCTCCCTTTAATTAGATACCTGTAAATAAATAGAATCAATAATTAATAACAACAGTAGAAACTAAGTCATCGTGAGATTAATATTTTTATACTACTTGAGCGATACGTGCGTTTGCGTTACGTGTGTAATTTCACCGATCAAGTTTTTGGTGCCGTTGTCGGGCAATTATTTTTCTTGAGTTATTAATTTTGAAGCTATCTAATTTTCTTGTATATAATTTTATTTATTTTTATCTGTAATTTTTGTTTCATTCTTTTATTTTTCAGGTGGTTGAAATGGAACATTATTGGGCGATTGGGAGATTACAAGCTTTACTAGAAGAAGATACACCCCAAATTAGGGAGCAGCAGTCCGGTTTTCTGAGGCCTGCTGTCCAGCCCAATTATCACTAAATTTCAGAACCAATCAATACTACATTTTCTCAACAGAACACAATGGGGAGACGTGAAATATGCGATGGTAACCACATGAGCGGTCAATGCATATACCTTTCAGGGTGGAAGAATTATCAGAATCATTTAAGGTTCGAAGAACCATCATATTTCACTGAACCACATTTTCCATCTTATCCACCATCCACCTACGATCTTCATCAAGAACCAAAACCAATAGATGGAGATCAGATGATTGACATGCTCAAAGATTGGCTCGAGGAACGGGAAGCTCAATTTGATGCACAATTTCAGAGTCAAGCGGCATCCATACAGAAGATGACAAATCAAATTAGACAATTAACAGATACCATGAATTAAAAATATCACGGAGCAAATGCCACCGATGAAGCCTTTGAGTACCAAGAGTTTCATGATGACACCTTAACAGAGGAGGAGACCGAGCAGTATCAAGAGCCAGAGGTATCAGTTCAGGAGCCCGAACCAGCAAAATCTCAATTTGATTTTTATTATTCATTGGACTCTGATGAGGATCAAGTTGGAGAGCTGTCTGCACCAACAAAAATTGAGGATGAAACACTGCTTCCTCAAAATGAAGATCTTGGAGCATGCATTGCACTGATGTTTGAAGAATAGCTACCTGAGCTAGTCATATCAACCACAGAGGATGCAGACCTAAAATCAAATACATCTTTCCATCCTCAAGTTGACACTCATGAAGCATGCATTTCATAGATGACAGATGAAGAGGTGAATGCAGAAATCCTAAAATTCATATGTGAAAATAAAGTGGAGCAAGAAGCTGAGCAAATGGAGGAGCAAATGTCCGACCAGATTGAAGATCCAGTGAATTCAAGAGAAACATCACTGTTTTGGGGAGTACAAATTAGAGACACCGCCCAAAAGCTTGACAGAATGGCACTCTTATTCCACGTCAAACACCATACGAGACCTCATGTTTTTCTTTCTTTCTTTTCACTGGAGCGACAAAGTTAAAGAAGGTGGCGCAGACACCAAGACAAACAAGATTCTTTTGGCCACATCACCGTTGGAAGAGACCCTTTAAAAGCAACGAACACAAGATTGTCATATCTCGGATGTCGAAAACCACGCTGAAGCCTCCATGACGAATGGACTTCAGTCATGTCTGGCTGAAGATGTAAAATTTAGCGCTAGCAGGGAGGCAACCCATGCAACTTTTGTTGATGTTTTGTTCTATTTTGTGTGTTATTTTTTGCAGGGAAAAACAAAAAACGGAGCATTTAAAGCAGAGCGAGCTAGTAAAATTTGGGATATCACAGAATAAAATTTGACAAAATCGCGAGGATGAAAATTTAATCTAGTAAAGACGGTGGAGTAAGGAGTCAACTGTTGACACGCGTCCCAGTGGATTTATTCGTCGAAAGACTCAATTTTGTCGAAAAAAAATCCGATGAGATTTTTTGTCTTAGTTAAAAAGTTTTAGGAAAAGATAAATGCTAATTTCACTTTTATCCCAATTTTGAGCATAATATCTAGGTCAGACTCGTATGTACTAAAAAATAGTTCTGTAGCAGTTAGATAATAAGGAATTGACAAAGTGACTAGTTGAAATAATCAGTGGTTGATGAATGACCGTTTGCCTGAATATCTGTTTCTGTCTACATATATTTTTTTTGATGTGCGGTATGATGACCAAAAAAAAAAATTGAATAAAAAAACTAACCAAGCTGATACTTAGTAACCGGGCGTCTTGCCTCAGTAAGCAGTAACTGTTCGCGTCAAACGGGAAAGCTTGAGTTAGTTAATAAAATTTCTACTTAGTAACAGACGTCTTGCCTCAGTAAGCAGTGACTGTTCGCGTCAAACGGTAGAACCTTTAAACATCCGAGATCTGAGTAATTAAGTCTGTAGGGGTGTCTTAACACCTAGTGCCTTAAAGCCAACTGGTTTGGGAGTCACTGGCCCAAAGCTCACTACATGGATTAAAGATGTTGCAAAAAAAAAAATACCAAAAAAAATCATCATACCTAACTTTGCGCAGATTGTAGTAGACATAATAATTTTAGATACTCAGGTTGGTTTGACCCATTAGCTACTGAGAATTGAGACGAAATCACCTAGTTGATAACTTAGAGTTGAAGATGTTTGCTAAATTATTCACACACACACACAATTAGAGTCTGATTTAGATATTTTGTTCAAAGGAAAGGATTTTAGTTGTAGTATGCATTTTGACGGTCCCTTTAACTTTGATGCTAGACATTCTATGAGGACGTTGTTTATATAGCTATTATTTCGTTTATTTTCTTTTCTTTTCTCTTGTCTTTTTGCTTTTGTGTGCATTAGTTTTATTATCTTTTAGCTTTTGTGTGCATTTGTCTGATTATCTTTTTGCTTTTGTGTGCATTAGTTTGACGTTTGTGGGTCGTTGATGTAAGCCCTTACGAGACTACAACTCGTCCACTAGGGACACCTAGGGGTTTAAAGGCTTCTTGCATACGCTAAATGCAACTGTGATCCCTACGAAAGTGGTCTAGTTTAAATTTTATTTTAAAGTTATTTGTTGCTTTTTATTTTGTTTGTTTTGCTCGAGGACTAGTAAAATGTTAGGTTTGAGGGTGTGATGAGCGGAAAATATATCACATTTTACCGCCCCTTTGACATAATATTTTGTTTAGTTTCTTGGGTTTGATGAACGTTTTGATATGTTTTTATGTGTTTTGCAGATAAATAAAGATTTAAGACTCAATGAAATCAAATCAGGGCTAAAACGATGAAAATCGGACGAAAAAAGGACAAAATGGGAATTTCTTCACATGACGCGTCGTGACGCGCATACCTCTTTGCGTCATGACACGCCTCTATTATGAGTCTGTCGACATTTACTGTTCGAGCGTCGCGACATAGATCACCTACCCATCGTGATGCGCGGCGCTCCGTGGACACGTGTCAGGATATCAGAAGAATGCGTTGACAGCTCATCACGTCGCGACGCTCAAGGCTATCTGCATCGCGACGCGTATATGGGTTTTTTTGCCTATAAATAGAATTCGATTTCATTAAGAATTTTCATACTTTCCATAAGGTTCTGAATAAGGATCCGATAATTGTATCTTGTGTGTTTATATTTTTGTACTTTTAATTATGTACTTTTATTTCTAGTTGTAATAATAGTTGATTTGTTTTATTTTTATTTTATGTTTCTTAATTAAATTCCACTGGGGGAGACATGTGAAACATTTAATATGATTATCTAGTCAATCTCACTTAACTTATAATATGGAGATTGTAATCTAATCACATGGATTAAAAGTTAATACTGCCTTAATGACTGCTTTTAATACTGCCTTAATGGCTGGTTTTATTTATGTAACATAATGTGGCACCGCCTGTCGGGTGAGGGTAACCATAATTAGAACTTGAACTTAATGAATTTAGGTAACTTGGTTAACATAGACATATGATTAATTGAGTTATTTGGGTATTTGCGTCTGACCATCGACAAAAGCTTTTGCATATCTTCGTGTTCCAGGTTAACAAACTGATTTATTACACGTATATGAAAGAATCAATTCATCTTTATAATAATATTGTATGGAATCATAATCCTAGATATTTGTGTCTTTTGTTATTTTCCTTAGTATTTTATTTTTTGTATTTTATTTATTTATTTATTCAGCAAATCAACATTCAACCAACCAATCAAGCAATCATTCCATTCTCCCTTTAATTAGATACCTGTAAATAAATAGAATCAATAATTAATAACAAAAGTAGAAATTAAGTCCTCATGGGATCGATATTTTTATACTACTTGAGCGATACCTGCGCTTGCGTGCTTGCGTCACGTGTGTGATTTCACCAATCAATGGATTACCATAGGTGATGATTCGGTAAAGGGTCACCTATGGTAACATTTGGTAAATGATACTGGTAAAATTTACAGGTAAATGAACCATTAATGGTAATGGTTAAATATGTTCTAAAGTGGAACATCAAAATCCCGACTGATTGTTGATAAGTGCATGAAAATGTACTTTGAACGTCGCTAACTCGACTTAATTATCATGTATTTAATCTTAATTATAGTTTATTTTATGTTTTATTATTAGGAAGCAATGGAACATGAAGATTGGATCAATTACACATGTTTTGGGACCTTGCGGACGCATTAGAAGCACGCGGGAAGAGCTGAATCACGAATCAGAGGAACCAGAAAACCGGCCACGCGTCGCGACGTGTATGCGTATTCCAAGGTTTTGTTTAAGTTCATTTTTTATGCAAATAAGGTCGTCGAGACTTTTATATATAAACCCAAGCTCGTCCAAGACCCTAAATGGAGAGAAAATAGGAGAGAAATAGAGAAGAAACACACAACAAAGAGCCACAAACACATATTTGAGATTGAAGAATGAAGAAACTTTGCGTCAGACCTGATGTTGCTGCAATCTCTTTAGGGTATATCTCTCTTCTACATGGAGAACTAATATCCTAGGAAAATCTAAGGATGAACTCTTGTATTTGATTTCTTATATTCATTTTGTTGATTCCTATAAACTTTTAAATGTTAATACAATTGATGTTTGTTATTCTTTATTATCTTTTGATTATATGAATCCAGAAACTATTTTTATCAAACTTGCTTATAGATCCAGTCATGCTTCTTCTATGTGTGATTTTTGAACCCAGTTGTGACTGGTAAAATTGTTTTATGATTTGGTCTTCTACTGCATTATTGCCTGAGGGTATATTATCGACGTTAGATAAGTCGTAACGATGACTTTGCGTCCTGTTAACATAGAGAAAATAAATCATCAATTACCTTAGAATTCAATATGCTTAGAATTGAATATTTTCGATTGTTGATTTGGGATGTGAAACCTTCAATTGAGTAATAACAGGAATCAATAACTGGATATAAAAAATTGATACAAGAGGGATTCCCGATGTTTTGCTGTCTCTCTCTATTGATATATTTTAATTGTTTTTTATTAATCTTTACTTTAATTACCAATTCAATCTATATCTTTTCATTAAGTTACTGCTAACGTTTTGTTTAAGTAAATAAGTTCTTTGTAACCATCTCTCTAAGGAATCGACACCCCAACTATACTGCGATAGCCGCAAGTACTTTTTAGTCGTAATCAAATTTGGCGCCGTTGTCGGGGAGACGGTTTACAAGCAAAATGAGCAGGTTTGCTTGGTCAACAACAAAAATGGTAACTTTGTTCCACCTTTATTTTATTATTATTATTTACTTATTTATTTTATTTTATTTCAATTTCAGTTTTAATTTAGTTTTGATTGTTAGTTTATTTTTTTATTATTTATTTATTTCATTAATTTTATTTCAGTTTAAATTTTAATTTTGAATTTTTTGAATTATTTATTTATTTATTTATTTTTGTTTCTAGTTTTAGTTTTGATTTTTAGTATTTTTTATTTTATTTTTGTTTCTCGTTTTATTTGTGTTTAAGTGCATGCCTAGACTTAAGATCGGTTTGGTAGGTTTGTTAGAATTGAAGATGACGAGTCAGATTCAGAAAATATATTTGAAAACCTTTTTGCCACACCACCTAGATCTAGCACACACATCATGAATGAGTACGAGAGACCACCCATGAAGACTCTTGAAGAGTACCTCCACCCCACTCGCACAGCTACACCATCATGCATCTTGTTTCCTCCTAATGCACCACATATAGATTTTAAACCTGGAATGATACAATATCTCCCAACCTTTCATGGTTTGGAGAACGAGAACCCTTATGTGCACATTAGAGAGTTTGAAGAGGTCGTAGCAACTTTCCATGACCGGTTTGGAACCACTTACACAATTAGACTTAAGTTCTTCCTCCTTGCCCTTAAGGATATAACTAAGAGATGGTTGTATTCTCTAAGACCTCGGTCAATAGGATCATAGGGCGAGATGACACATGCATTCTTTAATAAATACTTCCCACACCATAAGACGAATGTCTTGAAAAGACAAATATCTACCTTCTCCCAAAAAGACAGTGAAACCCTTTATCAAACATGAGAGAGGTATAAGGAGATGTTAGCGAGTTGTCCTCACCATGGATATGAGAGTTGGCGCTTAATGAGTTATTTTTATGATGGTTTAACCCCTAGAGAGCGCCAATTCGTGGAGACAATGTGCAATGGTGAGTTCATCCGAAAGGACACTAATGAGGCATTAGAGTACTTAAATGACTTATCTGAGAAATCTCACACTTGAACTGGACCTAATGCCATTGATAGCACTGATAGGACAAATCCCACTCCTTCTAGCAGAGGCATACACCACTTTAGGGAAGTTGATAGTCTTAAGACACAAGTTGAGTTATTAACTAGACAGATAAGAGCATTAATAGCCAAATATAGCAAGACTATGCATGCAGTAGCCCACTTAGAACCCTAAGGGGAATATTTTGTGTGCAAGGGGACTGACTATTTAGCCCAAGAGTGCATTTTATATGGTCAGATGAGGGAAACATATGAGGACCAATGCAATACCGTAGGGATGTACAAGAAACCCTATACACCATATTTAGAACTTTATAATCCTGGTTGGCGGAACCACCCAAACTTTAGTTAGAAACACGAGTCTCAACAGCCCACTCAAACATCACAGCCTAGAAGTTATAGTGCTCCCCAGTATCGCACACTTGCCATTCCTAGGAATTCTTTAGAGGATATCGTGCAAGCATTTATGGAGTCCCAGAGCAAAACCAATCAAAGGTTTGAGTCATTGATAGCTCAGGTAGTGGAAGACAATAAGAAGATAAAGAATCAAGTATCTAAGTTGACTAATGTTCTGAGTGTGCAAGAACAAGGAAAATTTCCATCGCAGGCACAACCAAATCCGCAAGGGCAACACATGGCACATGTTGATCATGAAACATCTAATGTAAAAAGTGTTAATGCCATAATCACTCGGAGTGGTAAGAAGATAGATATGCAGGACACCTCCAACATTATAGGTGACACCACAGGTCATAATACACATATTCCTCAAGAAGAACAAGTGCCATATATCACAGTTAGAGTACCTTTCCCTCAAGCTCTTAGGCGTACTGCGAGAGCTACATACCCTAATGGTGAGATTCTAGAACACTTAAAGCAAGTGAAGATTAACCTTCCTCTATTACATGTGATCAAACATGTTCCCACTTATGTGAAGGTTTTGAAGGATCTATGCCCCATGAAAAGAAAGCATCATGTGAAAAAGACTGCATTTTTGACAGAGCAAGCAAGTGCGGTAATTGACCAGATGGCTCCACCAAAATACAAAGATCCAGGATGCCCCACTATTGCTTGCCACATTGGCACACATGAGTTTGGTAAAGCTTTATTAGATTTAGGTGCTAGTGTTAATCTTATGCCATATTCTATTTATCTGCAACTAGGACTTGGAGGGATTAAACCTACATCTGTGGTTTTACAGTTATCTGATCGCTCCTATCAGAACACCGCGGGGAGTATTCGAGGATGTTTTACTTCAAATTGATAAATTCTAATACCCTATTGATTTTCAAATTTTAGACACTCAATCTATGGTTGACACTGAGTCGAAAATTCCACTTATTTTAGGTAGACCTTTTCTTGCTACAGCTAATGCTCTTATTAATTGTAGGAACGGTCTCACGAAGATATCATTTGGGAACATGACAATGTAAGTAAATATTTTTCATATTGAGAAACAACCACAAGGTGATGATGAGTGCCAATATACGTACATGCTAGAAATAGTCCTGCCAGGAAAAGCTTCTTTACAACATGAATCAAACCCTCCCGAACTGAAATTGACCCCAAAGAACCGTAAAAGGAGGAAAGTGAGAGTTAGTGCTCAATTGAAGATTCTACCTAGGAAGTTAAAAATGAGGTTGAACTAATTGATAAAACCTCAGCCATCAATAGACCCTGGAGGATCCATGGGTAAAATGCCATAGCCAGTCATAAATTCATTTTCATGCCTTAATCACCAAGGTCTGCCGAAGAAGAAAGCACATGAGACTACTTGGTCCGCTACATGGAAGCCACCATGACCATTTGGGTGATTACGTCTGGCTGAAGACGTTAAACTTAGCGCTAGCGGGGAGGCAACCCTTGTATCTGCTTTTATTTATTTATTTCATTTTCATTTTCATTTTTTATTTTCTTTACTCTAGTTTTATTTTATTATGTGCTAATTGCAAGTTTGTTGTTTGCATGAGTAATCATGCAGGTGTCAGCACAACCTACACAGCCACACAACTAAAGTCTTACCAGCAAGAACCTGATCAACTCCATGCGCGGTAAAGTTGTTCCTTAATCCTTTTTCTTTATGATTATCTTACATTGAGGACAATGCAAGTTTTAAGTGTGGGGTGTATGCATGCGCATGATAATACCTGTTATAAAGAAAAAAAAATGTTTTATTTGTTTTTAGTCCTTAATAGTAAGTATGAATCCAATTATGAATATTGTTTGCTTTAGTATGAAATCTTAGAAAAGATAAGTTCTTTAATGTACTTTTATCTGATTCATTGAATAATTGATCTTGGTTAGACTCATAAGCACTTAATTATAAGTTTATAGCAGTGAAAACCTAGGTAGTTGGCAAAGTGACTAGTTGAAGAAATTGAATGTCGATGAATGACCGTTTGCTTAGATGTCTGTTCTGATTTGCTAGTGTTATGATGTGTGGTATGGTAAAAAAATAAAAAAGAGAAAATCTCAAAAGAAAGAAATTAAACCACCTATAACCGATAAGCGTGAAGCTACCAATGGGCGAGTATTAGGACCACCATGAGGAGAAATGCTACCTTAAAGGGTAGGTGTGTTGAAAAAAAAAAGAAAAAAAAAAGAAAAAGTTGAAAAAAGAAATAAAAAGAGACAAGAAAAAGAAAAAGAAAATCATACCATATTGAGCACAGAAAGACAATTACAGAGTACATTTGAGATATCTAGGTTGGTTTGACCCATCAGATCCCAATTTTTAAACGAAAGCATTGAGTTGGATTACCTAGGAATCAAGCTATGAATGAACTTTTACACACACACACACACACACTGTGAGTCTGGCTTAGATGATTTATTCAAAGACTTGGATTTGAGTTGCATTGAGTACTTTGAATATTCTTTAATTTCATTACTAGGCATTCTTTGAGGACAATAATATGTGTAATTATTGTTACTATTTCATTTTGTTATTTTTGCATGATTGTATGTTTTGAATGACGTTTGTGGGTGTTGTCGCTATAAGCCCTCAAGAGACTATAACTTGTCCACTAGGGTCGTCTAGGGGTTTAAAGGCTTATTGAATTCACTAAATGTAATCATGATCCCTACGAAAGTGGCTTAGATAGTTTTTATTTATTTATTCAGTTTAGTTCTTAGTTTCTTTTTACGCTTGAATTGCTAGGGACTAGCAATAAGCTGGTTGGGGGTTGTGATAAGTGCATGAAAGTGTATTTTGAACATCGCTAACTCGGCTTAATTACAATGTATTTAATCTTAATTACAGTTTATTTTATGTTTTATTATTATGAAGCAATGGAACATAAAGATTGGATCAATTACACGTGTTTCGGGACCTTGCAAACGCATTGGAAGCACGCGGGAAGAGCTGAATCGCAGAATTGGAGAAACCAGAAAATCGGCCACGCGCATGCGTATTCTAGGACTTTGTTTAAGTTCATTTTAAACGCAAATAAGGCCGCAAGGACTATTCTATATAAACCCAAGCTCGTCCAAAACCCTAAAGGGAGAGAAAATAGGAAAGAAAGAGAGAAGAAACACACAACAAAGAGCCACAAACACATATTTGAGATTGAAAAACGAAGAAACTTCGGGCCATGCAGGATGCTGCTGCAATCTCTTGAGGGTATATCTCTCTTCTACATGGAGAACTAATATCCTAGGCAAAACTAATGATGGACTCTTGTATTTGATTTCTTATATTCATGTTGTTGATTCCTATAAACTCTTAAACGTTAATACAATTGATGTTTGTTATTCTTTATTATCTTTTGATTATATGAATCCATAAACTATTTTTATCAAACTTGCATATAGATCCAGTCATGCTTCTTCTATGTGTGATTTATGAACCTAGTTGTGACTGGTAAAGTTATTTTATGATTTGGTCTTCTACTGCAGTATTGCCTAAGGGTATATTATCGACGTTAGATAAGTCGTAACGATGACTTTGTGTTTTGTTAACATAGAGAAAATAAATCATCAATTACCTTAGATTTTAATTTGCATAGAATTGAATATTTTCCGATTGTTGGTTTGGGATGTGAAACCTTTAATTTAGCAATAACAGAAATCAATAAATGGATATAGGAATCAGATATAAGAGGGATTCCCGATGTTTTGCTGTCTCTCTCTATTGATATCTTTTAATTGTTTTTATTAATCTTTACTTTAATTATCAATTCAATCTATATCTTTTCATCAAGTTACTCCAAACATTTTGTTTAAGTAAATCAGTTCTTTGTAACCATCTCTCTGAGGAATTGACACCCCAACTATACTGCAATAGCCGCAAGTACTTTTTGGGCGTAATCAGTTGCCCTGTAGCGTATACCAAGTCCTGAGAGCCCATTTAACTATAAATGTTTTATCGATTGGTAAAAGTTTATTTTAAAATCAAAGTTTTCAATGAGATGCATTTTTAAATGGAACGTCATTTAATTCATGCATGAAAATTTCTTGTTGGGCTTAGGCTCACTGTGTTCCGTGGTGCAGATGATCATCTTTTCAAAGAATATGATGATCTAGTAGTTCGTGGTTGTGTGTCAGATCCATGATGGTGGCTCATGTGACAAGGAACCATGTCTCTTTATTTTAATTAAAATTTAGGGCATTAGAGTAATAAGTCTTCGGGATAGTTAGATCTTGGGGGAATCTAGTGTGTTGATTTTGTCTATACATTACATTTATTTTGACATTTAGATTAGGTAAGAGTAATTTGACTTCTATGAATGACTATCAATTTGGCATCATTAGTGTTTTTACTTAAATATTAAGGGAGTGTAAAGTTAAAGTAGAATTTGGTGGTGTTCTGGCTCTATACTCCTTTGGGTAAGGTGGTTATAGGTCGGGACGTTACAATCAGCTATTGGGAGAACCCAAAATACTATGTCTAATGGTAAGTCTCGACACATACGTTGAAAACACAATACCATAAGGCAACTACTCTCAAGCGGCATAATTTCAATAGATAATGTTAAGTCGAAGGAAAACCTAGCGGATCTACTTACTAAAGGTTTACCAAGAGAGCAAGTTGAGAAGTCATCGAAGGGAATGAGCTTAAAGCTTATAAACTAAGAATTGTCACTGTGGAAACCCAACCTAGCTGACTGTAGATCTCAAGTTTTAGGTTCAAAATAGATAACTGAAACTTTGTAAAATTCAAAACAAGCACTGTAGAGTTCTATACTCTAACCAATTCCTATAATGACGCAGAGTGCTATCTGTCAAGATTAGGATAAGCTAAGGCTTTTAATGATCACTATATTATGAGAAGAGTCCTAATGAGAGTAAATGCATATTATCTTTCTTAGTAGATCACCTATTTCAAGTAAGAAGTGAGATAACTTTCATGGGAATTTAAAAGGTTGGATTACCTAAAGTACTTGATGAAGACATATTTGATATTCATGGCCGAATTGAACACAATCGTAGAACGAAAAATGGTCGAAGTGAAGATGTGTGATGGCTATTGTTTTGGTTTACACCAACGATGGAACAATTCAAGACTCTGGGTCACTAGTTCACCAAGTAAATTCGATTTTCATTCACTATGAAAGGCTCAAAGTGAAAACTACCTATTCCGATGCAGTTTTATTTCAAGGAAACTCTCTTCAGTGTCTGCATTAATATTTAGTGAATTGTTGGAGATTGTTGGAAATTCTCTTAATATATATAAATGTAGGAGATATATGTCACTTAAGAAGTGTCTTATGGGAAAGGCACAAGATGAATGGTCATATCCTCTAAAGTGAAGGAATGTAACTCTATACATTAAAAGGCATGAGAAATGGATATAACCTTTTGGAAGGTTATACCTGTATGGGCCAAATTTGGGCCCAAGGGTAAAATCATCTTTTCACTTCGCATATGTGGATAGATAAGGCTCAAGATAGCAATCCGGCCTTAAAGACTTCGAAACCCAAGACACGTCTCATGTTTCCATCTTGATCTTTCAACTATTGTAACTCTTTTTTTGTTAACAGTTACACCTACTCTATGTGGTGATACTCTCCACTCACCAAAAGCTTTAATTATTAGACACGTTATGGGCCAATTTTTGCTAATTATAAATGCAAAGCCAACTCAAACGATGGTGACACTGATCCTATAAATAGCAACATAATTAAGAGCATTAGAGGGGGAGTTTTAGCTCTCAAACTTGAGCTCTCAGAGCCTCTTACTCTCTAAACACCGGCTCACCGCCGTCACGGAAGTCAACGGAGATCAAGGTAACCTCAGACTTTACTCTTCCTTATTTACCGCTCGTCTTCACTACTGACTTGAGCGTCGGAGTGCCTACGACACCCACCACACCGGTGGGCAGTACTCCCCGCTCACTTTATCTTTGTTTTGCTGGATCGTTAGTGCCCTCATACTACAAATTCTCGATTGTGGACCTCGGGTGAAAACCAGCATCCATAATTTGGCACCCACTGTGGGGCCTTAGCAATTCATAACAGGTAAAGATCTTTGAGTCTACGGTTCCTAAAATACAGCCACTCATAGCTTCGAGCACTGATGATGAGTGGTAAATGTATCACTATTTCTCACTCATTTGACCTAATATTTTGAATAGATTCTTGAGTTTTGTGAATATTTTGATGTATTTTGTGTTATTTTGTAGATAAATAAAGTTTCAGGACCCCCTGGAGGTGATTTGGGGTCAAAATAGTGAAAAATGGACAAAAAGGCATTTTCATAATTTTACGCGTCGCGACGCGCAAGCCTTTGGCGTCGTGACGCCTAACGTGAGCCGATCCATTCTAACGTGCGCCGGGTCCACATGTCAGAATCTAAGAAGTTTGACTTTGCTAACGTGCACCGTGCCACGTGTCACCATCACAACAGATCTGCTAACGTGCACCGTGCCACATGTCATCATCCTACGGTGCCGACAATCCCCATCTCCATATGTCGCCACGTGTCACTCCATGTGTCAGCCATGTTATCGTCCACTTAACCAGTTGACCGAGTCAACGTGCCACGTCACTGCCAGCCAATCACAATGCGCCACGTGTCGTAATCCTACGGTGTTGACAATCACTATCACCACGTCATCGCCATGTCACTGCCATGTCAGCACAATTATTGATTCAAATTATCCACATCGCCACGTGGCAGATAAGAATCTCGGCAAACCAACCAAAAGCTGACATGTGTCGTGTCGCGACGCGTGAAGCTTGCGCGTCGCTACACGCGAGGCCTACCGGGGTCAATAAATTGAGCTCGAGGTTTCAGTTTTAGATGTACTTTCCTCTATAAATTCTCTGATGTAAATAGAGAGTTTTCTTTCTAGTTTATTTTAATTTCAGTTTTGTAATTAATTTTAATTACGTTCTGTAATAATAGTAATTTACTTTCTTTACTTTTATAGTTTTTACTATTCAACCATAGGTAACTTCCCCCTGCTAGGGTGAAAGGTAAAACTTTTATTACTGCTATTTAGATTAATCTCCCTTAAATATAATATATTCAATATTTAAAATTTGACTTAATGAGGATACCGCTTTATTGGTCGGTTGGTAATTCATTTTAAACTGATTTAAACCTCACTAAGCAAAGATACCGCCAGATTGATCGGTTGGTAATTAAATTTTCTTACCGCCTATATGGCAGGTTTATTTTGGTTCCGCCTTTATGGCTGGTTGGACTTAATTTGACTTAATCAGGTTACCGCCTGTATGGCTGGTTGGTAAAATAATCACAAGTTAATATATTATATTAAGGGAGATATCTAAATTAGTAGTAGTAGAAGTAGATCTTTTTACCTTAGCATTTTATTTTATTGTAATTTACTTTTCAGCTTTTACTTTACCGTAATTACTTTTCAACATTTTTACTTTATGTCTTTTATTTTACTAGCCCTAGTTATGTGTCGTAACTAAGTTAGTTATCTGGGGTTGTGATGACTTCTTATATCACCGGTTTATAAAGGGTTATTTTATAGTTTGGGTAATTTAATGGTTTACTTATTAAGTCTTAAGCTTAATGAGTCTTGTTAATTGGCCACTAATAAGATTGATCTGGTAAATCTAAAATAAACTTGACAAATGAATTTTAGGTTTCAACCTTAAACTTAATAGCCCACGATCTTTCTTGAGGATAGATAACCCTTTAATAGATTTCCTTACAGGATAGACATATATCTGTCGGGCGGGGGTAGCCATAATTGGAACTTAAACTTAATGAATCCAGGTAATTTGATTGACATAGACATATAGTTCAATTGGGTTATACTGAGTATTTGCGTCTGACCATCGACAGAGGCTTTCGCATAATTTAGTGTTCCAGGTTAGTAAACCGGTATATTACACAAACATGAAATAACCACTTCATCTTTTAAAAGATATTAGAAAGATTCACAACCCTAGATAGTTTCCTAATATTGAATTTTCTTAAACCTACTTTCGTGCAATTTTATTTACTTGTTTTTAAATTTAAAATCATCACCATTCCTTTTCAATCAATCAACCTGTTAGATACTAGTAATCATTTGACCTCATAAAATTAATAGATTAGGTATTAAGTCCTCGTGGGATCGATATTTTTTATACTACTTGAACAATACGTGCGCTTGCGTTATACGCGTGTGATTACGCACCGGTCAACTGAGCAGACACTAGACCCTATGGAAGCACAATTAATCATGCTCCAAGAACGATTACTAACTTTAGAGGAAGAAAACCCGACCATGCGAAACTCCAACAAAAACCTTCAAAAATAGTTGGAACAAATCTCTCAACCTCTCAACATCGTGACACTCCATATCACCCCAACAGTCCTACGATCCCAACCAATCTTTTAAGGGCATTCGATGATGTGGAAGGTGATGACCCACCAACAAACCATCAACCTCAAAATTGCCTTAGGAATATACCAATTTCTCTAGTTGATCAGGTACAACAAGTCTCGTCCACTAAGCGAAAAGAAATTCTAGAGTTTAAAGAAACCATTTTGTCCAGTCTACCTAGCGTTAGGTTACCAATAAGAAAGAGCCAAGCTGGAACGATTTCTGATACACCATTCTTGGAGACCATCACATCCATTGAGATGCCAAGGAAATTCAGCCCACCAGACATGAAGCTATATGGTGGATCCACCAACCCAGACGATCATGTTGTCCATTATAAATACAAAATGATGTCGATTGGCTTGACTTCACACCAATGAGAGGCTGTAATGTGCAGAGGATTTGGAGAAACATTAGATGGTCCTGCCCTTACTTGGTTCACCAATCTCCCATACAGATCCATCGAGTTTTAATAACAACTAGTAGATAAATTTATATAGCATTTTACAAGTTCTTGCAAGCTTGAGAAGTTCACCAATGACCTCAATGTCATCCAGTAATGGAGAGGGGAGTCCTTGCGAAGCTACGTGGCTTGTTTCAATAAAAAGAGGATAACAATCCTAGATCTCCAACAACCTACTATAGTGGAAGCATTCAGAAATAGATTACTTTCAGAAATTAGACTCTATAGAAAGCTCACTAAATTTCGATGATACATAATAGATCAAGCCATGGCTCGGGCACACATTAAGATCAGGTGGGAGGAGGATAAGAGGAACAATAAGATTGGAAGCCTCACCAACCATCACAATGAAATAATCTTGAATCCTTCCAAGTGACCTAATAAATGATTTGCTAGCAATATACCGCAATAAGGTATCACTTGATGCAATTAGACCATAAAAAAGAGCCATATGCCACCCATTGTCACATTGGGGATATCATAGCTTCCCAAATAAGTATTCATTAATTACTTTAAAAAAATTTAACCTTCACAAAACTACAACTTAGGGAGAAACCCATTTGCTCCAATCGACCACATGAACCATCATAAGACCCAATCGACATACTTCTCCCAATCGACATGAGAATACCCTCATAATCCTCCAACATACCCAACGACTAAGAAGTATACTCTATGAATGTCATCTACTCCCGACTACGTGGAAACATTTTCATATTCTCCATGCTAAAAGGTGGATGGCCATCTGGCTACATAGAAGAATTATTATCCTTTCCATACGACATGGTAGGACTGTCACATCTTTCAGATGACTGAAAGGATTTTCATCTCCTTCATATGACATGTATAGATTGCCTTCAACTCCAGACTAGATGGAAGGATTGTTATCTCCTCCATACGACATGAATGGATTGTATTCTTCTCTAGACGATAAAGAATCTTAATATCTCCCAGATGATGTAGGATTGTCATCTCCTCCATATGACATGGAAGAATTATCATCACCTCCATACTACATGGAATGATTGTCATCTCTTTCATTCGATAAAGTAAGGAACAAGACATGTCCTTCCATTTTAACCACTCTTTCTATCATTCACCCCACACGATGAAGCAATGTATCTTGCATTGGAATATCCAGCGGCCCCACTCTACATATATGAAGACTCGATATGAGGATGATATTCCAATCGAAAATACACGAATGAAGACTTGGCAATGACATCCCACTCGACACTATATGGGGACTTGGTGTGAAGATATTCCAGTCGACATGCATGAAAGAAGACTTGGCAATGACATCCCACTCGACACTACATGTATGGAGACTTGGTGTGATGAAATTCCAGTCGACATACATGTAAGAAGACTTGGAAAAGATATCCTACTCGACACTACATGTATGTAGACTTGTTATTAGGACATCCCAGTTGACATACACGAATGAAGACTCAAAATGAAGACTTTGCCACAGTCGACATCTCCATGTGTGTATCTTATGGCTTGGTGTGGATCCCATTCGACACTACACGTGTGTAGCTTGGAGCTTGACATGGATCCCAAACAGCTATACATAAATGAAGACTCATAATGAAGCCTATGTTCCAGTCGACATCTCCATATGTGTAGCTTGGGGCTTAATGTATATCCCATTTGAAACCACGCGTGTATAACTTAGGACTTGTTGTGGATCCCAAACGCGTGTATGGCTTGAAGTTTGATGTGCATCCCATTCGACATCTACATGTGTGTAGCTTGGGACTTGTTGTGGATCTCAGATGCTTGTATAGCTTGAGGTTTGATGTGCATCCTATTCAACATCTACATGTGTGTAGCTTGGGACTTATTATGGATCCCATACACGTGTATAGCTTAAGGTTTGATCTGTGTCCCATTCGACATCTACATGTGTGTAGCTTGGGACTTATTGTGGATCCCAGACGCATGTATGGCTTGGGGCTTGATGTGCGTCCCATTCGACATCTACATGTGTGTAGCTTGAGACTTGTTGTGGATCATAGATGCGTGTATGGCTTGAGGCTTGATGTGCATCCCATTCGACATCTACATGTGTGTAGCTTGGGGTTTAGAGAAGAACCCAGTCGACACAACGCGTCCTTAACTTGGGACAAATTAAGAATGACCTAGTTAACATCTCAACGTGTAGCTTGAGGCATAACATGGATCCCAGTCGACACTACACGCCTGTAACTTGGGACTTGTTGATGATCCCAGTCGACACTACATGCCTGTATCCTGACCTTCATCTGGGAATATCCCTCATGGCTCATGTAGAGTCAAGTTGAAGACTCGGCCTTCATCTGGTCCAGAAGACATTGAAGATTCCACAGGTCCTTTGACCCGTAGTATGGGGATTATCCTGACCTTCATATGGTTCAGTCGACTGGGAACATTCCCCATGGCTCATGTAGAGTCAAGTTGAAGACATGGCATTCATCTGGTCCAGACGACATTGAAGACTCCACTGGTCATTTGACCCATAATATGGGGATTATCCTGAACTTCATATGGTTCATTCGATTGGGAATATTCCCCATGGCTCATATAGAGCCAAATTGAAGGCATGGCCTTCATCTGGTCCAGACGACATGGAAGACTCCCCAGGTCATTTGACCCGTAGTATGAAGATTATCCTAACCTTCATCTGATTCAGTCGACTAGGAACATTCCCCATGGCTCATGTATAGTCAAGTTGAAGACCAGACCTACATTTGGTCCAGACGACATTGAATATGATGGAGTTGGTGCTTGGATAGCCAATCCGATTTGTATATTTTATTATTTATTAATAAAATAACTATACATTTTCATTTCATACCTTATTAATGGTATTGTCATTACGCGTATTAAATTGATGTATCGATATGCTAAGAATGACATCGACCTTAGAATAGTCTTGACACTATGTGTAAACTATTCTTAAAGTAAATATTCCCAGTCGTTGGTTTTGGAATACGGTTGAATTCCTATAACCTAGAAGACTAGCACATGTCGTATATTGGAATTGGAGTTCCAATGGTTTAACGCGATGTACCATGAGTTTTGGAAACTCGTATAGACATGTGGGTATTCCTTGGAGCGAATACTGAATGACTCATATGTGATTCCTAATAGTTGGATGTATACACCACTGTCAATAGGAATCTCCTCGAGTCGAGTAGCATATGTAATCCTTTGACTATAGGATATCATTGATTTTGTGTGAGATCCCCCACACTTAGATGCCATGTATATCAGAAACCTTTCATGGTCTAGCCTCTAGATGTTCGTTGGGTGTGGACCGATGCACTCAGTAATCAAGTGCGAAGTAAGATAGGATCTTTCGGCCCGTATGTGTACCATAAGGGGTTCAGGTATCCATGTGAGTAAATTCACGATTCTTAAATCTTTGGCCAAAGTCGATCACATAGGGTGGATCACATCAGTTATGAAGAATCGTGGACATGTCGACATGAGATTCTGCGTGTTGGAAACTTGACAGTATATTCTATGTTTCCTAAGCACAACTCGGATAGCCTACGACGGAGGGATTTTTAAACATATGTGATGACCTCGACTTGTATAGTTCAGAAAGGTCGTTCGTATTCTTCGCGAATTCGGAGGTGGCCGAATTGCGTACATATTAGCTAGGCTTATATGAGGAACTTGTCTGAACTTAGAGAGTCTCAATATGAAGTGTACTCCTTGAGCACTTGGGTTGCCAATTATTTTTTGATAAAAGATAATATTCGATATTATAATTATCAACTAAGATAATCAAGTGTTATTGGATAACATTGATTATTTACTTTGACCTAATTGGATTAATTGGATTAATTCAATAAATACACAAGGGCTTAATTGTAAAATCATAATTATCTCTACCATTTGAGGATATTATGGTAATTGTAAGTATGTAATAATAGGTGGTTTTGGCTTGATTTAATTAGATTAAATCAAGGTGGCAAACATTTAACTAATCCATTTCCTAATCCTTGGCTTGATTTAATTGATTAAATCTAAGTGGTAGACAATAGAAATTAGTCACACCTATTATACATATTTGGACAAATTAGATTAAGCCCACTTAAAAGTTGATTACAACTTTTATTAATTAAAAATTGCCTAAGTTTTGCTATAAATAGCAAGCTTTATGAAGTTTTAATTACAAGTTCAAATACAACCATAAGCAAATTCTTGATAGATTAGCCTAAGTTAGAGAAGTGTTTAGAGAAGCTTGTGAGGTCTCTAAAACATTTCATCTAGGAGAAATCAAGATTGGATCTTGAAGTGAAGCTTGGAAGCATTGGAAACAAGATTGGATCTTGAAGTCAAGCTTGCACACCTTGGAGGTTCTCCAACAATTTCAACAAAGGAGAAATATATGGATCTTGCATCAAGCTTACTAGGTAATGTTTGATATTCTCCAACGCTATGTTTATTTGTGTATATATGCATGATCACATAGCTTAATGTTGAATAAGGCTAATCAATTGTGTTATGATACTTTAGAAGTATAAACACAACATTCTTGTAATTAGGTCAAAGATGTTCATGTTGGACATGAAACAATTAATTAGAGTTTGGAACTCTAGATTAAAGCTTAGAGCTATAGGCTACCATTCTAGATTCACTTGACCACCTTAGGTGGACTAGAATTGTTCATGAGACATTTCTAATTGGGATTCTAAAATGGTTTGTGTATTGGATTCAAAATTTACGCAAATGCATATTTAGAATAAATTTATATTTTTGTAAAAATATTTGATATTTTGAAAAACTAGATTTTTATTATATAACTTGTTTTTATGATGGTTTTGAAATTAAAAATTATTTGGGTGTTTTTGAAGTGTTTAGGGAAGACGAAAACAATTAGGATAATAGACCCTAATTACATCAGCTCACTGGAAAGTGAGTTCCAGTGAGCTGAGCAAAATAAACAAATGAAAATTAAAAAAATGGTGTAGAACTGATTTCTACAGTGCGCGCGTGCACGGTAGCACGTGCATACTCGCGTACGCGCGCTGTAATTTTGTTTTTGTTCGTTTTGGAGCTTCTGGACTCCGATTCAGTCGCGATTTTTTCCTATACACTCGTAATGAAATATAATATTTTATTAAATAATAAAATTACACCTAATATTTGATATCCATAGGTTAGACCCATTTGCGCTAACCGGGACACCGATCCGACCCTGGGGTTCCACAACTGCCCCAACAGAATGGTATCAGTGCAAAGGCTTAACCACACAACACATATTTTGAATCTATACCATATTAATTTTAATTTAGTTATGCATAAGACATATTAGATATGTATTGCATGTTTTAAATTAAAGCTTTGACCTAATTAAGTTAATTACTTGATTGTCATAAATCTCTCGTGATTAGGTGATTACTTTTAAGTAATAGTATTAATAATGTTGGAGCATTATTGGATGGTCCGTTTTGTCAATACGTAGATGAATGAGTTCTTACTACTTATATTCAATATTGTCATTAGTGTGAGGGTATAAGTGCTCGGAACTTAGGTCGCTCCGGTAAAACATTAGATGTAGCGTGATGAGTTAACGTAATCACCCAATATCGTCATTAGTGTGAGGGTGTATATACGCGAGCTCATTAATGTACATTGACAAGTATACACCTCGAACACGTCTTAATCAAATATCGTCATTAGTGTGAGGATAAGAAACGGTTCAGGACCAAACCATGAGTCACAATGAAGTGATTGACCTTGAAGGTCTACCAAATGAGTTTACAAAGGCCAATATCGTCATTAGTGTGAGGCTTGATTAAATGTCATGGGATCCACTTCCCGCTATGAAATTTTGATAGTCAAATTTCTATTTTTCCGTTAAGGGAGATTACGGAATTACGTAAAGTAGTGGGATGGCACTAATAAATTTAAAATTCCATAATCAATTAGTGTTATCAATTTTGAAATGAAAATTGTTCTGCTACTACTCAAAAACGTTGTCTTGTAAATGGCTGCCACTAATCTATTGATGAAACTTTTGGATTCCTATAAGCTAAAAGGAGCCAAGAACTATTTAGAATGGGAAATGAACATACGCCTTGTCTTGGAGTATGAAAAGTTGACTTATGTCATGATCAATCCACTGCCTGTTGATATCGATCCTGACTCCACTCCAGAAGAGCGAGAAACTTTTGATAGATGGAAGGATGATAACCTGAAGGTGAAATCCTACATCTTGGGATCGATGGTTCCAGATTTGCTGAGACAGTACATTGAAGTACCAGACGGTTGGAGAATCATGCGAACACTCAATGAGTTGTTCGAGGCAAATCAAGAGATAGAACTTTATCGAAGGTTTAAGGAATTGTTCCGTGCTGAACTCAAGGAGGGAGGAGCTGTCAGCACTCATGTTTTGAACATGATAGACCAGATTCGATATCTGGAATGACATGGCATTGTGTTTGATGAACGGCTGGATCTTAATTTGATTCTGTCTTCTTTGCCTGGTTCTTATGCTGGCTTTGTATTAAATTTTCATATGGATTTGATGCAAGCCACATACGAAGAACTTCATAACATGCTACACACGGTGGAGCAAGATTTGAAGAAAGAAAACCTTACATTATATCTCCATGGTGGAGCTGGCTCTTCAATGACTTCTGGGAAGTCAAAGAAAATCAAGATGGGGAAGAAGAAGATATCAAAGAAAAATTCCAAGAAGCGCAAAGGCGCAAAACCTAAAGTAGCTCATGATCAATGTCTACAATGTAAGAAGTCTGGACACTGGAAGAAGGACCGTCTAGAGCTTAAAACAGGACCCTCAGGTACGCTTTGTATTTTTCCAATTATTGACATCTCATTAGCCTTAGATGCAAATAGTGGATGGGTGTTAGACACTGGCAGTCCCACTCATATTTGCAATTCCCTGCGGAAATGAGGGTTAAAAGAAGGCTAAATAATGGGAGATCCAGCTTAGAGTTGGCAATTGCGAAGACATTGGATGTCAAGCCATAGGAACTGTTGTTCTAGATCTCCCAAAAGGATGTAAATTAGATTTGCATGACTGTTATTATGTTCTGTCCTTTCAGACAAAAATATCGCGCCAATATTAGATGAATAAGGATTAAAATAAACATTAAGGATGAGCCTTTATGTTTGTATGATAAAGAAAATTTATTTAAATGTTGACCGGCGTAATCACACACGTATAACGCAAGCGCACGTATCGTTCAAGTAGTATAAAAAGTATCGATCCCACGAGGACTTATTACCTATTCTATTAATTTTATGAGGTCAAGTTATTACTAATATCTAACAAGTTATTATTTTGAATGACGATGATTCTAAATTTAAAACAAGTAAAAGAAATTGAGAGTAGATTAATGAGAATTAAAACTATCTAGGGTTGTGAATTCTTCCAATATTAATTAAAAGATGAAGTAGTTAAATCATAGTTGGGTAAATATTGATTTATTAATCTGGAATATTAAATTATGTAAAAGCCTCTTCCGATGGTCATTTACAAATACCTAGTTTAATTCAATTGAATCATATGTCTATGTCAACCAAATTACCTAGATTCATTAAGTTTGAATTCCAATTATGATTACCCCCGCCCAACAGGTATATTCCTATCCTGTAAGGAAATCTATTAAAGGTTTATCTATCCTTAAAGAAGATCGTGGGTTGTTGAGTATAAGGTCTTTAAACTTAAAGTCCCTATGTCTAGTTCATTTTAAGTTTAACTAATCATTTTATTAATGGCCAGTTAATAAAAAGGCTTTAAGATTATGACTCAACAAATAATTCTTTAATTACCCAAACTATAATCTAACCCTTTTTAAAACCAGTGATATTAGATTTTATCACAACCCTAGATATTTAACTTAGTTACAATACATAGCTAAAGCTGATAAAAACTTAAAAGACATAAAATGAAATTGCTGAAAAGTAATTGTAGAATAATGAATTGCAATAAAAAGAAATGAAATGCTAAGGTAAAAGAAATAACTTCTACTATATACTATTTAGATATCTCCCATAAAATAATAATATATATACTTGTGATATTTTAAACCAACCGTCCGGAATGGCGGTATCCTGATTAAGTCAAATTCAAATATACCAGCCATAAGGCGGAACAGAAAAATAAACTATAAGGCGGAACTAAATAAATCAACCGACCTAGAATGGCGGTATCCTCATTAAGTCAGGTTTAACCATTAAATTGAATAACCAACCGACCTAGAATGGCGGTATCTTTTTATTAATTCAGGTTTTAAATAGTTTATATATTATATTTTAAGGGAGATTAATCTAAAAGCAAAAGTAAAAGAATTACCTTATTACCTCAGCATAGAGAAGTTACCCCCATGGATGGATGGATTAGAATTACTACTACAACGTAAATAAAACTGAATATAAGAAGAAAATAAGAAGAACTCTCTTTTATATAAGTATTTCAGAGGATTTTGGTACATTGAAACTAAGAAATTTGAACTCAATTTATAGGCAAAAAATCCAATTTTTATTATTTTTTTTATGATTTTTTTATTTTTATTTTGATTTTTTTTTTTTTTTTTTTTTTTTTTTTGGATCGCTGATTTTTGACACGTGGCATGGTGCTAAAAAAAAACGCTCGTTGAATTTTTGACACGTGGCATGCGGTGCACGTTAGCAGATTGCTTGTGATGATGACACGTGGCATGGTGCACGTTAGCAAAGTCAAACTTGACAACTTTGACTTGTTGACCTGGCGCATATTAGCAGTCTCCGGTGCACGTTAGAGGTCGGGACGCCCAAATTACCAAAATACCCTTTGTGTCGGGACGCCCAAAATTACCAAAATACCCTTTTTGCCAAATTTCACACAGTTTTGCTCCAAATCACCTCCAGAATGTCCTGAAACTTTATTTATCTACAAAATAACACAAAACACATCAAAATATTCACAAAACTCAAGAAACTATACAAAATATTAAGTTAAATGAGTGGGAAATAGTGATAGTTTTACCACTCATCACACCCAAACCTAACCTAACATTTTGCTAGTCCTCGAGCAAAATAAAATAACATAATAAAAATTTAACTAAGCCACTTTCGTAGGGATCACGATTGCATTTAGCATATGCAATAGCCTTTAAACCCCTAGGTGTCCCTAGTGGACGAGTTATAGTCTCGTGAGGGTTTACAACAATGATACCCACAAACATTTTATAAAAGTAAAATGGTAGTGAAACTAATGCACACAAAAGCAAAAAGACAAGAGAAAAGAGAATAAAGAAGTTAGTGACTAATTAGGTGAAACTTCTACTCCAAGTTTACTAGTTGTTTTGTTTCATTCTAAATTACTGAATAAGTAAATTCTCCGATTATTTTTATCATTCTTCATATACACAGCTAACAAAGTTTTATTCAACTCATTTTTGCCCACAACAGTCATAAGTTCATATATTTTGTAGTAATGGAATACATTTCGATTTTTTTCTATTTTTCTGATTTTTTCTTTGATTTTTTCTCTATTTTTTATTTATATACAATACCTTCCATCTATGTAGCGAGCTTTAGGTCGGTGGCTCCCAAACCAGATGGCTTTAAGGCACCAGGTGTTAAGACACCCCTACGGACTTAATTACTCAGACTTCAGATATATATACATATATATATTTTTTCATCATTTTTGATCCATGTAACGAGCTTTGGGCCAATGACTCCCAAACCAGTTGGTTTTAGGGCACTAGGTATTAAAATACCCTTACAGACTTAATAACTCGGATCTCAGATGTATATATATATTTTTTTATTCCATCACTTTTTGAGATGCTTCTCCAATTAAACTATAACACTGAATATTACAATCTTTTCAATTTTATCTATGTCCGTATGTTACCATGTATGTTGATAATATCTGCCAACTAAGTATATGAAGATCCATTTTAGTCAGTTTTATGGAGAATTTACAAATTAAATAATTCAAAAGGAAATAAACAAAAATTAACTTGTTTCGAAAAAATGGGTTTGAAATACGTATCAGGAGTGAGAATTCCTTACACAACTATTTCTTACCAATTTCACTTTTTAGTCAACATAAAACAAAACATAAAGAAATAATTTTTACTGGTCATGGTGTGTGACTAACTGTCGAATGGACTTCCCGTTGTAGATTCCCCAGAGGGAGGGTGGAGCGAGGCTCACTTAAGTACCCAAGCCTCTTAGGCTCTTATCGCTTGGTGACAGGAATAAACAACGAGTCCTCCAAACTAGTCTATCACAACAAGCTACTGGTGAATGATTATCTAGGTGCCTTCACAGCTTTTCCTTATAGAGAGGTAGTGAGTGAAGGAAGACACCAAACCATCACCTAGCTTTAAATATGCCTTTGTTTTTGCTGATTTTTTTTTTTAAAATTTTGATTAAAATAAAAATACAATAAAAACAAGATACTATTAACTATTCCTCACCCCCAACCTAAATGAGACATTGTCCCCAATGTCTTAAACAGTAGAAGAAGAGTTTAGAAGATAGTACCTGGTTAGCTGAATTACTACAGAAAATTAAAGGTTAAGATCCAGATTTTTTCGACGCTTCTTACCACGATCATCTTCAGACCATTTTATCTTTGAAAGGATAGGGTCAACTTGTGGTTCATAGGCTAAGAGTTGGTCAATTAGATCCGGAGCAGTTCTGGCAGTAAAAAGAGTTCTTTCAAGGTTTTGACACGAACCCATTTCTCCGGGCATCATCAAGAAACACACAAAGAAAATCATAAAATCCATCAACGTTGACAGTCCCAATTGGTTTCTGGTGTATGTTCAGGTTCGCCCAAGATAGTACTATAAAAATTTCCTCCAATGTACCCAAGCCACCTGGCAAAGCAATAAAAGCATCAGAACGGTTAATCATTTCTACCAGTCGTTCAGACATACCTGGCACGATCAGTTCCTCTCCGTTTGATGATTCAATAAGATTTGCCTCTGCCAAGGGTTTTGGATGATTCCCAAAACATGACTGCCTCCTTCCTGTACGGCCTTTGAAACGATCCCCATTAGTCCAAGATTGCCTCCGCCATATACTAAGTGCATATTTCTTGCAGCTAAGACTCGACCCAATTCTTGGCTGCTTCTACGTATTGTGGTTTAGTACCAACACTACTACCACAAAACACACAGATGTTTTCAACTCGTCTTCTTGAAGTGGCTTCCATGTTTTACTCTGGATGTCTTCAAAAGTGCAATGATAGTTGAATTTATAGTACCTGAAAAGGGTGAGTAAAATAACAGCACTAGTATCTTCCAAAGGACGATTAGTACAAATAGTAAATATCGTATAGTAAAATAATAATAATCATAAAACAAAAGGTCTGGATCCTGTCGGAGAAAACAACAAAACAAATCAATTATTAGAAAAAGACAAAGAGATATAATATGTACAAGAAATACGGCTTGATTGACATCTATGCGTCAGGAACAAGCTTCCCATCCAATTTTCTTATAAATTGGCAAACAGGGTCTTTTTGAGTCAGATTCCCAAGACTTAACTGTTGTCTTTCTTTTTGGAATTGTGTGTGTAATTTGTGAATGGCTATATGAACATATCCACTGGGATGCGTCTCAAGAGTCGAAGATATATCATCTACAGACTCCTTACTCAAGCCATCCCTAATGAATTTAATTTTATCTTCACGATTATCAGACACCATTCCTAAAGAACGACAATGAGTATTGCAATTCCAACGTGCACATTTGTAACAAACACCCATTTGCTTAGCTCTACGTTTCTTTGCATAGGTGCTTCTTCCAAAACCAGGTATAAGTGAACTACAAGTCTCAGAATACTCACCTCAACGGACTCGTGCTTCGATTACCCAACAAATATCAGTAGGAATACCTTTGATCATCAGTAGTCTCATTCGTTCCAAGCGAGCTTTGTAAACTTTTATCAGAGATTTTTGAGGGAGAGAAGGAAATTGCTTGTGAAGATTTGCGAGAGCTTCTTCCATCTTGAAATGTCTTAATCTGCAAAAACTAAACACACAAAATTAAATCATACCAATTACAATATATACAAAAATTGCATGGGTTGCCTCCCTGCGAGCGCTAAGTTTAAGTCGTCAGCTAGACGTGACTTCCTGAACGTTATGCTGAATCTGAAAGTGTGACACTTTCTTTTTGTCGCTCCAACGGTTCTCCCCAATAGTGCTTGACACGCTGACTGTTAACCTTGAATGTGTTGTTGGTGTTGGGATCCAGTAACTCAACAGCTCCATATGGTAAAACTTGAGTGATCACAAATGGACCTAACCACCTTGATTTCAACTTTCCAGGGAAAAGTTTCAACCTCGAATTGTATAACAACACATGTTGCCTTGGTTTCAACTGTATGGGCACTATTTTTAGGTCATGTCATTTCTTGGTCTTTTCCTTGTACAATTTAGCATTCTCATAAGCTTGTAGGCGAAATTCCTCCAAATCATTGAGTTGGTGAAGTCTTTTCTTTCCTGCAGTTTGTGGATCAAAATTCAACTTCTTCAGTGCCCAGTACGCCTTGTGTTCAAGCTCAACTGGCAGATGGCATGCTTTCCCAAACACCAATCGATATGGGGACATACCAATGGGTGTCTTGTAAGCTGTACGGTAGGCCCATAATGCATCATCCAGTTTTGTAGACCAGTCCCTCCTTGTTGATCCAACAGTTCTCTCCAAGATTATATTGATTTCTCTGTTTGAAACTGCAATTTGCCCATTTGACTGTGGATGGTAGGCTGTGGCAACCTTGTGAGTAACTCCGTATTTGGATAGGAGTGCATCAAAATATCTGTTGTAGAAATGAGAGCCACCATCACTGATGATTGCACGAGGTGTTCCGAACCGAGTGAAAATATTCTTTTTCAAGAATTTGATCACCACTTTTGAATCATTGGATGGTAGTGCAATTGCTTCAACCCATTTTGAGACGTAGTCTACAGCAACCAAGATGTACAGGTTTCCGAATGATGGAACAAAGGGTCCCATGAAATCAATTCCCCAGACATCGAATAACTCTCCACTTCCAGAATATTTTGCAATGGTCCTTCATTTCTCCTCGAAATATTTCCCATTCTCTGACATCTGTCACATTGAAGAACAAACAAGTGAGCATCTTTAAAAAGAGTGGGCCAGAACAAACCTGATTGAAGGACTTTAGCTGCAGTTTTATTTCCACTGAAATGTCCGCCGTATGATGATGAATGACAGTGCTGCAAAACACTTTTGACTTCTTCTTCTGTGAACACATCGTCTCAGTAATTGATCAGCACATCGTTTGAATAGGTACGGCTCATCCCAAACATAATGTTTAACTTCTTTGAAGAATTTCTTCCGTTGCTGAGTTGTCCATTCTAACGGCCATTTTCCTGACACTATGTAGTTAACATAGTCAGCATACCAAGGGATTTCCTGCTGTTTTATGGCAAACAGCTGTTCATCTGGAAAAGTTTCTTTGATTGTTAGATCTTTGCCAGCTGTTTCTCCATTCTCAGTCTTGATAGATGATCTGCCACTTGGTTTTCTGTTCCTTTCCTGTCTCTGATCTCCACATCGAATTCTTGCAGAAGAAGTATCCAACGGATCAATCTGGGTTTGGCATCTTTCTTCGAAATCAAGTATTTGATTGCTGAATGATCTGTGTAGACCACCACTTTGGGACCCAACAGATAAGAGCGGAATTTGTCAAAAGCGAACACAACTGCAAGTAACTCCTTTTCAGTGGTTGTGTAGTTAAGTTGAGCTTCATTCAAAGTTCTGCTGGAGTAGTAAATGGTGTGGAATATCTTTGCCTTGCGTTGTCCCAAAACTGCACCTACAGCAAAATCACTAGCATCACACATTACCTCAAATGGAAGGGTCCAATCTGGTGCTACTATGATGGGGGCAGAAATCCAGCTTCTGTTTTAAGATCTCAAAAGCTTCCTGGCATTCTTTGGTGAAGTTGAATGACACATCTTTTTCAGAAGATTGCAAAGAGGTTTTGCAATTTTGGAAAAGTCTTTGATAAATCTCCTGTAAAAACCTGCATGTCCAAGAAAACTCCGAATTCCTTTGACTGATGTTGGTGGAGGTAGTTTTTCAATTGTCTCGATCTTTGCTTTGTCTACCTCAATTCCCTTTTGAGATCCGGTGTCCAAGAACTATGCCTTCCTGCACCATAAAGTGGCATTTCTCCCAATTGAGTATCAGGTTTGTATCTTCACACCTTTGTAATACATGTTCAAGATTTAACAAACAATGATCAAAAGAATCTCCAAATACAGAAAAGTCATCCATAAAAACCTCCATACTCTGCTCCAGCATGTCTGAAAAGATAGCCATCAACGCTGAAATGTGGCAGGGGCATTACATAATCCAAATGGCATTCTGCGGAAAGCAAAAGTACCATAGGGACATGTAAATGTGGTTTTCTCTCTGATCTTCTGGGGCGATGGCAATCTGATTGTATCCTGAATATCCATCCAGAAAGCAGTAGAACTCATGTCCTGCCAATTTGTCCAGCATCTGATCAATGAATGGCAGGGAAAATGATCCTTCCTCGTGGCTTTGTTCAGCTTCCTGTAGTCCATACATACTCTCCATCCAGTCACAGTTCTTGTTGGGATTAGCTCATTCTTTTCATTGGTAACCACAGTAATTCCTCCTTTCTTTGGTACACATTGCATAGGACTTACCCAACTGCTGTCTGAGATAGGTAGATGATGCCAGCATCCAACCATTTGATGATTTCTTTCTTCACAACTTCCTTCATGATTGGATTGAGTCTCCGTTGATGTTCTACTGTGGGTTTGTACTCATCGTTCATCAGGATTTTGTGCATGCAGAATGATGGACTAATGCCTCGAATGTCTGCTATAGTCCAGCCAATGGCTTTCTTGTGCTCTCGTAACACTCTCAATAACTTTTCTTCCTGCTCCAATGTTAGAGAAGATGAAATAATAACAGGTAATTCAGAAGGTTTTCCAAGAAATGCATACCTGAGATGACTTGGAAGTAACTTCAGCTCCAACTGTGGTGGTCTTCAATCGAAGGCTTGATCCGGTCTTTCTTTGGTAGTTCCAAACTTTCAATTGGTTGTGTCACTTTGAAACGAAATGGCTTGTCAAGATAGTTGATACATTCCAGAATTTCAGCATCTAACTCAGTGTCAGTCATGTTGGTGATGCAAGCTTCAAGTTTATCTGTAGGAACTGTATCAGTATCATGAATGATACTATCAACAACATCAATTCTGAAACATTCTTCCTCTTTTTCTTCACTCGGGAATTTCATGGCTTTGAAAACATTGAAGGTAACTTCTTGGTCCTGAACTTTCATGGTCAGTTCTCCTTTTTGTACATCAATCACAGTTCGACCTGTTGCTAAGAATGGTCTCCCAAGGATGATTGGCACATCTTTGTCTTCATCCATGTCAAGGATAATGAAGTCTGCTGGAGAATAGTTTATCAACTTTGACTAGCACATCTTCAACTACTCCTCTTGGAAATGCAAGTGTTCGATCAGCAAGTTGTAGTGAAACTGAAGTAGGCATTGCTTCTCCAATTTGCAGTTTCCTGTAAATAGAAAAAGGCATTAAATTAACACTTGCACCTAAATCACATAAAGCCTTACCGAAGTTATGTTCTCCAATGATGCAAGGAATGGTGAAACTTCCAGGATCCTTCAACTTTGGGGGAAGTTTTCTCTGAATGATGGCGCTGCATTCTTCTGATAATGCTACTGTCTCATAATCTCCCAATCTCCGTTTTCGTGAAAGAATATCTTTCATGAATTTAGTATAGCTGGGCATTTGTTCCAAAGCTTCTGCAAAAGGGATGTTGATGTGCAGCTTTTTGAAAACCTCCAAGAATCGAGCAAACTGCTTGTCCAATTTGCTTTTCTGAAGACGCTGAGGAAAAGGTGGAGGTGGAGTGATCTGTTCTTTTTCCTTAGCTTCTTTTTCATCTGTTTCTTTCTCCTCCATCTGTTTCTCTGCTTCTTTTGGAACATCTTCGATGGTTGCTTTGATTCCAACATCTTTGTTGATTTCAGTACCACTTTTCAAAGTGATAGCTTGACATTGCTCCTTCCCTCGGTTCCTTGGATTTGGTTCTGTATTGCTGGGAAGATTTCCTGGTGGTCTGTAACTCTGAGCATTGGCTAGTTGTCCAATTTGATTCTCCAGTGCTTTGATGGAAGCAGATTGGCTTTGAAACATAGCATCATATGCTGCTTGTTGCTTTTTGAACATCTCTGCAAGCCAATCTTTCATTTCTGGGTCTTTTTCAAACTCCTGGCTTTTGTTCTGTTGCTGGAATCCAGGTGGTGGATAGTTCTTTTGCCCTGAATTGTTGCTCCATGAGAAATTGGGATGATTCCTCCACCCTGGATTGTAGGTGTTGGAATATGGATTGTTCCCCTGTCTGTTGAAATTGTTGACATAATTCACCGTTTCTTCATGTTGATTTTGTTCTGGTGCTTCTCCATATGGTGAATTTGTGGTTCCAATGTTGCTTTGCATACCGAGAGTCTCCATGAATTTGCATATTTGATCTAGTTTGGTACTGACTGCTGAATTGGCTCCAACTCATAAATTCCAGCAATTCGTTGAATCATGCTTCTTTCTGTTGGCCACAAGGAATTGTTGTTGGCCATTTCTTCGATTAGGTCCCAAGCTTGATCTTCTCCTTTTGCCATCAATGCTCCTCCAGCAGCAGCATCAATTGTGGTTCTCATTATTCCAGAAAGTCCATTATAGAATGTTTGGACTTGAAGCCATTTTGGAATCTCATGGTGAGGACATTTCCTGAGCAAATCTTTGTACCTTTCCCAAGCTTCGTAGAGAGTTTCTGATTCTTGTTGTACAAAGGATGTGATGTCATTCCTCAACTTTCCAGTTCTGGCTGGTGGAAAGTACTTTGCAAGAAATTTGGTGGCTAAAGCGTTCCAAGTGGTGATGGAACCAGCTGGAAGTGAATGTAGCCAAGCTTTAGCTCTGTCCTTCAAGGAGTATGGAAAAACACGCAGTCTCATTGCTTCTTCAGCATCTCGGTTGTAATTGAAAGTGCCGCAAACTTCCAGGAAGTTGCTGATGTGGGTATTAGGATCTTCAGTTGCTTTTCCCCCAAATTGCACTGATTGCTGAATCATCTGAATGCAAGTTTTGATGTCACCTGCATTCGCTGGTAAAGGAGGAAGTACAATACATGAAATGAGGCCATCTACCACCGGAATGGTTCTGTCTCGAATGGGAATTGGTGGTGCAACCTCCAAAGGTTCAGGTTCCATGTTAACAATTGCTTCTTGGCCTTGTCGCCTTTCTCTCTCAACTGTCTGATGGTTCTTTCAATTTCTGGGTCAAGCGGTCGTAGTTCAAAGCTTCTGGTTCGTCTCATTAAGATTCTGATAACCTGAAACACAATAAAACGAAAACAATAAGTAAAAAGAAAATTAGATACAAGTAACGTATCTAACCCCTAAACTAATAGTAAAAGATAAAGAAGTCCCCGGCAACGGCGCCAAAAACTTGACCGGCGTAATCACACACGTATAACGCAAGCGCACGTATCGTTCAAGTAGTATAAAAAGTATCGATCCCACGAGGACTTATTACCTATTCTATTAATTTTATGAGGTCAAGTGATTACTAATATCTAACAAGTTTTTTTTTGAAATGACGATGATTCTAAATTTAAAACAAGTAAAAGAAATTGAGAGTAGATTAATGAGAATTAAAACTATCTAGGGTTGTGAATTCTTCCAATATTAATTAAAAGATGAAGTAGTTAAATCATAGTTGGGTAAATATTGATTTATTAATCTGGAATATTAAATTATGTAAAAGCCTCTTCCGATGGTCATTTACAAATACCTAGTTTAATTCAATTGAATCATATGTCTATGTCAACCAAATTACCTAGATTCATTAAGTTTGAATTCCAATTATGATTACCCCCGCCCAACAGGTATATTCCTATCCTGTAAGGAAATCTATTAAAGGTTTATCTATCCTTAAAGAAGATCGTGGGTTGTTGAGTATAAGGTCTTTAAACTTAAAGTCCCTATGTCTAGTTCATTTTAAGTTTAACTAATCAATTTTATTAATGGCCAGTTAATAAAAAGGCTTTAAGATTATGACTCAACAAATAATTCTTTAATTACCCAAACTATAATCTAACCCTTTTTAAACCAGTGATATTAGATTTTATCACAACCCTAGATATTTAACTTAGTTACAATACATAGCTAAAGCTGATAAAAACTTAAAAGACATAAAATGAAATTGCTGAAAAGTAATTGTAGAATAATGAATTGCAATAAAAAGAAATGAAATGCTAAGGTAAAAGAAATAACTTCTACTATATACTATTTAGATATCTCCCATAAAATAATAATATATATTGTGATATTTTAAACCAACCGTCCGGAATGGCGGTATCCTGATTAAGTCAAATTCAAATATACCAGCCATAAGGCGGAACAGAAAAATAAACCAGCCATAAGGCGGAACTAAATTAATCAACCGACCTAGAATGGCGGTATCCTCATTAAGTCAGGTTTAACCAGTTAAATTGAATAACCAACCGACCTAGAATGGCGGTATTTTTTATTAATTCAGGTTTTAAATAGTTTATATATTATATTTTAAGGGAGATTAATCTAAAAGCAAAAGTAAAAGAATTACCTTATTACCTCAGCATAGAGAAGTTACCCCCTCATGGATGGATAGAATTACTACTACAAAGCGTAAATAAAACTGAATATAAGAAGAAAATAAGAAGAACTCTCTTTTATATAAGTATTTCAGAGGATTTTGGTACATTGAAACTAAGAAATTGAATCAATTTATAGGCAAAAAATCCAATTTTTATTATTATTTTTCTGATTTTTTATTATTAATTTTTATTTATTTTTTTTTTTTTTTGGATCGCTGAATTTTCGACACGTGGCATGGTGGCTAAAAAAAACGGCTCGTTGAATTTTTGACACGTGGCATGGTGCACGTTAGCAAAGTCAAATTGGCAACTTTGACTTTGACCTGGCGCATATTAGCAGTCTCCGGTGCACGTTAGAGGTCGGGACGCCCAAAATTACCAAAATACCCTTGTGTCGGGACGCCCAAAATTACCAAAATACCTTTTTTTCCAAATTTCACAGTTTTGCTCCAAATCACCTCCAGAATGTCCTGAAACTTTATTTATCTACAAAATAACACAAAACACATCAAAATATTCACAAAACTCAAGAAACTATACAAAATATTAAGTTAAATGAGTGGGAAATAGTGATAGTTTTACCACTCATCAAAATGTGAACGTTCTTTATCCAACGGTCACTATGTTTTGGAAACATGTAGAGATGTCTGTAATAGCGAAAAATACAATAGGAAGTTTTAAAACTAAATAATACTGAATTATGACATATGAGATTGGGTCACATAGGTGTTTGTTAGACGTCTATCCAAATTGGATAAAGATGGTTTGAGAAATCTTACTTTAATCTTGTTCGATTTGTGAGTCATGTATCCAAGGAATTGATGACAACTGCCCATTTCAAGGTGTTGGACACCGTTCTGGAGATTTATGGAACTAAATCACAGTGATGTGTTGGTCTCTTTAAATCATGCCGCTCATGATGGTTCACATACTTTGCGACTTCACAGATGACAAGTCTAGATATGGATATGTCTATCTGATGAAACATAAGTCGGAAACATTTGACAAGTTCAAAATATTCCGAAACGAGGTAGAAAAACAAACCAGTAAATTCATCAAGTGCCTTAGATCAGATCGATGCGGTGAATATATGAGTGAAGAATTCAGAAATTATTTAAGGGAGAATGGAATTCTCGCCCAATATAGCCCATCAGGATCACCTCAACACAATGGAGTGTCTGAGCGTATAAATCATACTTTATTGGATATGGTGCGATCCATGATGAGCTATACAGATCTTCCTTATTACCTTTGGGGTTACGCTTTACAAACTTCTACCTACATACTTAATAGGGTTCTATCGAAAGCTGTTTTTACGACCCCCTATCAGATATGGTTCGGTAGAAATCTAAGTTTTAAGTATTTAAAGATTTGGGGTTGTCCTGCATACATTAGAATTTCACAGCGGGATAAACTAGCACCCAAAGGGTATAAATGTAGGTTCGTTGGATATCCTGATAATTCCATGGGATATCAATTCTACGATTCTGAACAACGAAATGTCTTTGTTGTTCGATTTGCAACTTTTCTTGAAAAGCAATTTTTGAGAGAAAGTGGGAATTGTAGAGATATTAAACTTGATGAGTTTGATCCCAACATTAAGGAACCTGAGATGGAACCAAAGATCCAACTAGCTGAAAGATCTACAACATAGGTTCTACGTAAGTCGAATAGAATATCAAGGCCTCCTGAAAGATTATTTTTAACATCTGATGTAAGCCTGATGTTCTCCTCTTAAGGAAACAGATCCGACTACGTATAAGGAAGCGATATTGGATATCGATTCGAGAAAATGGCAAGAAGCCATGAAATCCGAAATGGATTCAATGCATGCCAATCAAGTCTGAGACTTAGTTGAACTTCCTGAAGGAGTTAAACCTATTGGTTGTAAATGGGTTTACAAAAGGAAGTGAGGGCCCGATGGAAAGGTGGAAACCTTTAAGGCCTGATTGGTAGTGAAAGGTTACACTCAACGTCCTGGGATTGACTATGAGGAAACTTTTTCACCAGTAGCCATGCTAAAATCCATTAGGATTCTTTTAGCCATTGCTGCATATCACGACTATGAGATATGGCAGATGGATGTGAAAACCGCTTTCCTAAATGGATTCATCGAGGAGGATATCTATATGGAACAACCAAGGGTTTCGTATCCAGTGAGACTTCAAACTTGGTTTGTAAGCTCCAAAAGTCTATTTATGGACTTAAAAAGGCATCCCGAAGCTGGAATCGTCATTTTGATGAGATAATTAGATTATCTGGATTCATCAAGAACGAGGAAGAACCATATGTTTATAAGAAAGTTAGTGGGAGCATGATAGTTTTCTTAATCTTGTATGTAGATGACATCCTTATCGTAAGAAATGATATAAGGATGATGCAAAGTGTGAAAGCCTACCTTTGCAAGAACTTCTCCATGAAAGATATGAGTGAAGCTTCTTATATACTAGATATAAGGCTTTACCGAGATAGAGTTAGGAAGCTTATAGGGTTGTCACAATCGACGTACATAGATGATAAGATGTTAGAAAGGTACAATTTTACCAACTGCAAGGCAGTAAATGTATCTTTCCGATACGGCATACATCTTTCGAAGAAAATGGCACCTCAAACTGAGGAAGAGAGAGTTAGGATGTCTAACTTGCCATATGCTTCTTGTATTGGAAGCATAATGTATGATATGTTATGTACTAGACCTGACATCAGTTTCAGTGTCAGTGTGACTAGCCGATATCAATCTGGTCCAGGTAATGATCATTGGACAGCCGTGAAACATATCCTAAAATATCTTAAAGGCACCAATGATAAGTTTCTGATATATGAAGAAGATGAGCTACAAGTTAAGGGTTATACAGACTCCGACTTCCAGGGAGATCCAGATGATAGAAAATCAACATCAGGATACATATTTACCCTTAACAGTGGTGCGATTAGTTGGCGTTGTTCAAAGCAAGGCTCAACAGCTGATTCCACCACTAAGGCGGAATTTATAGCGGCTTCAGAAGCTGCTAAAAAAACTGTTTGGATTAGAAATTTTATCACATAACTTGGCATTGTGCCTAGTATTACGGATTCGATCCCATTGTACTGTGATAATAATGGAGCCATCGCGCAGGTTAAGGAGCCGATGGCGCATTCCAAGTCTAAACACGTGGAAAGGAAATACAACGTAATTAGAGAGATAATTGAACGAAAAAATATAGTGGTCTTGAAGGTTCAAGGACAAGACAACATAGCAGACCCGCTTACAAAGGCCTTACCTCCTAATTTATTCGATAAACATGTGGAGGAGATGGGACTACGGTACCATCCAGATTGGCACTAAGCAAGTGGGAGTTTGATGGAGTTGGTGCTTGGAGTGCCAATCCGATTTGTATATTTTATTATTTATTAATAAAATAACTACATTTTTCATTTCATACCATATTAATGGTATTGTCATTACGCGTATTAAATGATGTATCGATATGCTAAGAATGACATCGACATTAGAATAGTCTTGAAATTAGATGTAAACTATTCTTAAAGTAAATATTCACAATCGTTGGTTTTGGAATACTGTCGAATTCCTATAACCTAGAAGACTAGCACATGTCGTATATTGGAATTGGAGTTCCAATGGTTTAACGCGATGTACCATGAGTTTTGGAAACTCGTATAGACATGTGGGTATTCGTTGGAGCGAATAATGAATGACTCATATGTGATTCCTAATAGTTGGATGTATACACCACCATCAATAGGAATCTCATCGAGTCGAGTAGCATATGTAATCCTTTGACTATAGGATATCATTGATTTTGTGTGAGATCCTCCACACTTAGATGCCATGTATATCAGAAACCTTTCATGGTCTAGCCTCTAGATGTTCGTTGGGTGTGGACCGATGCACTCAGTAATCAAGTGCGAAGTAAAATAGGATCTTTCGGCCCGTATGTGTACCATAAGGGGTTCAGGTATCCATGTGAGTAAAGTCGATTCTTAAATCTTTGGCCAAAGTCGATCACATAGGGTGGATCACATCAGTTATGAAGAATCGTGGACATGTCGACATGAGATTCTGCGTGTTGGAAACTTGACAGTATATTCTATGTTTCCTAAGCACAACTCGGATGGCCTACGACGAAGGGATTTTTAAACATATGTGATGACCTCGACTTGTATAGTTCAGAAAGGTCGTTCGTGTTCTTCGCGAATTCGGAGGTGCCCGAATAATAGTACATATTAGCTAGGCTTATATGAGGAACGTGTCTGAACTTAGAGAGTCCCAATATGAAATGTACTCCTTGAGCACTTGGGTAGCCAATTATTTTTTGATAAAAGATAATATTCGATATTATAATTATCAACTAAGATAATCAAGTGTTATTGGATAACATTATTTATTTACTTTGACCTAATTGGATTAATTCAATAAATACACAAGGGCTTAATTGTAAAATCATAATTATCTCTACCATTTGAGGATATTATGGTAATTATAAGTATGTAATAATATGTGATTTTGGCTTGATTTAATTAGATTAAATCAAGGTAGCAAACATTTAACTAATCCATTTCCTAATCCTTGGCTTGATTTAATTGGATTAAATCTAAGTGGGAGACAATGGAAATTAGTCACACCTAATTATACATATTTGGACAAATTAGATTAAGCCCACTTAAAAGTTGATTACAACTTTTATTAATTAAAAATTGCCCAAGTTTTGCTATAAATAGCAAGGTTTAGGAATGTTTTAATTACAAGTTCAAATACAACTATAAGCAAATTCTTGATAGATTAGCATAAGTTAGAGAAGTGTTTAGAGAAGCTTGTGAGGTCTCTACAACATTTCATCTAGGAAAAATCAAGATTGGATCTTGAAGTGAAGGTTGGAAGCATTGGAAACAAGATTGGATCTTGAAGTCAAGCTTGCACACTTTAAAGGTTCTCCAACAATTTCAACAAAGGAGAAGTAGATTGGATCTTGCATCAAGCTTACTAGGTAATTTTTGATCTTCTCCAAAGCTATGTTTATTTGTGTATAGATGCATGATCGCATAGCTTAATGTTGAATAAGGCTAATCAATTGTGTTATGATACTTTAGAAGTATAAACACAACATTCTTGTAATTAGGTCAAAGATGTTCATGTTGGACATGAAACAATTAATTAGAGTTTGGAACTCTAGATTAAAGCTTAGAGCTATAGCTACCATTCTAGATTCACTTGACCACCTTTAGGTGGACTAGAATTGTTCATGAGACATTTCTAATTGGGATTCTAAAATGGTTTGTGTATTGGATTCAAAATTTACGTAAATGCGTATTTAGAATAAATTTATATTTTTGTAAAATATTTGATATTTTGAAAAACTAGATTTTTATTATATAACTTATGTTTATGATGGTTTTGAAATTAAAAAATATATTTGGGTGTTTTTGAAGTGTTTAGGGAAGACCGAAAATAATTAGGATAATAGACCCTAATTGCATCAGCTCACTGGAAAGTGAGTTCCAGTGAGCTGAGCAAAAGAAACAAATGAAAATTAAAAAAAATGGTGTAGAGCTGATTTCTACAGTGCGGCCCGCACTGTAGCGCACAGTGCGCGCGTGCACGGTAGCACAGGCATACTCGCGTACGCGCGCGGTAATTTTATTTTTTTTCGTTTTGGAGCTTCTGAACTCCGATCCAGTCCCGATTTTTTCCTATACACTCGTAATGAAATATATTATTTCATTAAATATTTTAAAATTACACTCATATTTGATATCCATGGGTTAGACCCATTTCTGCTGCCCGGCATTGATCCGACCCTGGGGTTCCACAACTGCCCCAACAGAATGGTATCAGTGCAAAGGCTTAATCACACAACACATATTTTGAATCTATACCATATTAATTTTAATTTAGTTATGTTTAAGACATATTAGATTTGTATGGCATGTTTTAAATTAAAACTTTGACCTAATTAAGTTAATTACTTGATTGCCATAAATCTCTCGTGATTAGGTGATTACTTTTAAGTAATAGTATTAATAATGTTGGAGCATTATTGGATGATCCGTCTTATCAATATGGAGATGAATGAGTTCTTACTACTTATATCCAATACTGTTATTAGTGTGAGGGTATAAGTGCTTGGAACTTAGGTCGCTCCGGTAAAACATTAGATGTAGCGTGATGAGTTAACGTAGTCACCCAATATCGTCATTAGTGTGAGGGTGTACATACGAAGCTCATTAATGTACATTGACAAGTATACACCTAGAACACGTCTTAATCCAATATCGTCATTAGTGTGAGGATAAGAAACGGTTCAGGACCAAACCATGAGTCACATGAAGTGATTGACCTTGAAGGTCTACCTAATGAGTTTACAAAGGCCAATATCGTCATTAGTGTGAGGCTGGATTAAATGTCATGGGATCCATTAGTTCTCAAGTGAACAATTAATTCATAACTTTTATGAATTTACGCGCTAATCGTTCAGGTCCTGAACTAACAAACAAGGGAATCTTATGAACATATTTCATTGTATCAGGTTAGCATTCTCAGCAATTCATTCAACTCATTCCCAAGATACAAGGTTTACGAAATGTAATAAATACAAAGCCATACCGAGTAAATTAAAGAATAAATTAATATGTTATAGGAGTATGCTAAATACAATGAATTAAGATCATCACATATATGACCATCATTATGATAAAATTGATGTTCTTTATTTAACGAAAATTATTAGAACTTTTCAATTTTATATGATCTTGTCCAATATAATCTTATTATATAAAATACATTCATTTCTATGTCTCTACATAATATAGTCTGGATAGAACTATACTATTCATAATGGAATGAACTGTATTTATGACTTTGGATTTGAAGTTTCCCAACTCCAAACCATAGTCATGGATAAATTTTGATTATTACTCTTTAAATTTTATCCGTGCATATATGTATGTAGCATTTTACATATACATATATGTTTAATTTAAAGCTACATAAATAATCACGAATTTTCATGATATTTATAAAGCAAATCAAAATACATACATGAAATAAAATCGAATCATAAATTTATTAATCAATCATGTTTCGAACACATTTGATTGTCGAGCATAAAATCCCAACAACTACAAATTCTCGATTATGGACCTTGGGCGAAAACCAGCATCCACAATACCCTAAACCAAATGATGCCTACAAATGCACTCATCCATGCGTGTATAAATGGGTCTTTAGGTTCATTTCAAAACATTCAATTGTGTGGGAAAATATAGATATATTAGAGAGTCTAAAATAAGAAAGAGTTTTCACTATTTTCAAGTTCAAGTTCTTGGAGAAAGAAGTTTATCTTCTATAAGAAGCAACCAAGTAATCCTGAGAGAACGTTAGTCACAAGAAATCTGTAGAGTACCGAGATATAGCTAATAAATTCTTAACTTGGTTCTAGTTTTCAATCTTCTTCAACCAATTTCAGGTTTTTCTAAATCTCCATATTTATGTTTTATTAATTATATGTTAGTTGAGTGATACATGTTAAAATCGATTAATAACACATATTGAACAATAAGATAATCCAATCGATCAAATTGAGACTCTACGGCCACGTGAAAAAAGGGTCATTTGTTTCAATTCTTTTTCTTCTTAATTTGTTATGTAATTATTATTATTTTTTTTAATCTCATCCTGAAAAACAAAAGAGATAAGGCAGATTCGAAAAATGTGGACAAGATATTATATATGATTTTGTAAGCAACTTATCAATGAAGGCATCATTGTCAATAAGAAGTCGTATGAATGGTCCCAAGCTTAGTCCATATTTGACAATGAGTAGCACGTTTGAAACTTCCTTTTTTTTTTCTTCAATCATGGCCCTCCATTTACTACCAATATTTCCATATTTGGTTAATTTATATAGTTGTTGAAATAACCCCCCCAAAAAAAAAACCCGAATAAACATTTGACTAACTTTAAGTCTACATTAGTTGTCGAGGATGCAAGCGTTATTCAAAATATTTGGACATAAAATATAGGGGGCTTTTAAGTCCACTGTTAGTTAAAATGTAGAAAATAAATTTGTGTTGAAATAATTCAAAGAAGTTAAAAAAAAAAAAAAAATAGGTGGGAAATGTTAGATTTCTTCCATAAATTCTTGGGGGCCTATCTCATTACATACATGTTTCCATTTTTGCAAAATTTTATTTTCATTCACAATATATTTTTTATATATTTATTCTCTCTCTTTCCTTCTAGATTCTTCCAATTACCCACACTAATTTTGAAATAAATAAATAAAAGGTAATTCTGCTTATAATCAATTATTTGTCATCTATTTTCAGATATTACGTTTTTTTTTTTTTTAAATAATCATTATATATTATACTCTTATCTCACCCAAACAAAGTATTCTTAATATTTGAATATGTAACCTTTTATTTCCGTGATAAATTAAGTCAATTAGACTATTTTTTTAGATCCGATATTAAATAGAATATGTATAAATTTGAGTATGAAAAATTGGAAAGAATTATCAAGTTTGCCTTTAGATTACAATATCCTTAAATTTGATCCTACCGTTTCTGTTCAATAAATTAAAAGTTAAAACTTTATTCACTTTAATTACATAATAAAAGTTTTTTTTTGTTTTGTTTTTTTTTTAAAATTGATGAAGTGAGTAGAAGTTTGAAATTGAGTGCATCTCTTCTAATTTCTAAACACAAAAAGCTGAAGTGGGTACTCTTTGTTTTTTAATACCCAGTTCATGAATCGTCACAAAAGGTCAAATCTTGAAGATGATTCCAAGGTGGGTTCTCATCATTTGTGCATCTTGAATCTGAAAATATTTTTAGTTCTTGTAGCTTTAGTCTTTAGATTCACATTCTCTTCTTTGTTGTGTTATGAATTGTTTATATTCTGTTCATAAATATATTTTAATATTCTTCAACTGTATCTTTTATCATTTCCTTTCTTAACATTTAATAATCATTAGAAATTCTTTTGTTTTCTCATTTTTTACTCTCAGTTCGGTGGTAACCTTTTTAATATTTTTTATTCGTCAAAATGGATATAAACTTTTTGCATTTGCATATTATGGCTCCCAAATTATAATAATTTTTGTTTTAAATCAATTTTCATGAAACTAGAGGAAGTAGGAGAATTATCTTATAATAAAATAAACATCCTCATATACATATAATACTAATTTTAATGTAGTATTGATGTTTTTTTTTAATGTATTGAAATATGTATTAAAAAATATGGATTTTAATTTTTAAGAAAAACATATATTTCAATATATTAAAAGATAAATAATATTATATTAAAATATGTTATCAATGGGTGTGACTTGGTAATATAGGGCTCAGGATTTGACACTGAGATCCCGAGTTCGAATCTAAAGAGTGTGTTTCTTATAAGAGTCTGGATAATCAAGAATTTTACCCACTCTGTTTAAATTCAGAATGGATGATTTGACTACAGAATTTCCAACCTATAGAAAAAACATATATATATTAAAATCTGTATTTTAATATGTGTAACAATTAACTCATCAAGGGATTGATTCCCAGGAAATTGACCTCAATATCCATGTATATGATACTAGACTTTTTTCAACCGCCTACAGGTCATTGTTAAGCCACGTGGCTCATATTGAATAAAGCGGGAAGATAACAAGGAGGTGCTAAAGAAGTGGCTTATGTTCCAAAAAGATTATTTTAAACAAGGTGCTGATTGATATACAATCAAACAACATATGGTATTACGGTACAGGTTTTTTTTTTTGTGGGTTATTTCTTTTTTTGTTTAATAATGAGATTTTATGAGGCCTTTGTTTTCCAGTGTGTAAACTAATAGTCATTTTGGCTGTGTGGTTCTGTTTTCAGGGTTGCCTTAGCAAGATCACAGGATCATAAGATCACAACAAAAAATCCTTTCTTGGTTCTGCTGGTGAACCTATATGTTTTATTATTATTTTATTATATTGATGGGTTTTTATTGGTGGTGTTGGTTTTGAAAAGTGCATGCAAGTGTTTGAGGCTATGTGCATGTTGGGGTTTTGTTATTATTTTTGTTTTAGTGGTGCTGGTGTTTGTGGGGGCTTTTGATGTTTTGCATGATGTAAATGTGTGTCTCATGTAAAACTTGTGTTTGTGGCCAGCTGGATTCTGTGTTTCTGTTTGTGAATCTGAGGATTTTTGTTTGTTGCGAAGTTATGGTGTTTTTGCTTGTCTTATTGAAATGAGTTCTTGAGAGAAAGTGGTAATGGTGGAAGTGCGGTAGAAGTCGGAGAATTTCTCCAATTCTTGGATGTGTGCGCTCTGGAGCTGGATAATAATGGAAGGTTCTTCTGATTCTGCGGGGCAGGAATCCAATAGTTCTAGGGAATTGAATATTTCTGGTGTCTCAGACAGGAACACTAGACTTCAACATGGTGAAAGATTCAGGGTTTTAGGCGATAATTCACAAGATTTTGAGTTTAGAAAGGAGAGTGACAGAGTTGAGCTGGCTCACAGTGATCACCTTAGAAACCAGGGTGGTTTATCTGGGGTTTGTGAGGATGAGGCAGCAGTTGACCCTTTTGGTCTTGCTATAGAATCGGGTGATGTTAGCTTGAGGCAGTGGTTGGATAGGCCAGAACGTTCTGTTGATTTCTTTCAATGCTTTCACATATTTAGGCAAATAGTGGAGATTGTAAATGTAGCACATTCACAAGGAATCGTTGTTCATAATGTCCGGCCATCATGCTTTGTCATGTCCTCATTTAACCATGTCTCCTTCATTGAATCTGCCTCTGGTTCGGATTCTGGGTCTGATTCTCCTGAAGAAGGATTAAATAGCCAAAACATGGAGATTAAGGATTTATCTTCTCCATTGGCCCTCGACATGCTTCAGCAAAGAACTAGGTTGAGAAGGGAAGATCTTCAACTGGTGACAACTCCAACAAATGTTCTATCAGAAGCAAGTTGTGTGCAATCAAGCTCAGTTTATGGAACACATGCCATGTTGGTAGAAGGGATGCAAGAAAATAAAATTTTGGATAATAGAATGAATGATGAACAAGTTGAAGAAAAGAAGCAACCATTTCCAATGAAACAGATATTGCTAATGGAGACAAACTGGTATACCAGTCCTGAAGAAATAGCTGGTGATCCTGTCTCCTGTGCTTCAGACATTTATCGATTGGGGGTTCTACTTTTTGAGGTTTGCAATTTTATGCAACAATTCTTTTTTTCATCATATTTGAGTTGGGGTTTGCAATGTCATGTTGTTGAAGTATCTTGTTCTTCTTTCTATTATCGAATCCTTTAAAAAAATTTAACTGTATGCTTGGTTGTCTTTGTACACTAATACTGTTATTCTATTGTCCGATAGTTATTCTGCCCGCTTAGCTCAAGAGAAGAGAAGACCAGAACTATGTCTAGTTTGAGACATCGAGTTCTTCCTCCTCAATTGCTGCTGAAGTTTCCAAAGGAGGCTCCTTTTTGCTTATGGTTACTGCACCCTGATCCCAGTGCTCGTCCAAAGATGGGGTGATCTTCCTTACAACACATCTATATCATTTCTAGTTTTTATCTTGATACTATCCGATGACTGACATGTCTATCTCTTAAAATTCATTACATTTCTTCATAGCTCGATCTATCATTTAAAGAGTTTTATTTGAACTATTATTTCAAATTCAATATATATTCCCATGGATAATTTATACTTTTGCTTGGAGAAAAAATCCTTTAACCATTGTGCTTTGAGGTGATTGTTTGTCCTGTTGTTAACAATGCAGTTTAAGAGTTCTTAATTTTGCAAACTTATATAAGGAATATGCAATGGTCATGCTAACTCCATTGAAGAATTCATATTAACATGTTTCAATGGTAATGTCATTCTTCCTTATGTTATCAGTTTAAGAGTTCTTAATTTTACAAACTTGTTAAAAAAAAATGCAAAGGTCATATTAACTCCGCTGAAGAATTCACATTAATCTGTTTTAATCATAATTTCATTCATCGGTTGCCTAGGAATCTGTTTTCTTCTTTAACCATACTAGCAAACTTAGTTAGCCAGTTTCAATAATGATTTTTAGGGACTGCAGTCATTGTATTTAGATTATTTTAGTAGGATAAAAAACATACTTACTATGTCGAATTGAATTTAGAATTTCTGTGAAATCAGACAGGCCTTTGCTGTCTTATTACGTCTTCTAGAACTCATCTTGAATACAAATTTAACCAAGCTTCTAGCAATTAGGAAAATAGGTTCTGGTCCTGGTAACGTATGCTATAAATTAACTTGGTTTATTTGTATGTGATTGATTAATTATGTTTCCCGTGCTGTATTATTTTCTCCTTGAAGTAGTATAAAATTACAGAATCTTTGTCCACATTATCCTCATGCATGATGATATCACTTTAGAATGCCCTTCTACTCTAATATGTTCTACGTTAGATCCGGATGTCAATTTATTGTCATGGGAATCTTACATTTTTATGCCATGCATATCAGTGAATTGTTACAGAGTGAGTTTCTTAATGAACCAAGAGACAACATGGAAGAGCGTGAAGCAGCATTAGAGCTCAGGGAGCGAATAGATGAGCAGGAGTTGTTGTTGGAGTTCCTGTTGCTGGTACAACAAAGAAAACAGGAAGCCGCTGATAAGTTGCAGGACACTGTTTCTTTTCTATGTTCTGATATTGAAGATGTTTCGAAGCAACAAGCAATTCTTATGAACAAGGGAGGCTCATTTCCAGGCTTGGCAAAGGATGATCACTCAGGGTTAAACCTCCCTTCATTAAATATTGTTGATAATGATGATTCTTCTACCTTGGGTTCTAGGAAACGATCTGGACAGGGACTTCAGATCCACGACTTAGAGGAATGTGATGATAATCTTGATGATAATCAGAAACTACATTACCTCTCTGAAAATGAAGACAGCATCCTTTTTAAAAGCTCTCGTTTAATGAAGAACTTTAAAAAGTTGGAGTTAGCATATATTTTGACAAGACGTAGACCAATCAAGCCATCAGGGAAACCATTGGTTAGACATTCACAATTAAGTAGTGATGGTAGAGAGTCTATTGTTGTAACTGATAGAAGTTACATCAACAATTTAGGATCTCAAGACCGGAATAGTGAAGATAGAAGAATTGGATGGATAAATCCATTTCTTGAGGGTTTGTGCAAATATCTGTCTTTCAGTAAGTTCAAGGTCAAAGCAGACTGGAACCAAGGAGATTTATTAAACTCTTCCAACCTAGTGTGCTCTCTCAGTTTTGATCGTGATGGAGAGTTTTTTGCTACAGCTGGCATAAATAAGAAGATTAAAGTATTTGAATGTGATGCGATCATGAATGAAAATCGCGATATCCACTATCCTGTGGTTGAAATGGCTAGTAGGTCAAAGCTAAGTAGTACATGTTGGAACACTTATATCAAAAGCCAGATCGCTTCAAGTAACTTTGAAGGCGTGGTGCAGGTAGGTCAAGTCTTACATTTCATTCACCTTTCAGGTTTCAGCATTGTAGCAACTTTATTTTAAATAAGTTGCTCTATATTTTCAGGTATGGGATGTTTCAAGAAGTCAAGTGCTAACAGAAATGAGTGAGCATGAGAGCCGTGTATGGTCCATCGACTTTTCGTCAGCAGATCCAACATTGTTGGCTAGCGGGAGCAATGATGGTTCCGTTAAGCTATGGAGCATCAATCAGGCAATTCTATTTTTGCACTTGGTGGATGTCAGCTTTGAAACTAAACGTACTACAGTCATCTAATTTCTTACCACATATTTAATTCTGGTTGTGTAATAATTTGTTCCCCTCTTACGTGGATTGGGACTGCAGGGAGTAAGTATTGGTACCATCAAAACAAAGGCCAATGTTTGCTGCGTTCAGTTTCCCTTGTATTCTGGTCGTGCACTTGCATTTGGTTCAGCAGATCATAGAATTTATTACTATGATCTCCGTAATTCAAAAGTTCCTCTGTGCACACTGATTGGACACAACAAAACTGTGAGTTATGTCAAGTTTGTAGACACAGAAACTATTGTTTCTGCGTCCACAGATAACACCCTAAAGCTTTGGGATCTGTCCATGTGCACATCTCGGGTGATTGATACTCCCCTTCATTCATTCACAGGTCATTTGAATGTAAAGGTAGATTTGCTCTGTTTGTGCTGATTTATTTAATTTATGAAGTTTATTTAGCGCATATTTGTATTTGTCTTTACATTGTATGGTGGTGTTTGTTTTAAATTGGGTGGTGATAGTGGTTATCACGAATTATTGATGGGTTTTACCTCATTCTTTAATTCTTAAAGAGAAAATTTTGATATTCATCACGGGGTCATTTAGTTACTAAAGATTGCTTCAAAATAGGCTTATAAAAGGAAGAAGGATTTCTGAATGTTGTAATTTGATCTATTCCTTGTGCTTACGCACCTCGGCAGTTTTTCACATATCCCGTTTATCGATGACTTCCTTCTACTTCTTCATAATAACATAATGAACTGTCTTTATGATAAATTTGTTCTGTGTCCGACTTTTTTGATTAATCCATGAAACATCTATCCTAACATAATGTCTACTTTTTGATGATATGCATGTTCTTCATGTTGCAGAATTTTGTGGGTTTGTCAGTACATGATGGTTACATAGCTACAGGCTCAGAAACTAATGAGGTACGGCTGTTGTTTCATCTTGGTTGGTCCTTATGCCTATACATGTATCCTCTGGGGCAGCATAGTTGTTGCTATTGATTTTGCTGATTTGAGATTGTTAGCTTAGAAACTTGCTTTGCAAAATCCATCAGATATCCAGTAAAAGTCACAAATTGTTATGGAGTTAAGAGTAATCAAAACACCACTTCCGCAAATACACATGCCAGTTTTTGCATTCCTGATTTCATTTTAATTTAACATTGATGTTAATATTCTCGTCAGAACAGGTTTTTGTGTACCACAGAGCTTTCCCCATGCCAGTTTTATCGTTCAACTTCAACAACACAGACCCGTTGTCTGGCCATGAAATGGATGAAGCTGCTGCACAGTTTATCTCATCTGTCTGTTGGCGTGGCCAATCATCCAATACACTAGTTGCTGCAAATTCCACAGGGAGTGTTAAAATTTTGGAGATGGTTTAATTTGACCTTCGTTTTCCGGATGATGGAAGATATCAGTGTCAGGTCATGAAAACGAAAGAGGCCAAAGAATCTTAGACCGAAGAAAGATTGTATAGCTAATACAGGATTAAGAAAGGTATAGAGCCAAAACACTTGGCTTAACTTTTCCCTTTCGCCTCCCTCTGAGAAAACCCGCCTGCCACAAATGTTGTGCCACCTTACCACCACCTCTCCCCAAATCCCCTCAAACTCACACCTCCTTTCAATCCCAAAGCTCCTCCACACAAATAATTCCTAAATGAACTACTAAATGATTCTGCACCACCACGCCCTTGCTCCATTTTTTCATCTCTCTGTTCCCTCCTGTGTTTTTTCGTTTTTCTTTCTCCCCTCCCCTTTTCCTATGCCCCGTTTTTCTCTTTTCTATTCCCCTCTGTTTGTCTTCTTTCTGTTGATGGCGGTGGTTCACCGGATTTTTCCTCCGGTGAACCATTCGGCATCCCTTTTTCCCCTTTCTTTGTTTGATTTTGCTGGTGTTTTAGGTGTGGCTTTTTGATTCCCGGATCTGTGGATTCACTCTTCGTAATGGTTTATGTCCAACTTTTATGTTGGTTTTTTTTCCTGTTTTTGCAGGTTAATAATCTTTTCATCAACATACATAAGATTTGGTGCAGACTAATTGTGTATATCAGGCGGTGAAGATTGGAGTTTTTTTAAGTTTTTTGGGGCATTTACGTTGTCTCCATAGTTCTATTAGTTTTTAGTATTAGATTGATTGTATGTTGTTGTAAAAGTTTATATACAAAGTATGTATTATGTTGTTTCACTTTTAGTTAGGAATATGTAGTCACCGACTTTGTACTGATACTGAGGTAAGGAGATCAGGTCGGACCATTAATTCTTCATGTTCCTAAGTAGTTTTAGGTGTAAATATTATTTTTATTAGTTACGGAAAACACATAATGTATATTTTGCCTTATGTTATTAGATTTTATCTCAATTAGCTTGAATCTCATGATATCTTAAGTTTATTTTTGAGCTATTATATGACCGTGTAATTATATCCTATGATATTTTATGAATGAATTTCATTTCTATCTTTTTTAAAAAAAAGTATAGAGTCGAGAACAAAATAATTTTTGGTATTAGTTAATAGCAGATGCTTTGGTTACTATATATAAATCACTTATGTTGTATAATTATGTAAGGAGCATGTTTCATAAATCACTTGTGTTGTGTAATTATGCAAGGAGCGTGTTCCATAGTCATTTTTTTTTCTATTTACAAAAGCAAATGATACTGTCACCGAGATGGAGACGTAAAATCAGTCTTGTGGTATGATGAATGGATACTGAGGAAAAGGGTTAGTAATGTTAGGTTAGGTGTTTACAGGGGTATGATTTGGTGGTAAAAGTTAAGAATTTGATTGTCAGGTTCGAGTTCAGGGAGTGTATTTATTGTAAGAACCTGAAGCAGCCTGAGGTTTTACCTGCTTCGTTTAAATCCGAGTTAGGTGATTTGACTATGGCGTTTCCCAAAAAATAAATGTTTGTTAGGTTTCCAGAATAAAAAGGATATGATGGCAAGTGTGGCTATGAGCTTCTGGTGATATGTTCTGTGAATGGAAAATATGGACTGATCAGTGGAGGCAGTTGCAATTATTTTGAGAAAGTTTCTGTTTTGTTCTTGACTTCTAGGTACAGTTTTATTGATGATTGAAATCAGATTGCCACATGCACATTAAAGATTAGATAACCAATAAGTTAGTGGATCATTAGGACTAGAGTTTGATAATCCCTCACACTAGCTGGTATTTGTTAATTTCGGTCAAATACCAATATATCTCACATCGATTATGATTTGAAATAAAAAATTATCTCGAATCTCGTAATATTTTTCATCCCAACTTCAAAAAGAATTGCTTGTAATCTCAAATCTCGAGATTCAGGATCATTTAAGAAAAAAGTCATTTCCATCTCGAATCTATATCAAAATCGTACCATTATTAGTATTTAGCACCTTAGTCTTGTCAACACCAGAGAGAGGACCGATTTGCAATTTCTTTGGAGTAATATTACCGATATAGAAAAATTATATAGATCCAGTTATAGATGTTTAGATAGCTTGATCTGTATGAGTAGCGTTGTATTTGACATAAAAATATGCTTATAAAGATCCAACCACCTAAACATATGTCAATAAATTTGTGTAATTTTTATGTGGCGGTAACATTTCTCTTTATTCATTGTCTAATTTGTGAGAAAACTTAAAAAGAAAGACGCGCCACATAAATTTATGTGTCCATCCATTAAATATATATCTCACATATTTATTTTGAAAATAAACAATCATAATATAGAGGAAAGTAACTTGAAGCATGTGAATTGTAAATGTAATAAAAAAAAAAATATATTGATATGTGCAGGGCCGTAGTTAAAAATTAAGTCTACTTAGGATACATTTACGCTATAATATAAAATTAAAAATTTAGATATAATTTTGTTTTTGAATATTATGAATCTTAATTTATCATGTGGTGTCATTTTTACTTGTTAATAAAATCTTTTAATAATAGCAAAGATATCATATCTAACACAAAATCCATACATGATAAAATTAGAGATTTTCAAACTAAATAACAAATCAAATGGCTTATTTAGAAATTTAAATTAGCAAAATTTACTAGTTTAGGGATGGATGATGAAAGACTATAGAAGTTTGATTTACGATTTGTGAAAATTTCCACAAATTTACTAGAGTTGTATTATTTTGATTTATCTCTTGTACATTACTATTTATTTGTTTTATTTTTAACTAATATAGGGCTCGCACCGTGATACAATGTGATTTCACCACTAAATATACAAAACCTTACCTCATGTTATTTAGTAGAAAAGTTGTTTTCCAAAATTCGTCGTATATATGATTTTCCACGAACCTATTTATAAGGAAACCTTGTAGAAGATGATACAAAGGAGATTATCTTTAAAAGAAAGAGAAGAAAACATTCTTCAACACATAATCTTCTTTGTATTAAACAAACAAATAGTATTGTTCCTGTTACACCTTCTAAATCCTTTCAATGTCAATTAAAAATATAATTCACTACAAAAAAATAATAATAATAATAATAACAATCGATAAAGACATAATAATAAGATATCGACAAAAAATTCATCGATAATTTAGAGACGGAGTACCGAATGAAAATTCATTGGTAATATTTTCCATCGCTAAAAAAGACGCCATAAATTGACGCTATCATTTAGCGATGAAATACTGATGAAAAATCCATTTTTAATTTACTTAATGGACCCATGACATGTGTGCGCCTAAGACTGCAGCTAGTATCCATTTTCTCCAACGCTCGTTCTCAACGCTTCTTAAAATCCTGCAATACGAAAATTGAGTGGTGGGAGTAAGTCGCGTAAACGACCTAGTGAGTGAATACTGAAATTAAGAACATAAAAGAACATAACTGGTAAATTATGACACGTATGTTGGAGTTGGTGCTTAGAGCATCAATCCGAATAATGTATTGTATATTATATTTTATTATTTATTAATAAAATAACTATATTTTCATTTCAACATTGTTAATGGTAATGTCATTATGCATATTAATTTGATATATAAATATGCTAAGAATAACATTGACCTTAGAATAGTCATGTAGTAATACTGGACACTGAGTGATCCAACATTAGGATAGTTACTATAAATTATTCTTAAAGTAAATATCATAGTCGTTAGTTTTGGAATACGATAGAATTCCTATAACCTAAAAGACTAGCACATGTCGTATATTGAAATTGATGTTTCAATGGTTTAACCCGATATACCATGAGCAAGAGAAGCTCGTATAGACACGTGGGTATTCGTTAGAGCGAATACTGAATGACTAACATATGATTCCTAATAGTTTGAAGTACACATCACCGTCAATAGGAATCTTCTCAAATCGAGTAGCATATGTGATCTTTTAACTATAGGATATTATTGATTTTGTGTGTGATCCTCCACACTTTGATATCATGTATGTCAGAGACCTTTCATGGTCTGACCGCTAGATGTTCATTGAGTGTGGATCGATGCATTCGTTAATCAAGTGCGTATCAAGATACGATCCGTTGACCCGTATATGTACCATAAGAGGTTTAAGCATTCATGTAAGTAAGTTGTGATTCTTAAGACTTTGGTTAAAGCCGATCACGTATGGTTGATCACATATATCAAAAATATTATTCTGATTAGTTGTAAAGAATCGTAGACATGTCGATAATATGAGATGTGCATATCAAAAACTTGACGGTGTAATCTATGTTTCCTACACATAAGTCGAATAGCCTACGACGGATGAATTGTTAAACATATGTGATGACCTTGACTTGTATAGTTTAGAAAGGTCGTTCGTGTTCTTCGTGAATTCGGAGGTGGCCGAATTACGTACATATTATATGAAGTGTACTCGTTGAGCACTTGGGTAGCCGATAATTTTTGATAATAAATAATATTTGATATTATAATTATCAATCAAAGTAATTAAATATTATTTGATAATATTAATTATTTACTTTGACCCAATTGGATTAATCCAAAAATTATAAGGGTTTTGTTATAATTTCATAAATATCTCTACCATTGAAGGATATTTTGGTAATTATAAATATGTAATAAATGTGTATTTTACTTGAATTAATTGGATTAAATCAAAGTGGTAGACAAAGGTGATTAGTCACACCTAATTATAAATATTTGGACAAATTAGATTAATCCCACATAAAAGTTTATTAGAACCTTTATTAATTAAAATTGTATAAGCTTCACTATAAAAGGCAAGCTTGAGCAAGTTTTTAAACAATCTATTAAGCTAAAACAAACATTAAGTAAAAGAAAGAAATATTAGCCTAAGTAAAGTTTTTGTGAGAGAAGCTTTGAAAAATATCTACATCATTTCAATTAGGAGAAAAAAAAATTAGATATTGGAATCAAGCTTGTTAGGTAATTTTGGTATTCTATAAAACTATGTTTTCATTAACGAGTTGTTATCATTAGTGAAACATATAGTGATTTATTATGTATTGAATACATAATAACATAGCCTGAAGTTGAAAAAAGGCTAATGAATTGTGTATGAATGCTTTGGAAGCATAAACACAATATGCTTGTGATTAAGTCAAATATGTTCATGTTAGACATGAAGCATAAAATCAGAGTTTGGAACTCTAGATGAAAGCTTGGAGCTATCATTTTACAATCACTTGACCACCTTTGAGTGACCTAAAATTATTCATGAGTCACTTCATTGTGGGATTCTAATTTGATTTATGTTTTGATTCAAACTAATGCATATATGTATTTAGAATACATGTATGTTTGTTATATAATAAGTGTTGATTTTGGTTTTGATGTTAAAATTAGATTTTAGCTGTATTAAAGTGTTTGGAGAAAATTGGAAATGTTTTGAATTGGATTCACAATAAATTTACTTTCTGCCAATATTTTACACAGGGCAGCGGTGTGACTCGGATCTCCTACGTTGCAACTTGCAGCATTCAAAGTTGCGGGCGTCGTGATGCTCACCCTTTCACATCACGACACCGAGTATTCACAGATTGGACATTGCGACGCCAAAGCCTGCGCGTCGCGACACTCGGAGAGATGCTACCTATGAGCACTGAAATTTTATTTTCTCCATTTTGGAGTTTCCAGACTCTAATTTGGCTCCAGTTTTTTCCTATGGACTCGTAAAAAAATATAGTATTCCATAAAATAATTTAAAAATACACACATGCTCGATATTCATGGGTTATACTCACTTCCATTGCACGAGGTACCGATCAGACCCTTGAGGTTCCACAACCACCGCCGTAACGATAAAAATGTAAATCGTGATAATAAACTGTGAATCATAAGCATAAATAGTAAACTAAGACTATAACTCATGAACATGAACTGTAATCTGGGTCTGTAAACTGATAACATAAACTGTAAACTTTAGACTATAAACTGGAAAATGTAATTGAGACGTAGACTGTAAATTGACAAATGTAATCTATAACACAGACGGTAAGTTGTGAGATGTAATCTATAACATAGACGGTAAGCTGTGAGACGTAAGCTCAAACATGGATCGTGAACTGATAAACGTAAACTGAAAACTATAATATGAACTGGAAATCACAAACGTGATGGTAAACTGTAAACGTGACTTGAAAATTATAATCATGGCTGCAAACTATGAACATAACTAAAAACTGTAAACGTGATTGAAAATTTTAAACATAAACTGTAAACAGGTACTATACTCAGCTATCATGAAAACAACACAAGTGTCGTAACTTGGGGGCATAAAACCTATTTAGTGGGACCTAAAACTGCATAAATAGTGGAAGCTAAGCTGTAACATGTAACCTACTTAGCGGGACCATATCACCGCATAAGCAAGAAATATTATACATAATCTTAAAATAGCCTAAGAGGGTTTCAATGAACCATTAGGTAAGCTAAAGCTCAAGTTGAAGGGACAGTACTCTACTGGTATTTGAAAACATCTAAAACATCTATGCAACGATCATGATTCGACTGTCGCCACCGCGTACGCTTGCATAAATGAACTTGTATTATTTCTAAATCATATAACATAAACTTTAAACATGTAACATAAACTGTAAATCTTGAAAATCATTAATTAGGACTCATGAAATGTAAACTATAGATTGTGAGTCATGAAACGTAACTACAAACGATAAATCATGACGCGTGAATTGTAAATCATGATATGTAAAAACGTAAACTGAAAAATCATGACACGTAAAAACTTAAATCATGAACTGAAATATATCACGTGAAAACATAAGATGTAAACATGGCATATGAAAAACATAAACTAAAATTTGTAGACATGACACATGAAAAACATAAATTGTAAATGTGTAAACATGACACGTATGAAGCGTAAATTGTAAACGTGAATTGTAAACTGCAAGCTTGAATGAAAAACTATAACATAAAAGGCATGAACTGAAAATGTATAAATCATGAACTGAAATTTGTAAATCATGACCTGAAAATCGTAAATCATAAACTATAGACTTAGATTCTAAATTGAGAAACATAAGTCGTAAACGTGAACCGTAACATGAAACTTATGATATGTAATCTGAAAACATAAACTATAAATCGTGAACTAGAAATTATAAAATATGGGCTACAAATAGTAAAACATGAGCTGTAATTATAAAGTAGAAACTATAAATGTATTATACTATCTGTAAACTATGAAACATTGACTGTAAACTGTAATTGAAAGTCATGACACATGACTGTAAATCTAGACATGAATGGTAAACTGTAAACATGACGTGGAAATTATAACATAAACTGAAAACTACAAGCATAATTGTAAACTGTAAATGTGAACTGAAAACTTGTGAAACGTAACTATAAAATCATGAAACATAAACTATAAACTGTGACATGTAACTGTAAATCGTGAACTAAAATTCATAAATTATGAACTGTAACTATAGAACATGACATGTAGCTGTAAAATATGATCTGTAAGTCGTGAATCATGGAACATAATTCCAAAATCATGAAAATATAATGAACATTGATAGAATTATATATATTAGACACATATGACAGAACCTTCTAAAACATGCTAAAGCATATCGTATACAGACATATCTGCTAGTTTCTGTATACACCACTCGTACAAGACCCACTACTTATTTTAGAATAAGTATGAGTTGAATACCATCCGAACGGATTTCCTAACCAGCACTGATATGACATAATCCCAACTCATTAACCAAATTCTTCACATGTATTACAAACATAAATTATAAATCATGAATCGTATGTTGTAAATCATGAAACATGAATCATAATTCATATATCACATTGAGACTGTATCACATAACATGAACTTGTAAATCACAACCATATAACATGTCAAACGTATAATATAACTTTGAAACATGTAATAACTGTCATGATTTCTTGAGACATATTATGTACTTGGATTACTTGATATGAAAACATAGCAACTCGAAAACATGCTCATGTAAAATCAAAATTCGATATTCGAGTAACCATAAATTAATTTGTAAGAACAATTAAAATTAAAAATAGGGAAATTATAACATTCACTCACAAAATTAATGTCCAGTTCTACTGATCGTGTGGTCGAATGGAACTGGATGAATTCTCATGGGCAGAATATATGAAGCATAATTTCAAGTATGGTTAGTATACTTGAGTATTTATGATCCTAAACATGTACATGAATAATGCATGTGTCCATGCGAGTGTTGAAGTACAAAATGTTACCTAACATGCTCAAATGTGACCTACGGCACACTAAAATAGGCCCTGAAATTGGCATCGCGTCACAACACAATTCAATGTGTTATCTGACATGGTGAGATGTGACCTTGGACAGACTAAAATAAGTCCTGAAATTGGCATCACGTTGCAACACAACTCATTCTGTATCATAACTCGTGCAAGGGATAAATAGAGTTAGAGAGTCATGTTTGATATCGCGTCACGCCCGATCCCATATCTGTTCACTGATTCATCTCACTGCAACCACAAGGAAAAATCCAACACCCATATCCATGGTAACGCCAAATGTCCACACTAACACCCTGTTACAACATATACCATGACTAACCATCATTGATGAACACTAAAAATTGAACATTTATTAAAAAAAAAAATTAATTTTTTTACACTTATAGTATCATTATTCCTCTTAATTAAGCACATTTGTTAAATAATAATTATATTTATATTTATTGTGATTTTTATATTTTATGTAGGTGGAATAATACTTTGGATGCATATCTAGAAAAATGGACTTGATAATAGATTTTGGAGGCCAGAAATTTAATCGGGTGTTCTAATAGTGTACAACTTCAGAAATTCCAGCCATGTGCAATGTTCGTATTTTGGCCATAACTTCTTACTCCGATATCGGATTGAAGTGATTCTAGTTCCAAATGAAAGAAGACTCAAAGATCTAAAACTTTGATGTTTACAAAAAGGTTTTAATTCTGACGTTTGCAAGACCGAAATTGACAAGAAGCTAAAATATATTATATATAAAATCATTATCAAATCAAATAATAATAATAATAATAATAATAATAATAATAATAATAATAATAATAATAATAATAATAATAATAAGTTTGATGGCAATCCACCGAAATAGATTGCCACCAAACATGGAGCATGTTTGGTGGAGAATGCAATTGCAAATGCAATTGCATTCGTAAGAGATGCTGAGCACCTATATAAATAGAGGTGCTCTGCACCTCATTTTCGTCAGTCAGATTTCCACAGTTTTCTCTGAAAATTTATGGATTTCTAGCTCTTGTGTATTTTCTTAATACTTTCTGTAATTTCTTTTTCTTTCAATAATAAAATTACGTGTGTTTTTATTTAAAATTATGAGTAGCTAATTTCTTTTTGCTGGGGGTAAAGGGTGAAGCTTTTAATATGAAAATTTAGATTAATCTCACTTGTATTATATATAAATTGTAATCTAATGATTAAATATTTAATTTAAATCTGGATTAATTATTGATAAATTTTGTTACCGCCTATATGACTGGTTTTATTTATTTGGCATAATTGAGCACCTAACTGAATTTGTTATAGAGATAAGTTATCACCGCCTTTATGGCTGATTTTATATGTTTTGGCATAATTAATTCCTGAAATAAAGTAATTGGGTAATATTGATAATTATATATATTATAACAAGTGATATTTCTAAATTTAATATTGAAAGTGGATCCTCTAACCCCCAACATTTTAATTTATTATTGCAACCCAATCTAAAATTTTCCAATCACTTCAAACAAATCAAGCCTTTTTATTTTTACTCAAATTATTATTTTATCATATTAAATCCAATATCTATGGATCGACCCTGATCTTATCGGGTTATTTTATTACTTCGATGCTCTTATACTCGGGAGTGAAGAATCATTTTTTTGAGCGTGTCATCATCTTATAAACTCAATAGGTCAAGGAACAATAATAAAATCATGACTTGACTTCTTAACCTAGCCTATCCATACACAAAATCATAGCAATCCTAAACAATTGAGCATACTCAACACTCAAATCAACACTTTTGTGCAACATGAACATGAATCTTATTTGGTTTTCATGGATTCAAATGGTAAACCTTAGAAATCACAGTTGAATTGCTAAGCAACAAAACTTATCGTGCTCTAATTGACAATTGAAGTTGCAAAGAAAAGCAACAATTTTATTTACAAGCTTGTGAGGATGCATGAAAAAGCAAAGGAAATGAAGAAGGGACTGCCTTATTTATTTATTTTTGTGAAGAGAGAAAGAGAAGAAGTAAATGGGCCAATTTATATCAACCACACACATGTCTTGATTTTTCCCATTTAAATATTATTAAATACTTACATGAAAGTTGTAGACCTATATTTAAACTTTCTAATGGTACTGAAATCACTTAAAAAGGATATGTAAAGATCAAGATATCGTTAAAATACCGAAATTTATTCATTGGATTCTGCTAAACTATAAAGGTACTGAAACCGAGAAAATTTCCCGAGCTCCTGGGTGGGTTTTAAGGGTGTCAAACCCACTAATATATATAATTATATATAATGGCATATCATACATAAAAAGTAACCACATTGTGACACGTCATAATTAACCGGGGTGTTACATAGAAGTTCCATGACATATGGGCAAGATTCTCTAAAAAGCTAAGGTCGTAAGTGGCGAAGAGGGCCCATTTTGAGACTTGAGATCTGAGTAGGAAATGCGAAAGTTGCTTTTAAATATATATTATAAAGCACAATGGTGTGAGTGATAGAGAAGACAACCAATGGTTAGGATTAAGAGAGATAATGTTGATGAACACTAAAAAGTGCACATTTATTAAAAGAAAAATTAATCATTTTACACTAATAGTTTCATTAATCCTCTTAATTAAGCACATTTGTTAAATAATAATTATATTTATGTTTATTGTGATTTTTATATTTTATGTAGGTGAAATAATGCTTTGGATGCATATCTATAAAAAATGGATTTGATAATTGAATTTTGGAGGCCAAAATTTAATAGGGCGTTCTAACAGTGTACAACTTCGGAAATTCCAACCATATGCAATGTTTGAATTTTGGCCATAACTTTTTAGTCCGATATCGATTTTAAGTGATTCTAGTTCCAAATGAAAAAAGACTAAAAAAATCTACAACTTTGATGTTCACAAGAGTTTCTATTTCGGAAGTTATCAAGACTGAAATTGAGGAAGAATCCAAATTGTGTTATATGTCAAAGTCATTGTCAAATCAAAATAAAAAAAAATTATATGTTGTAATCCACCTTTCGGTGGATTGCAACATCCTCCACCAAACATGCCATGTTTGGTGGAGTGATTGCAGTTGCAAATTGTATTTGCAACACTGAGCATCCTTTATAAATAAAAGGAAAAAGGAAAATATTATAATCAGAAGACCAAAAAAGCAGTGATATGGGGAAAAGATTCTGATCGAAAGGAGGCAATACAAGGGAAAGCTCTATGAGAGAGATTATACCATTGTTTTCAAGGAAGGTGCAGGTGTCTGCATGCGACTTTATGCACTGAAATCAGTTCTCGAATGAAGAATCAGGTTTGGGCCAAATACGAATGAGGTTGGACTGATTCAACAAAGAAATTCTCAGAGGTTCTAAAATGGGCAGGTTATAAATATAAGGGAACAACTGGGCCAGTGGAGCTGTAGCAATGGCTTCATCATTAACAAAAATGGGGCCGAAGGAGCACGATTCATGGGTTTCATCAAGAGTATAGACCCCAAAGATACTAATCGAATGGTCGTCCAAGGCGGCCTGATAATCTTTAAAGGTCGAGGTAGTGTTCTTTTTGGGAGCAGAGGAAGAAGACGCAATGGCAAGTAAGTTGAGGGATTTGCAAAGGTAAGAAATCAGTGAAAATGATGAGAGAAGGTAAAACAGTGAAAAGAGAGGAGTTGGGTTTATATAGCCAGAATATAAGTTCACCCTGGGATATGTGGCGCGATCCAATTCGATGCAGACAAAAGAGCGGGAAAATGGAGAGGCAGTATCAGACGCAACGTGACATGGATGTCACGTGAAAAGTGGCACATTAATTAGCGGATGCTCAGCACATTTTCTTTCATACTTTCTTCTGAATCTCTTGTATAATTTGAGAGATGGTGTCTTTTGTGTTTTATTTAATAGCTTTCTTGTAATTTTTTTTTCTTTTAGTAATAAAATTACGTGTGTTTTTATTCAAATTACTAATTTCTTTTTGCTGGGGAAAAAGGTGAAGCATCTAACACGAAATTTTAGATTAATCTAACTTATATTATAATATATAAATTGTAATGTAAAGATTAATATTTAATTTAATTATGGATTAATTATTGACAAATTTTGTTACCGTCTATATGGCTGGTTTTATTTATTTAGCATAATTAAGTACCTAACTGTACTTGTTATAAACAAAATTATCACCGTATTTATGACTGGTTTTATTATTTTGGTATAATTAATTCCTGAAATAAATTAATTGTGTAATAATGACAATTTAGATATTATTGTTGGACAATTATGACCCATAGCGTCACTATTTGTACAGATCATTGTGTTGTTGTACAAATTAACTATATGACAAAGGAGATTACACTCTTATCATTTGTGATTAGATCACCTAGATGTATAAATGATGAGAGGTCCCTATGATTTGTTCATGGACGGAGAATGATATGAGACAGTATCAGTCCACGAAGGATAAATCATTAAATATCCATAGTCAGAGTATTATCGAGATTGGACATCGATAAATACGTAAAAGACTAGTATTACACTTGTGCGCGTTGTGAGGGCACAACAGCATAGTTCTCATATATTTTGGTATAGGATACTCATGCAAGTGTAATAGGAGGTTGTGTTTTACCGATGGTACGGGAAACAGCTTCGCTCTGGATAGACCCTTCGGAATTCCATTGGTAGTATAAATATGTGTCTATGGAAGTCCGAAATCAGGGTAGGTGTATTTGGTCTTAACCTGAGACTTGCACTGCTAATACTTGCGACAATCAATATACTTTGGTTGAGGTCGTCCAGGGCTTTAACATGTTCTGTGTACACCAATACTGGGTATATTGAGAATCGTAGTGTGTTGGGTGTGATGTCAAGACGGAAGTATCACTCCAGTCATATGGAGATGATGGTCACGTAGGATACGGTACTGGTTCTCTTAAGTACTGCAGTCATCGGGATAATATGACTAGGTCATAGTTATCCGATATAGAGACTAGTTACCAGAGATCCGACATGTGCTTCGTACGGGGCAGACACAATTCCAGCCCCAGGCCTAGCACGTGATCATCTGATACTGGATCGAAATACGCAATACCACTTATACTACGCCTGATATAGATCGCTTATTCCTGTAAGCATGTTTCTGGAGAATTGGGTAGGCATGACGCTTTGCTAGAAGCCAACCTTGGCTTGTGAATCGGTGTAAACGTAGTACGAGGTACTTACGTGTTCGGATAGTTCGACGACCCGATTTACTGCCAACATATCTGGTGATCTCAAGGGTCGCTTCCCGAAGATTCACCGATGACGTATGACTCGCACTTTAATTAATCTGGGATTAATTTAATAAGAGAGAAAATTAATCTGGGATTAATTGCAGAGATATTTTATCTGGGATAAAATATCGATTAAGAGAGAGAGAACGATTAATTGGAATTAATCGATAAAATAATATATTTGATATATTATATGAAATTGGATTTCGACGCAGAATTAAAATTAGATTTTAATTCGGGCGAACGAATTAATTTAGAATTAATTCGTTAGCGACGTGAATAGTGATTTCGCTAGGCGTAATCATTTAATTACGACGCAACGGAAAATTCGTTTATTTGGAATTAGCCAACCCGAACCCGGGATTGTTTGCGAGCGCATTCGTATTTCGAATTCGAGTGCGGCACGCAAGTGAAATCAAGCGTCAAATCACAAATCACAAATCACATCAAGCGTCAAATCACATGTCACTTTGAGTGATGTGACATTTGATTGATTGATGTGAGTTTATGTGAGGTGATTGAAAGGCATTAAATGCTTAGCTTTTTTGAAATTGAAAAAAGGTAAATGGTTTATTAAATTTTGGAAAATATATAAACCTTTTACAATTTTTCTTTTTCCTTGAACTCTGTCTCTCTTTTACGGTATTAGGGCTTTTTGGAGCCAAAATCTTCTCTTCTTCTCTCTCGGTCTTGGGGACGTTTCTTCTTTTGTTTTTCTGGTTTTGACCGAAAAAAATTGGAGAAGCAAATGATCTTGTTGCAAGATCTATGTGCTAGCACACTCTATGAGGCATCCTAGGTGATAGGGAAGTGAGTTCGTGAGCATGGAATATTATCAACAAAGCTTGGAGCTTTAATGGAGTCCATGGCCGATTCTTCATGGAGGAGATCCACCCACTGCCGTGAGAGCCACTGCTCAGTCCACCACCGAGCAGCCCACTGCCGAGCAAGGAGGAGCAGTTCGGTTTTTGTCTTCGGAGCATCCAACCGATCAATTTGAGTTTTTTCCGCACCTCCTTTGATGTGTTTTCATATTGTTTCATGCTTAATCTATGATCTTGGGACCCTTAGAGGACTCCAACAATGGTATCTTGAGCTATTGATTGCATGAAATTGAAATTGATTTTAGGGCTAAAATTGGGTTAAACGAATTTGGGCATTATTTGATGAAATTGGATTGATGAAATGCTTAATTGATGTTTAATTGATGATTGATTAGATCAATTTGAAGAAATTTGGTTTGGAACAAATTTCCCCAATTTGGCTTATGTTGGCCGAAAATGTGTACCCTAAAATTGTCTTGGATTTTGATTTTTTGATTCATTGGATGAGTTAGAAATCATTAGGAGAATATTGTTTTAATGTTTAATTGGTTCAATTGGATTGAATTTGATTTGGGCATTATTTTCCTCCTTGGCCGAGAACTATAGGCATGATAATTGTTTGATTTTGATCAAATATGTTGGACCTGATTCCATGATGATAAGCATGATTAATTGTACAAATTTGGTGTTTGGAATATTGATTTGGGTAATTAATAATGCTATGCACTTTGGTTAATTAGAATGTGAAATTTGGAATTTTATATTTTAATTAATTGGGCTTAAAATTGGATTTGGGCTTTTAAAGTGGTTATTGGGCTTGTTGGGCTTTGTTGTACAAAGTTGGGTTTAGGAAAAATTGGTTGGATCCAATTAGGCCCAAAACCGCTTCTTCAAAAAGGCCCAAATGCGACTAATGAACCTTTAAAGTTTAATTGGGCCTAATGGGCCAAGATTGATTTCTGGGCTTATGGGGTAACTCCCAGATTGGATTTTGGTTATCGGTTTGACCCGAGTTGACCAAAAGTCCATGCCTTAAGAAATTAATTAAAAGCTCATTGGACTTTAATTAAATTGATGTTGGACGTTAATAGGGCTTTGAGACCCGTTGCGATTAAATTTAGAATATAAGTCGTAAAAGATCATTATTAAAGTGTAGTATTTAATTTGGAATTAAATAGTGAATTATAGTTAAATGCGTATTAAATTGGATTTAATTATGTGATTTAATTTAATTCGAGAATTCGTACTTTATGCACTTGTTCGCAAAACGAGTTTGACTCGAACAAAATCAAATCGTTGTTTGAATATTGGATGATCACTAATTATCAGATTAATTAATTTGATTAGATTGATGATAACATGCTTGTGTGAATACATGGTTGCGATGCATGAATAATGTATATCGGATGAATGAATTAGATGGGTAGGGCAATTTTGGAAATGTAATAAATTTGATTTATTTATTGGACCTGCGTGTCCAGCCTTATCACCTTATATTCTTTGTATTCTCTTCTCACCTATTCCCCTCAATGTAAAGAGGTTTCTTTAGAAGTGTAGTGTAACGGGGTAGAGAAGCAATACATGTGCTAGCGGGAGAGAGAGAAAAAGAGATTTGATCTAGGATCAATGTAAAGTATCCATCCGCATATCATTATTATTTTCATATGCGCTTTATTATGTGTTTAGAATGCATGTTTAAGGGTGTATGATGATGAGACCTTAACAAAGATAATAAATTGGTTGCCATTTGCATGCGAAAAACCCTCAAATAATATTAAGCGTTTTTCCTTCCATGAGTGATTTTTACTCAAGATCTAAGACGACATTGGTTGTTGGCAAAGTCAAGGCTTTGTCTGTCGAGGATGTGTTTGAATCACGAAGGCTTTGTTCCATATCAGTGTCTTGTCCAAAGTCAAGACCACTTCTTGTCCATCGACATTGATTACGAAGCTTTCCATGGTCAATGGGCCGCGCTTGACTGGGATCACTAAGTTTGTTGTGCCAAAGCCAAGGCTTAGTTGATTCAGAGGAAAAAGGTTAGGTAATACATTGGATGTATTGACATATATAAGATATATGTTTCGGACTTGGATGTCCCCTACCGGATCTAGGAATTGGATTGGATCCAATCGATCTTAGTGATCTACCTAGTTAATTATCATACAATTTGTGGCCAAAGTCAAGATTGTGTGATATTTAACGGGATCCTAGCCCACTAGGAAACACAGTTTCCCGAGTACTCGATAGAGGGTTAGAGGCTCGCCGAAAAAATAGTGGGAGGCAAGAATTGAATTTGCAATATTCGTTCAATTACTCGCCATACGCGCTCAACAATATCATTCGTCAAATCAATTAAATGTTAGTTGGACTAATATTTAAATTGTTGTTTTAATAAAGCAGTTGGACTGTATTATAGTTGATTATATAATTGGATTATAGTAATCAATATATTTGAATTAATTAATTTCAATTTATAGTTGATTTTATAATTAGATTATAGTAATCAATGTAATTGAGGTTAATTAATTTAAATTATATTTGATTATATAGTTGGACTATAATAATTAATATAATACATAGTACCACAAATCGTTGATTAAATAGTTGGACTATTAGAATCAAGATAAATGAAAGATTAGTGTTTAAAACATAATCATGGGTGAAAATGTATTTAAACGACTATAATTTTCAAATTGGGAATAAAGTTTCAGGATGGTCCTGGAAAATAATAAGTTACTTTATTTGATAAAATAACATATTATGCCTAAGCCCGGAGTTAAGCAAATAAGTGGAACATGATATTTGGAAATTCATGTAATGATAACTTTAGTGCTTAATCCATTATACTTGTCATATAGACTCCTTAATTTCTTTATCAGAACTAAGGATTAGATTCTTAAAGTATGATATTAAAATTGAAGGATCTTCATAAATCTATACTTAGATTTTAGAAGTAAATAAATTGCAATAATAAACTCTTGGAGAATCAATGACTATTCTCAAGGAGATAAAGTCAAAGTTTGCAATTGGCAAGTAGCGCAAGGCGCACCTTACTTCGATATTCTAGAAACCAATGGCTTGGCCAAAGGCTTCTGGAATATGAAAAGGGTAAAGGACAAAATCATTATAATCTTATAGGAGATAATAAAGGACATATCCTGAGAAGGAATTGAAGACGAGCAAGGCTCTGACTTCAAATATGTTTGTCAGAAATATGTTCACAGCTAGTAGTAAAATTAGATTTTAAATACTTAGTGTGGTACATAAATATATATATTGATGTTCAGAATCTGTTTTGAACAGGATACTGACTTCAATAGAGATTAATCTGCGAAATGGAAACGGGACGAAAGTTGCTGTTTTAACCGTAGAAATCTAACTTTAGGAACTACCCTCGGGTATGTCCTAAATTTGGAAACTGTTATAATGTAACTAGTTTGACTAGAAACATTATCTTTATATCAGTGTTTAATCTGTTGCGGATTGAACCTTTATATTTTAGAACACTAAAGTGTTTTATTATATAAAGATGATATTAGATAAAACACATATGTGAACGACAGAATTTATATTTAGAATATAATATAAATCTCACACGAATAATATGACAAACAAATAGCTCGAACTGATTTGATCAGGAAGAAACTAATTGTGGCATTGTTTTCTGGGACACAATCAAACAAGACTCGTCTATCCGCACTTTTGAAGAGTGGGTACTAGGACTAATTTGATTCTAATCAAATAAAGTCTACGAATCTAGTTTATTGGGCAAAGTGCCTAAAACACTATTTACTTGGTAAAAGTGTAAATGACACCGATCTGTTAGCCCTAGTTCATAGTGAAGCAAGTGGGCCAATGTCTAGCTAGGCTAGATGGTGGATATGAATATTTCGTGACCTATACGAATGTGGCATCGCGTTATGGTTATGTGTTTCTTTTGAAGAACACAAATCAGAAACTTTTACAGTTTCGACACGAAATAGACAAACAGATCGGCTATAGTATTATACCGTCACGGTAAGACCGTAATGGAAAATACTTAAGCAATAAGTTTCTGATATACTTGAAAGAGTAAAGTATTCTTTCAACGAGGACTCCTCCCGGAACACGTCAATTTGACGGTGTGTCCGAATTGAGTAACCGAATTTTGTTAGACATGATTAGGTTAATCATGAGTCGCTCTGAGCTACCATTTCCTTCAACGGATAAACATTAACAGTGCAGAACTTATTTAGAATAAGGTTCCATTAAAATCTGTTTGACAGATTTCATATTAGATATGAACGGGAAAGAAACCGGGTTTCACATTCCTGTTAATTTGGGAATGCTAGGCATATGTTTAGATGATACCAAACTAAAACCCAAATTGGATAAGTGACAAATGTAGGTTATCCTAGGGATACCATAAGTATTGTACTTATACATCTCACCAGAGAACAATTAGATTGTTGCTCACCATGCGGTTTTCCTGATAGGAATACCGATATGCAGTGGTAAGTGGGAGGATGGTAAAACTCGATGAAAATCGGAGTAATATTATTCCAGGCACCGAATCCTAATGGAACACATATAGTTCATCAAGGATGAAACTATACCATTAATCTTCGTATACACAAGAACCGCGTATGTCGGAGAGAGTCAGAAAATAACCTGGGGTATGGGTTTCTGATCTCACCTCGTAAAGATGTCTATCTTTTGAGGTATACCAATTGACTACGTATGAGGAAATGATACAAGGTATCGACTCCCTATTATGACAAAGTGTCATGATATCCGAAATGGATTCCATGTATATCAACAAGTTTGGACACTAGTTGATGTACCGCAAGGCATTGTGCCTACTGGTACTTTATAAGTCTTCAAGGAAGACATACATGGAAGGCAACATACCAACGTATAAAGCTAGGCTTTTAGCGGAAAGGTATCGTTATCAACATTGTGTTGATTACGATTCAACCTTTTACCTGTTGCCACGGTAAATCCATTTGGATAATGCTTGCTAATGCTGCATGTTTCATTTATGAAATATGACAGCTTGGACGGGAAATCGCTTTCCTGAAAAGGAAACCTTTTGGAGGATGTTCCATGTTTGGATTGAAGCAAGCATAGGTGCTTTGATGTAATCATAATAGTTTATGATTTAATTCAAAACGAAATGATTCTTGTGTAGATAAGGAGGTTGGTGGGAGCGCACTGACAATGGTTGTCCTATAAAATAATGATAATACGTCATTTCTTGGAAATGAGATTACCATAAAATAACTATCGGCGAAAGCTTGGCTTTCGAAAACTCTCCGTGGAATCGTACATTGAAAAATGTACGCGACCTGGTGTCTCATACGCTTTGAGCATATGGATTCACAAACAGGCCAATCCGAGTGATAATCACTGGATTAAAGTTAAAACGTCCGTTAGTATCTTAGAGAACTAAAGATGCTGTCTTAATCTATGGAGAAAGAGAACTTGAAGTGACTGGGATCACTATAGCAAGTTTCCTAAACCGATAAAACGACTATAAGTCGCAATCGGTACTATACAGTTTGAATAACAGTACAGTGAGCTGGAAATCTTCCAATCAATATACTGTTGCCGAAAATAAACAACAAATGCGGGTTTTACTGCAGCTGAGGCAGCAATAGAAACCTTCTAGGGTCGATAGAAATCTAATTAGATTAGATATAGTTCTGTTAGCTGCTGAACTAGGCGTCAGCACAGGCTAAAGAATTAATGGTCTCAACAACAATCCAGATAAATACTTCGATATTCATCTGATTCGGATCATACATCATGGCGATGTGATGATCGAATAAATCGTATCAGACGATAATCATACAAATCCGCTGACGAAAACCTTCCTCAGCAATTTGAGCCAACCGTACATAGTTCGGGTGTCAAGCACTCGAGTGACTGGCTATAGGCCAAGTGGGAGATTGTTGGACAATTATGACCCATAGCGTCACTATTTGTACAGATCATTGTGTTGTTGTACAAATTAACTATGTGACAAAGTAGATTGCACTCTTATCATTTGTGATTAGATCACCTAAATGTATAAATGATGAGAGGTCCCTATGATTTGTTCCTGGACGGAGAATGATATGAGACAGTATCAGTCCACGAAGGATAAATCATTAAATATCCTAGTCAGAGTATTATCGAGATTGGACATCGATAAATACGTAAAAGACTAGTATTACACTTGTGCGCGTTGTAAGGACAACAACATAGTTCTCATATATTTGGGTATAGGATACTCATGCAAGTGTAATAGGAGGTTGTGTTTTACCGATGGTACGGGAAACAGCTTCGCTCTGGATAGACCCTTCGGAATTCCATTGGTAGTATGACTATGTGTCTATGGAAGTCCGAAATCAGGGTAGGTGTATTTGGTCTTAACCTGAGACTTGCACCGCTAATACTTGCGACAATCAATATACTTTGGTTGAGGTCGGTCCAGGGCTTTAACAGGTTCTGTGTACGCCAATACTGGGTATATTGAGAATCGTAGTGTGTGGGTGTGATGTCAAGACGGAAGTATCACTCCAGTCATATGGAGATGATGGTCCCGTAGGATACGGTACTGGTTCTCTTAGTACTGCAGTCATCGGGATAATATGACTAGGTCATAGTTATCCGATATAGAGAATAGTTACCAGAGATCCGACATGTGCTTCGTGGGGCAGACACAATTCCAGCCCCAGGCCTAGCACGTGATCATCTGATACTGGATCGAAATACGCAATACCACGTATACTACGCCTGATATAGATCGCTTATTCCTGTAAGCATGTTTCTGGAGAATTGGGTAGGCATGACGCTTTGCTAGAAGCCAACCTTGTCTTGTGAATCGGTGTAAACGTAGTACGAGGTACTTACGTGTTCAGATAGTCCGACGACCCGATTTACTGCCAACATATCCGGAGATCACATGGGTCGCTTCCCGAAGATTCACCGATGACGTATGACTCGCACTTTAATTAATCTGGGATTAATTTAATAAAAGAGAAAATTAATCTGGGATTAATTGCGTAGATATTTTATCTGGGATAAAATATCGATTAAGAGAGAGAACGATTAATTTGGAATTAATCGATTAAAATAATATATTTGATATATTATACGAAATTGGATTTCGACGCGGAATTAAAATTAGATTTTAATTCGGGCAAACGAATTAATTTAGAATTAATTAGTTAGCGACGTGAATAGTGATTTCGCTAGACGTAATCATTTAATTACGACGCAACAGAAAATTCGTTAATTTGGAATTAGCGAACTCGAGCCCGGGATTGTTTGCGAGCGCATTCACATTTCAAATTCGAGTGCGGCACACAAGTCAAATCAAGCGTCAAATCACAAATCACATCAAGCGTCAAATCACATGTCACTTTGAGTGATGTGACATTTGATTGATTGATGTGAGTGATTGAAAGACATTAAATGCTTAGCTTTTTTGAAATTGAAAAAAGGTAAATGGTTTATTAAATTTTGGAAAATATATAAACCTTTTACAATTTTTCTTTTTCCTTGAACTATGTCTCTCTTTTACGGTATTAGGGCTTTTTGGAGCCAAAATCTTCTCTTCTTCTCTCTCGGTCTTGGACCGTTTCTTCTTTTGTTTTTCTGGTTTTGACCGAAAAATTGGAGAAGCAAATGATCTTGTTGCAAGATCTATGTGCTAGCACACTCTATGAGGCATCCTAAGGTGATAGGGAAGTGAGTTCGTGAGCATGGAATATTATCAACAAAGCTTGGAGCTTTAATGGAGTCCATGGCCGATTCTTCATGGAGGAGATCCACCCACTGCCGTGAGAGCCACTGCTCAGTCCACCACCGAGCAGCCCACTGCCGAGCAAGGAGGAGCAGTTCGGTTTTTGTCTTCGGAGCATCCAACCGATCAATGTGAGTTTTTTCCGCACCTCCTTTGATGTGTTTTCATATTGTTTCATGCTTAATCTATGATCTTGGGACCCTTAGAGGACTCCAACAATTATAAAAAGTGAGATTTGTAAATTTGAAATATTAAAAGTGGATCTCCTAGCCCCATTATTTTATTTTATTATTACATTTAATTAAAATTCCAATCACCCAAATAATTCAACCTTTTAACTTTTCACTAGAATTATTATTTTATTTTCTAAATATATTCTCTGTGGACCAACCCCGGTCATACGGGTTATTTTATTACTTCGACACTCTTATACTTGGGAGTAAGAAATCACTTTATGAGCATGTCAAATGTATCCAAAGCCAATCTTTATGTGGCTTAATTGGCAGCCCAAATCAATTCATTATAATCTAATGGCTTTTTCATTATAGAATCTCTATAAAATTAATAATTATAGTTTACCAAACAAATTAAATAACAAAATCATTTTCATTATAAAATCTATGAAAATATCAATCATAGATTACCAATGAATTAAATGACAGAATTCTAAAATCTCTCTGAAAATGATAATGGTAAATCATACGAAAATTCTTTAATATCGTGCCGTAGACACGGGCTATATCTAGTATGTATATATATATATATATATATATATATATATATATTGTTATAGTTATAACATATATGGGTTATTTCAACTTAAATTTTCGACTTTAATCTAAACTTAAAAATTTGAGCCATTGATATAAGCCAATCTAATAGTGGGTGAATTAAAAATCATTAATTATTATTTTGACTTTAATTATAACTATGTACTATTGGATTCACTTAAATCAATTACTAAATTTTGATATAAAATTTAAGTTGATATAACCTTTTCCTAATTCGTGCTATTAAAAATTGTCATATGAATTGCACAATACATACTTTACATTTTGTCCTTAAGAACTTGATTGAATCTTTTCAACAAGCTCTCGAGTTTGAATTTTGGAAGAGACAAAGAGAAAAAAAAAATCAATTTAAGTTTTGTCCATTCCTATTAATAAATAAAATTTTTATATTTTATTTTTGGAATTTTAGACTTAATCTGGACTTCATAATCTAGAACATGCTTAAGCAGATCGTATGCAGACATTGTTAGGGTTGGTGCTCAGAGTGCCAATCCAGATCATATTTATGTCCGATTCATGAATACGAACAATATTTTTTTCCATAATATTACTTATTTAATGGTAGCACCTCTGGTCTTTTATATACATATTTGATCTAATTACGATTAGATATCTAATTATGATTATATTGAAACTAAATCTGATTTAGTGATATGTGTATATTAGACAAAGACCCTAGGATTTACAATGTAGTGCGCAGTTACAACGTAGTTTGTAATTGAGATTGGGAAGCGTCACTATAAGTTGTATATCCTTAAATAAAGTTCATGGTCAAGATTTACTAATACGGGTCGGTTAGTAAAATCTGTTGAGATCAGTACACGTCGTATATCGTGACTTGGTCCGATGGTCGAGTAACCATAAATTTAATTTGTAAGAACAATTAAAATTGAAAATAGGGAAATTATAACATTCACTCACAAAACTAATGTCCATTTCTATTGCTCGTGTGGTTGAGTGGAACTGGATGGATTCTCCTAGGCAGAATCTATAAAGCATAATTTCAAGTATGGTTAGTATACTTGAGTATTTATGATCCTAAACATATACATGAATGATGCATGTTTCCATGTTGGCGATGAAGTATAAAATATTATCTAACATGTTGAGATGTGACCTACGACAGACTAAAATAGGCCCTGAAATTGGCATCGCGTCGCAACACAGTTCAATGTGTTATCTGTCATGCTGAGATGTGACCTACGACAGACTAAAATAGGCCCTGAAATTGGCATCGCGTCGCAACACAGTTCAATGTGTTATCTGTCATGCTGAGATGTGACCTAAGGTAGACTAAAATAAGTCATGAAATTGGTATCACGTCGCAATATAACTCATTCTACATCACAACTCGTGCAAGGGATAAATCGAGTTAGAGAGTTATGTTTGATGTCGCGTCGCGCCCGATCCCAGACTGTTCACATATTCATCTCACTGCAACCACAAGGAAAAATCCAAACACCCTTATCCATGGCATCACCAAATGTCCACACTAACACATTGTTACAACATATAACCTGACTAACCATCATCTCATAAACTCAAGGGGTCAATGCACAACAATAAAATCATGACTTGACTTTTTAACCCAGTCTATCCATACACAAAATCACGACAATCCTAAACAATTGAGCATACTCAACACTCAAATCAACACTCGTGTGCAACATGAACATGAATCTTATTTGGGTTTTATGGATTCAAATGGTAAACCCTAGAAATCACAGTTGAATTGCTAAGCAACAAAACTTATCGTGCTCCAATTGACACTTGAAGTTGCAAAGAAAAGCAACAATTTATTTTCAAGCTTGTGAAGATGCATGAAAAAGCAAAGGAAATGAGGAAGGGACTGCCTTTTTTTTTTTTTTTTTTTTTTTTTATAAAGAGAGAAAGAGAAGAAGTAAATGGGCCAATTTATATCAACCACACACATGTCTTGATTTTCCCATGTAAATATTATTAAATACTTACATGAAAGTTGTAGACCTATATTTAAACTTTCTAATGGTACTAAAATCACTTAAAAATGATATGTGAAGCTCAAGATATCGTTAAAATACTAAAGGTTGTTCATGAGATTCTGCTAAACTATAAAGGTACTGAAACTGAGAAAATTTCCCGAGCTCCTGGGTGGGATTTTAAGGGTGTCAAGCCTACTAATATATATAATTATATATAATGGCATATCAAGCATAAAAAGTAACTACATTGTGACACTTCATAATTAACTGGGGTGTTACATACAAGTTCCATGACATAAGGGCAAGATTCTCTAAAAAGCCAAGGTCGCAAGTGGCGAAGAGGGCCCAGTTTGAGACTTGAGATCTGAGTAGGAAATACGAAAGTTGCTTAAATTTATATATATATACACACACATACACACACAATTATTGTTATAGATATAACATATATGGGTTATTTCAACTTAAATTTTCGACTTTAATATAAACTTAAAAATTTGAGCCATTGATATAAGCCAATCTAATAGTGGATGAATTAAAAATCATTAATTGTTATTTTGACTTTAATTATAACTATGTACTATTGGATTCACTTAAATCAATTACTAAATTTTGATATCAAATTTAAGTTGATATAACCTTTCCCTATTTCGTGCTATTAAAAATTGTCATATAAATTGCACAATACATGTTTTACATTTTGTCCTTGAGAACTTGATTGAATCTTTTCAACAAGCTCTGGAGTTTGAATTTTGAAAGAGATAAAGAGATGAAAAAAATCAATTTAAGTTTTGTCCATTCCTATGTAATAAATAAAATTTTTATATTTTAATTTTTGGAATTTTAGACTTAATCTAGACTTCATAATCTAGATCATTTATTTAAGCTAATCTAGTTTTAGATATTTAAAGTTAAAAATATAACATTTAATGATATAAATTCATTAACTATTATCTACAATTAGATTGACTTAAATTAGTGACTAAATATTTATGTTTAGATTTAATTAAGTCAAAAATTTAAGTTAAAATATCACTACTCTTAATTATATTACTTAAAAATTAATTCTTTTTATAGTTATAATTTTCTCTTAAATTCAAATTTACTAAAATAATGATGTTGGAGACTTGGTGAATATATATTTTTCAATATTTAGGGAGAAGGTCCTATGAGTCCCTAATTTTTTATAATTACATATTAGGTCTTTGATTTTTTTCATAATTATCCTTTAGATCCATGATGTTCTAACGCTAAAAATATAAAATTCATAGGATAATATTACTCACAAACTAATTCTTTTTATACTTATATCTTTCTCTTAAATTCAAATTTACAAAATAATGATGTTGGAGACTCGGTGTGTGTATATATTTAGGGATGGATCCTTAATTTTAATTTTATTTTTATAATTACTCATTAGGTTCTTGATTTTTCCACAATTATCCTTTAAGTCCATGATATTCTAACAATAAAAATATAAAATACAACTGCTGTTAGAACAATATGTAGTTTAAGGATAATTAAGGAAAAAATCAGAAACCTAATGAGTAATTATAAGAAAAAAAAATTAAGAAATGATATGTCATTTTCCGTTATTTTTATTTTGGATAATACTTTATAAGATGGCCAAGAATTGAGTATAATACGAGAATATCATCATCCGTATTTGGCTCGTCCATTCACATGATCGCATCGATATTTTATTTTTACCATTATAAAAATATAAATACTAATGATATAAAAAAAAAACTACACTGATTAAGTGATTATAACACATGTAACCCCGCGGTCCCATCCTCGGGGACTATTTTGCCATTAATACTTGGTACATAAGAAGAGTTAGACATTTCACATGCAGTGTAACCGTAATTTGGTAAATACAGCAAGGGTATTTCTGTAACTGTTGTATAACTTCGTCTTCATGTAATCTCGTAATCATCGACAAAACGTGTCAGCAAACTGTCGTTTTAATGTAGAACCCGTGTTTATTTCAAAAAAAAAAAAACATAGAACACCTGTTCGTTGTGATAAGAAAACAATGCTAACAAGTAACAAGTACAAAGAAGGAGACAGATTGATATTTTTGATTCTAATGCTCTTTTTAATTTTCTTTTATTAAAAATTATTTTTGAAAAAATGAAAGTTTTTTTTTTCCTTTTTGCTTCATAATTCAATAATCTGCTTTTATTTAGGAGTACTTTCTATTTTTTATAAGTTTTAAATTGTACCATCACGGCACTTATACCTGGTCACGGTTCCGAACCGAATAGTAGAATCAGAAAAATCGGTTCGGTTTTTTATTTTTCGAGGAAAAAAAGAAAAAAATATGGTTTGATTTCGGTTCCGAATCGAATAGGATCGAACTTTAAGGTTATGATTCCAAATTATGTGGAACCATAACCGAGTCGAAATAGATTTCGATTCAGTTATGATTTTAGAATCGGAACCGGATGGAACCGTAATCTCTGAATTCAAAATACTTAAAATATAAGGAATTGATAAAAATAATTTGGACCCGTTCGTTTTTTAAGAAAAGAATAATTCTTTTTATTAAATTAAATATTAAGATTTCTATGATTTCTATTTGATTTTTTTTGGGTACAAAAAATAACACCATTTATCATATTTCCTAAAAAGAATTCATAATCTTAATTTTTAATTTTTTTTTAAAAAAAAAAAATCAAATGTAAATTGTATTAAACTCCATTGAATAAATATTTAACTTTAAGAATGACCTAGTTTTTTTCTAAACTTTTTCAATAACATATTCGGGCACATTTCTACTAAACCAAAACGGAAGGGTAATTATCGCCAATTTTTGTTTTTTTAATGATAGCTAGAGTGAGTCAGTTAAATGTTTTTTTTATTATAATAATAAATAATTTAATGATAAATTTAATTATGAATATGATTTGTATTTTTTAATATTAAAAAATCATATATGAAGTTTTAAGGAAAAAAAACGTCATATATATAAAGATAAATATATAATTTGAAATCTATTAAGAAAATTTTAGAAATATGGATAAAAAAAATAATCGGTACAATGTTAATTTCACATAAAAAGAAAATAAGAGCAGAACAAATACTTGAATAACAAATTAATTAATTAATTAATTATTTTTTATAAAAAAAAAGAGAGTGCATAAACTGAAAATAAAATAAAAACATCCTTAAGTTTTAACTGCGTCAGAAAACCCTCTCTCTCTGTCTTTGTATCCAACTCGAAACCAAATATCGAGTGTTCGTTTTCCTCTTAAAACAAGAGATCTCATCTCATCTCATTCCCTTTTTATTTTATTTTATTTTATTTTATCTTTCCTTACGTTATTTTCAGTTTCATTTTTTTCTTGATCAACAATAATAATAATAATAACTTCAAACTCCAGGGCCCTTTGTCAAAAGGGTCTTTTTTTTCCTCTCTCTTTTTCAGTTCTGCTGGTAAAAATCCACCCTTTGTTTGCTTTTTGTTTGGTGTATTGATGGATCTTATCTGGGTTTGGTTCGTTTTTATATGGGTTTGTTGTTTCATAAATGGGTTGAATTCAGATCGTGATTGTATCTAAATTACACGTTGACTTTGTTTTCAGGGATGTCGTTTCATTGGATTTGTGTTTGTATGTTTTGGTTTGTTTCATGTATAAAGGCCTGATCTTTTTGACCTTGATGTGATAAAATCCGTATTTGAGATATTTGTATAATTGTATGTATCTTAGTTGATATTTAAATTGTTGAAAAATATCTGTTCTCTTTTTTATTTGGGTTTATCATCCTTTGTAGTTTGCAATTTTATTTTAATATGAGATGATTTTGAAGATAAGATTCTCTGCTGGATGATCTATGTGAAAATGATTAGATCTTGTTGATCCTTTCAAATAGGTTTTTATTGGCTCTGATCTTTGAATGAATGAAATGGGTTGTTAAATCTTTGTTCCCATATATGTATTTGTGTTGGCAATACGATCTTATTGTATATTTATGTTTGTTCCCTTTTGTTTGTAGATTTTCTGAGGCTATTCTTTGTTGAATAATGGTTGCTGAAATGGCGCAAGCACCCGTGGAAAGTGTAACTGAAGCGCACAAGCCTTTGGCACAAGAGAATGGGAAACTGGACAATGGTCCGGGAAAGGATGAATCAATCAAATTTGGTTCACTTGGAGGCGAGCCTTTTCAAGGAGAGGGCAATGTATTGAATGCTAACATACCAAAGGATGTGGCAGAGGAATGGCCTGCGGCAGAGGAGTGGCCTGCGCCTAAGAAGATCCATAACTTTTATTTCATCAGGCACCGGCATTATGACGATCCAAAAATTAAAGCGAAAATTGAACTGACTGACAAGGATATTCAAAGGAGGAACAATGCTCGGGCTCAACTTATGGAAGAGCTAAGAGCAAAGAGGGTGAGTGAAATTATCTTAATTGTTGTCATTGTTAGTAAAATTTTGCCACAAAGATGTCTTGGTGTCTTTTGTTTTGTTTGTAGAAACATCTGTCAGATGGGTGTAATTAATGCCAGAAAACAATCAAACTGGTGTATCAAGCAGATAAGATTTTCACCATGAATGATTTTGGACAATCACCTTCATTAGGGAAAAAAACATGATTTCATTTATTATTGGGCTAGCCTCGTGAATTAACAGCTTTTAGATTACTTAGTACATTAAGGTAATTTGCATTTAATGAGTTACCAAAACTCGTGTATAAGAAAGATGAATATGCTGCTCTAATTTTTGGTAAAGGTAATTTTTAGGTAGTTGATACTTGGTGTTGCTAAATTACGAAGGAGAAGTTTTGTTACCTCATGCTTGCTTTCTGTGAGAAAATATTAGTTGGAGTGAGGAGTTTCCTTCAATTGTTATGTTGATAGAGTCATAGAGTTTTTCCAATAATTATGGTGAATCCTTCATAACATTTACTTGCTTGAGTATTATCACCCAAAAGTTTAATAATCTGCCAAAAAAATAATGATATGTTAAGTTTGATGCGGGCCTGCTAAAGATTTATTGTTATATTTTTTCTTTCTTTCTTTCTCATGCAGGCAGATAGAGGGGAATTAGCTGCTCAGCTGAGGTCTCTGAAAGCTGATTGGAGGAGTTGCAGGTCGGATATGGAGGGTAAGAAAAAGGAAATGGAACCCCTGCAGCAGGCTCTTGGCAAGCTGCGCAACAATGTTCATTCTGGTGGTATATGTTCATCCGAGGAAGAGCTGAATGACCTTGTATGATTTTATGGCAATTATTGATTTATTTTGTACTCATAAATGTATTTTCTGCTTTAATGACTCCTTGCCTTTTCTCTTTTATACTTTGACTAAGACTAATGAATGCAGATCTATAGTTTGCAATACCGTATTCAACATGAGAGCATCCCTTTATCTGAGGAGAAGCAACTCCTTAGAGAAATCAAACAACAAGAGGGGACAAGGGAAAAAGTTTTAGCTAATGCTGCTATGAGAGCAAAGATTCAGGAGTCAATGGGTCAAAAAGAGGCTATTCAAGACCAGGTTAAAGTAAGACATTCTAAGTTTGTTTTGAAGCCTATTGTTTCACTGACATTATGCTTGGTAAATTCATGTTTTTTTAGTATCAAATAAATACTAATTTACAGAAATTGTCTCTTTGTAGCTCATGGGTGTTGATTTGGATGGAGTGAGGAAGAAGAACCAAGAAGTTTGGGCCAAAATTTCTCAACTTGAAGGAAAAATGAAGGCATTGGATGAAGAGATCAATGCTTTACAGGATGAGGTGCAAGATGTGACTGAAAAACGAGACAAAACATATGCAAACCTTCACCAACTGAGGAAACAGCGTGATGAAGGGGTATATTTGTTTTGCTTCTATATTTTATTTTTTCTGCGATTTTATAGCTCCACTCTCTCTCTCTCTCTCTCTCTCTCTCTCTCTCTGTCTGTGCGTGTTTGTATCCTTCTAGAAAGTTTTTGATTGTTTCAGATTATGCTTGCTCACTATAGAAACAACACCTTGACAATACTGTTGTAGAAGTCTTTTAACTATCTATTTGTAAGATTTCTCACTTCATGCATTGAAATAATTAATCCATTCTTATGGGAAGTCTATGAACAGTTTAACTTATCATTATTATTTTCCTCTGTCTGTCATTAATCCTAGACAGGTTAGATTTCTGATGAAAGTGGCTTGGGCAAGATATTTTTTCATAATTTAGAGAGGTTAGTATGTGTCAAGACTAAGGAGTTGGAGCTGCTATTTATGTACAGTACTCTAGCTGAGCAATTTTCTTGATTCTTACCCTGGAATAATCTTATTATTGCTTTGCTGGAGAGTTATGGCGCTCTAATGTATCGGTGTCACTGTGATCCAGTGGTTGTATGTGTCAAGATATTTCTGATGAGAGTGGCTTGGGCAAGATGTTTTTTCATAATTTTGAGAGGTTAGAATGTGTCAGGACTGAGGAGTTGGAGCTGCTATTTAAGTACGTTACTCTAGTTGAGAAATTTTCTTTTGAGAAATTTTCTTGGTTGCCCCGGAATAATCTTACTGTTGCTATGCTTGGAGAGTTATGGCTCTACTGTATTGGCGTCATCGTCATCCAGTGGTTGTATGGCTTCATGCTAGGTAGTTTATGTAGGTTTGTAATTAGTTCGGATCATTTTAAATCATTTTAATTTATCAGTCAAGATAAAATAGAAGGCTGTTAGTTCATTACTTCAGCTTATACAACGAGCTAATTTTTTTTTTTGAGAAACGTGAATAGGAATTGTTCATGAGGATCCACTAATTTTTTTTTTTAGTATCATGTATCTATTCTATTTTTATGGTGCAGGACTATTAGTATCTGTTATTCCAATAAACAAATTTTCTAATCTGGTTCATGAAGTCGTACAGTCCTCAGTCTTGTATCCTGCGCTGCTGCTCGGTTTATTTGATTATGGTCCTAGTGTTAAACTTGTTTATTGACTATGTAGTGTCAGTGGCCATGAGATCTGGAAGCCAAGGCTCTTAACCACATCATCTGAGCAAGGTCCCGGTGGGTCTGTGGTTTATGGTTTGGTTTCATGATATTTAGATGTCAACATTGCCAATATATGTCACATGAGCAGGTTAAGAAGGCTTGTTGTTTTCGGTTTGGCTTAGTCAACTCCTTATATCAGCTATCTAGAAGAGAGCGTGCACTTGTGTGTGCAGACGCATGCACACATCCATTAGCTTGTATGTATTTGCTCCAACAAATGGTGCATATTTGCTGGCTTCTAGATCTCTGTTGAAGCACTTGTTCCAAATTTTGTTGTAGCATGAGACTGCTGTAGGAAATATTGTATGAAAACAACAGAGAGCATGTAGGTTGAAAATAGATTGACCATGAAACTAATCATATTGAATGTAGTCTAGCAGCTAGACTCTAGCTTCGCTTGATGACAATCTCTTCTTTCAGGATCATTGCTCTTAATATTTAATTGATAAACTTCTTTTGAAGCTTGCCTTACGATGCATATCTTAGTGAATATGTTCAAGTTTTCGAAATGAAGATGCAATTCAGATGTTAATGAATTTTCCAGTAAATATGCTTGTTATCATCCTTGACCATCTTCCAAACTTATATACATACATGTAATGTTGTACAATTGGCCTCACTGAATCTTAACCTGTTTATCAGAATGCCAACTTTTTTCAATATCGTACAATCTCGAACCAAGCCAAAGCGCTCTCTTTTAAGAAAGAGGTCGACGCTCTCAAAGATTTATCGAATGCAGAGGTTTGTTTGACATGTACTCATCTTTTGGTTTGTGTTGCAAAACTTAAATATTTTTTATCCTTCTCATCCTTCTATCTTCTTCTTTGTTTATTAGGTTGAGAAATTTATGACCATCTGGAACAACAACAAGGCTTTCAGGGATGATTACGAAAAGAGACTTTTGCCATCATTGGACATGCGACAGTTGAGCAGGGATGGACGTATAAGGAACCCTGATGAGAAGCCATTGGTGGTAGTGGAGACTTCAGTACCCTCTCAACCAGAGATTGTGGCAAAGCCTAACATGAAACAATCAAAGGCAGATACCAAGTCTGCTTCGCAGAAAGATACTCAGAAGGTTCAGAAAGAAGTCACCACTAACAAAGAGATTGAAACAAGGACTGTGGAAAATCATGACACAGCGGATATGGAGATTCTTGTAGTAGAAAAGGCTGCTCCAGAAAAGAAAGTGGATGAAGCTAAGTTGAAGGAAATGAAAAAAGAAGAGGATAGGGCAAGAGCTATGGAAGGCATGGAAAGAAAGAGGAAGAAGGAAGAGGAAAAAGCAGCAAAAGCGGCTCTAAGAGCTCAAAAGGAAGCTGAAAAGCAGCTCAAGGAAATTATTTATAGAACTTATTTGGTCTTTACTGTTTTACTGGCTAGCTATTAGTTTGGGCTGAAATTAAATATATGGTCGTTTCTTGATTGATTTCAGGAACGTGAAAAGAAAGCAAAGAAGAAGGCTGTAGCCTCTGGAACTGCTACCAATGAGGAATCAGCTGAAGCAGTCACAGAGGCTGCTGAACAAGAAAATGTTGATGAAAATGTTGAAGCCCCAGTTGAAGCTCCAACTCCAGCAAAACCCAAGGGGGTCCGTAGGGAGAATACTGTCAAGTACAGGTCACGGCCAAGGGGTCCGGAATCACTTCAAAAGGCCATCCTGAAGCGGAAGAAGTCTACTAACTACTGGGTATGGGCTGCCCCTGCAGCTGTGGTAGTCCTGTTGATCCTGGTCCTCGTATACTTTTATTATCTCCAGTGAAGAGCTGGTGACAATTTTTCTGCTTCATGAACAAGAGAGGTAAACTAGATTTGTAGAAGCAAACTATAAAATTTAATTTTGTTCTTTACATCCCGTATGAGGGATGGACTCAAAACTCATAAACGTTGTTGGTAGCTCAATCAAAATCTGAAATACTAACCGAGTGAATCTATAATGCATTTGGGTTATGTATCTTCAAATTTTGACTAAAAAAGCTAGTGGATGTTGTATGAAGCTTTCCTACAAAAAACTCAAGTTTATGTAGCCTAGCTGTATTCTTTCTATTTAATGATGATGCTCTTGCTCTTTGAGTTGTAGACTTTGCAAGTCTATGGTTTATTTTTCTTTCTTTTTGGCTTTAACCAAATGAGAGGACTGCTTCTCTGACTGATATCATGTTAGCATGTGTTTGCATTGTTCTGTAAGATTTGATTTCAACCACTTACACTTGGACTTGGACTTGGACTTGGTGGCGGGAAGTGCTACATCCGTGGCAGAGGTGGCCCTGGGTCAGTTGTCAAATTCTAGAGAAATTTTAATTTTTAGTGTATCGTCCGATTTTTATATTTTTATCATTTATCGGTGGCTCACATTTCAGAAATTCTTCCAAGGCCTCGAAATTCTGGACAATTTACGCTGCCCCTGATTGTTGGAAGCAAAAATGCAGGAAAGTTTTTAGTGGGTGCAAAAAAATTGCTCGAAATTTCCTCTTGATAAAACAAGGAAGCAGTGCTTATCACACGTGATTCCTTTTAACAAAGTTATAAAATGTCATTAAATAATAATAATAATAATTCATTATTTCATGATTTTTTTTGGTAATTCATTATACCAAAAAAAAAAAAACACTACACTTGGAAAAAAAAAATGGCCCATACTTTCCCATTTCATATAGGAAATCATCATCTATCAATCTGAAAATTAGATGTTCGAAAAAACACCTAGTGTTGAGAAATTGATATTTATATATCCATCGTTATTAAAAATAAACATTTATCATCCAAAAATTGAGTGTTTTTTTCAAACATCAATTAAATTTAGGTGGATATTAGATGAAGCTTCTTAAATTTTGGATGGTAAATGATTATTTTTAAAAAAATTTGGATGTATATATATGATATTTTCCCAAAATCGGATGTTTTTTTAACATTAAATAATTTTCGAGTGGATAGATGATAATTTCCCTTTCATATATAATCATTTGAGGGAGAATCAGAGCCCTGAATATACAAAAAATCCACATGAAAGTATATGGCATTTCAACTTAAAATTTTGGTTTCAATTTAGTTGTTAAATCTAGTCAATTGATATCATGTAATATAATAATAGATGTGAAAATATGAAATAGTTATGACCCTATACACCTGTGGGGGAATATGGTATTCTGCGAAATAAAGAAAAATTTACTCTATATAAGACACGTCTAGGCTAGAGTTTCTATGGCTAGATAATTGCAACAAGTATCCAAACACAAAATAAAATGTAGGAAGTAAACAAAAGACAAACAAATTTATTTACTAAGTGAAAAACTCTTTTCAGATAAAACCACTCCGGGTATAGGTTACCACCCAAATCCACCATATGATAAAACTTACAAAGATAGTGAAACGACCTTAAGCAACAACTTTGCTGACTTTATTTCCACTATTGTAATTACTCGAAGAACTCCCCGAGCCTGCACCAAACAATATTTTTCAGAATTTCTGAAGTCTCGGTGAATTGAATCTGCGAACTCGCACATCGAAACTTCGATCGCCAATCTTCACCTTATAACTCTGAAGGTTTAGGGTATTGGCAATGTTTATGTTTGGAAGGTTGATGATGACGAAACAAAGAAGATCACTCATAAGGAAGAAGACATGAGATTGAGTCTCCAATGGTGAGTGCTCTATAAAGAGTTGGAAGCAAAAGGCAGAATAGACTTAGGTAAAGATTTTCCAACCATGGTAAAGAGGCTATGTGTTTCTTTTTTATAAGTATGGTCTCCCTATCTAAAAAAGGCTTTAGAAACACGACTAAAATAACAAATATTCGTACAGGTGTTTGAACGCCTCGAGAACACATGACGGCGCAAATGATTTCGCAAAACCTTTTGAACGTCATGTCGAACACAACTCGAATGTGAAGCTTCTGGTTGGTTTCGTTCGAATGTGACGTGTCAACGAACGAGTCACAAACGAACTTCGTTCGAACCTCATGAAGAACGCAGCACGAACGAAACCTCTGATAACTTCATATGATGTTGTCCACATATACCCAAGCACTTCAAGACTTATTACAACTCAATATAATTTGGTTTGTCATGGAATTTTCCAATACAATAGACCCAACAAACTCACTATTTGACATTACGTGACAAAACCATATAATACAAGTACTAAGAAACTTCAAAATAATAAAATAGTCAGTATCCATCAGCATGACATAAACTTATTATAATATGACTCGATCTAATCATAAGTCTCGAAGAGTTGAAGATATATGTGAATGCATTCATGCTTAATTATCTGAAACACGATCAAACAAAATACCCATGAAAAGTAAGGGAAATGCAAATCAAATAAGCAAAAAACACATAATAAAATGCATTAAAGAACGTTAAAATACCATCAATCCATTGCATTTCAAACAACGAATACAACAAATTTCACATATCCCCCTATGTCAGAAGAACTAAATGGATGCCAATTTCCTATTGGGTTTGGATTCTTGGGCTCAAGGGCCCCTTAGATTCCTAGGCTCGGGGGCCTAAATTGTGATATCGAGTCGGGTCAAGGAAAACTTACTACTACTGCCAGAAGAAACCCCGTGAAGAAAAGTAAAAAAATGTATAGATCATGGGTAATATTCTTTTGCCCAATTTTCGGCATTGGGATATTGCCAGGGAAAAGATTGGAGATATTATGTTACAGGTATTAATAACTAATTTTGTCCTCAATGGACGTGATTTGGTGGTGTAGGATTTAGAATCTGACTTCCAGGTTTTGAGTTCGAATCCAGAGTGTGTGTTTCTTGTAAGAGACTGGGACTGCCGAAAGTTTTACATGCTCCGCTTGATTTTATTTTTCAGGACTCATTTCAGTTTTTCATTCGGTATCTATGACTATGAGAAGCCTCAACTTGGTATTCTTTCAAGATCATTGAGCTAAATCAGTTGTGCCCATCAAGATGATAGGTCATTTTATATCGATTTTTTTTAACATCTGGGTTAGAATTGGTTTTTTTATTATTAAAACGAATATGAATTGGAAAATTTGATTTTGTTTAATGAACATGTCAATTTGATTTATATATTTAATAAATCGAATATTAATTTAATTAGTTCACTAATTCATATATTTATTTATAATTTATTTCTTTTCGGATAAATTTATTTTGGAAAAGTTGATTAAACATCTTAACATACACATCAAGATCACTCAGAAATTTAATCATTTTATTGATAGCAGGGACTCATGCCATGTATAATATGTAGATACAAAAACACTTACTCTCCCTCCAAAAGATTACACACATTAACTTGTACTCATTCTTGAACAATTATGACCCTATGAAATATATTTGGGTCATTAATCATTATAGTCCAAAGGGAGTCTAGTTAACCATTATTGAAAATATGGGGTCTCCCTGACTATTTTACCAAACCTTAAGGGGTGTCTTTCTCCTTTACCCTAAAATTTTATCAATCATTAATTATATTTCAAAAATGAAAACTCATGATACAACATCTAGCTAGCTAGCTACCTTTTAAATTTTCTTCAAGCATAGCCACAGCTTCCATACTCACATGTAACCCCATGGCCATGAGGACATTTCTTGTTGCACTTGCCACAGTGATCTTCATTTTCAATTACATTGGTGCAAGTTCCATGGCAGCAAAGCTGTCCAAATTTGCACTTTTTGCCGCATATCCCACAGTTGTTCCTGTCACCAAGAATGTTGCGGCAATGCTTCTTGCAGCAACTCAGCAAGCTTGTGCCCTTGTTTGCTGATACCCCATTACAAATGTTTTTATAACCAGGACTGCATTTTGCTCCTTTTCTTACAACACTGACCAAGAACTTGCTTCTTGAGCTAGAATCAGGAACTGGGTAATCAAGAACATAGGTTTCATCTTCATCAACGTTTTCGAAATCGAAAGAGAGAGCCATTTTAGAGTGTAAGGTAATGAAGATTAGGGTTATGGCTAGAGATGATAAAATGGCTTTGAGTTTGAGAGTAGTAGTAGTAGCCATTAATTTTCTAGCTCTAAAAAAGTGGTTTGGCCTCAAGAGTGCAAGCTAAGGGAGAATGGATGAGCAATGGAGGCTAATTTAAATAACAAGCCAAGTTCTTATTTTAGAATTTTGATCCAATAGTAATTTGATTTAGTATTAGCAATATTTAATTAAGATTCAGCTACATTTAAATTATTATCCAATAATTATTAAATATTATATATAAACAATTCAGTTCAGTATCGAATTCATGTCCCTAATTTTAAAATACTTATTATTCATAATCTAGATTATGAGTTGAACTTATTAAATAATATTTGAAAAATTAATTGAATTACTAAATTAATATAGTATTATTAAGATTTATCTGTAGTCAAATATTAATCCTTAATGATTGATTAATAAAGCACTAGATTTTGATTAATGATATTTAAGATTACTTAAACTTTTAAAATCAATTAATAAATTGATTTTATGCTAAAGAATCAAAGATAAGTGTAATTTAGAAGTGATTTTATAAAAAAAAGCTCTTTAATTTATCTATTAATAATGTTCCCACAAACACATTGTTATGTGTTTTAAGGATAAATACTCGATGAATATAATGCCATAACCATCTTTCATGTTTCAGTAACTCTTCAAAATTAATAATTAAGGCAACATTAAAAGTTGATTGAAAGTGTTTTGTCAGAAACGCTTAATCGTGTTTTAGGTAAATTTTTTTTTTGAGGGAGTATGCCATCTAAATCCCTAATTTATTATAATTACCTATTAAGTTATTTTTTATTTTTATTTTTTCTATAATTATTCATTAGATCTATATTTTTTAGGATCTGTAGAAAATCATGAATTTTGTTTTAGGTTTTGGGATCTCATACCAAATACTACAAGATTGAGATGAAGTTTATCTCAAATAAAAATTTTAGCCACGATTTGGGATCATTTTTCCTTCAGATTCAAAAAATTAGTTGAGATCCGAGATAATTTTTTTTTTTTATCTCTAATCATAATTTGGATGAGACTAGTATGAGGCGAAACGTCCCATTGATATTCCTTAGATTAGGGACCTATTTGATAATTATTAAAAAATAGAGATCCAGAAGTTATTTCATTTTTATTAAGAAACACCTCAAAAATGTATAATTATTATTCTAAAATGCTCTTATTTTTATTATGTTATAATTGCTATTTGGTTCAATTAGATAACTGGTAAAACCTCTTGAAATTGTAATAGTTAATAGAGAATCGTAACTCTTTAGATAGTCTTTTTAGAAAAAAAAATAAAAATAAAACACAGGAAAAGACAAATCTCATGAATCATGATACTTAATTAGCTTAAGATTAAAATGCCTAGAGTTTTTTTTTTTTTTTTTTTGAAATGTTGGAAATAACGTCGTCAAATCACCCGATTTGAGCTCAAGTAGAGCATGTAAAATTTCTGATGGTCCCAAGCTCTTACAAAATATACACTCATTGAATTCGAACCCATAAACTGAATAAAATGCCTAGATATGCTTAGTGGGGATGACATGGGTATGGTTTGATGCGGGTTTGCCATTACCAAACCCGCACCCGCATTGTAAATAAATTACCAAAACGCACCATACCCGCTGCGGGTTTTAATTTTTATACCAAACATGCACCCGCATATAAAAATAAATTACCAAACCCGCATTGGTACCCATCAGATTTTTTGCGGATTTTTAAAATATTGAATTACCTTACTATTTTAATAATACAATCTTTTTAATTAAACATTGATACTTTTCATAACATATAAAAAAAATTTATTTGACAGTTTGTAAATTATGATACATAAATAAAAGTTTAAAATATTTATAACATAATGTCAAATTCATATTATCACAATTACATCCATGAATCACTAACTGAATATCCTTCATTATGTTAAATTCATATTATCAAAATTATTGAATTATGACCAAAAGTATTTCAAAAATATTAAGAGAGAGCAATTCAAAAATTGTAAGTTAATGAGTCCTTTTATATGAGAGATTTTTTTTACCCTAAAAAAAGAATTAAACTTGCGGGTAGCAGATACCCGCAATGGGTATCCGCTGATTTTGTTTAATTACCAAACCCACAGCAGATTTTGTTTTAAATTACCAAACCTGTATCAAACTCGCTCAAATATTTACCAAATCATACCTATTGCGGGTAGGTTTTTGCGGGTTTGCGGGCGAAATTGCCATCCCTAAATTCATGATACATAATTAGCTTAAGATTAAATTGCTTAGAGTATTTTTTTTTTTTTTGGGAAATGTTAGAAATTCCGCCGTCAAATCATCTGATTCGAGCTTAAGCAGAGCATGTAAAATCCCCAATTGTCCCAGATTTTTACAAAAAAAAAAAAAAAAATACATACACCGAATTCTAACAATAAAATGCCTATAGATGCTTAGTGCTTATTAATAATAATAACAATGTTATTAAAACCTTAAGACACGCACCACACCCATTTGCTTGACTATCAAGGAGAAGTCACACGCTACAGGTGTAAGGGATCCTCTTTCCCGGCACAAAATGCGGATTCACACATCCCCGCACTGAATCCATGCCAGCGGAAGGGACACGCGTCTCGATCTCAACGGATTGTCCGAGGTTTTTAATTAATTAATTAATTAATTACTTAATCAAGAACGCACGAATTGATGACCCCACATTGTTTGACTTGCTGTATATACACACCACATACATGATTTAATATTATTATTTACACATGCTCGGCCTCGAGTGCCCACTGAAACTTTCACCAATCTCGTGTTGACTCGACAGTCTCTTTCTAATTTTCTTGATTTCATGTGAACAGTTCATTTTCATGTTATTTTATGGGCATTTTGATATTTTTTTTAAACTTTTGTTAGTCAGGAGAAACAAATCAAGGGATGGCATTAGATATAAAAATTCGAGAGTTAAATACTAGTAAATAATAAATTTAAGGTTTTTTCGCGATGAGTGTTTTTCGAATCCCACAAGGATTGTGTGATGACATTCAAAAAGAGGTGGTTATATTTTGGTGGGGATCTTCAGAATCGAAGAGAAACATCCATTAGAGGAAATGAAAAAATATGTGTCAAGCCAAGAGCAGAGGGAGAATGGGGTTCAGAGATAAATCTAGTTTCAATCATGCACTGGTGGCAAATTAAAGTTGGAGAATTTCATAAGCCTGACTCGTTGGTGGCTAGAGTTCTTAAGGCCATATATTTTAAGAAATCTAGTTTCCTTGAAGCTAAGATAGGCTTTAGTCCGTCGTACATTTGGAGAAGCATTTTATGGGGAAGATGGGTCATTCAGCAAGGGTTAAGATGGAGAATTGGCAACAGACAACATATTAAAAGTTTACCATAGTAGCTAGATACCAATGTCAAGTACTTTCAAACCAATATCCCATCAACGGTTACATGAGGATGCAATAGTGGCTCAATTAATCTCACGGGACCAGTAATGGAATATGGAGGTACTACGAAATAGTTTTGTAAGGGAAGATGTGGATACTATCAGCAACATCCCCCTCCTAAGAAAGCTGCAAGCAGACCGAGTGTGCTGACATTATGATAAGAAGGGAGAATATTCGGTTAAATTCGGATACCAGCCTTTCAGGATGAAGTATTCAGAAATTCATTCTATTTCGGGAACAAATAAGGTGTAGTGGAACGTCATTTGGAAGTTGAATCTGCTTGAGAAGGTGAAGATTTTCATGTGGAGAGCTGCACTGAACATGCTCCCTACCGCGAACAATCTGTGGAAAAAGAAGATAGTGCAAAGCTCTTTGTGCTAGTGATGTTGGAAAAAATAGGAGGACGTTCTTCATACTATATTCTTATATAAGCTCGCAAAGCAGGTTTGGAGGATATCTGGCCATGAGAATATGATATGCAAAGCTAAGACAAAGGATGTGTTGAGGATGCTGTTCGAGATAGCTAAAAGAAACAATGCTGTTGTGGAAAGAGTGGTGGTTACTTGCTGGTCAATCTGGACAACAAGAAATTCGAAAGTGATGTAGGGGGAGTCAGAAGATCATGTGGGAGTTGATACGAGAGCAAAAGCTACGATTGAGTCTTACCAGCGGACGATCATGGATTTTATGGAGCAACGAATGAATAGAGATAGTGTTAGCAAAAAATAATGGAATTCTCCTCATATGGGGTGACATAAGCTCAATGTGGATGCCTCAACTCAGAAACACCATAATACTACTGGCCTAAGGGTTGTTATAAGAAATGTGGAAGGAAGAGTAATTATGGCGGGCGTTATGAAAATCAAGATCTCTCAGGATGTAGCTATGCTCGAAGCAGAGGCTCTGTTATTTGAATTGAAAATTGTCGTGATGGAAGCGTTCTTGATTTTAATTGTGGAGACCGATTCTTTACATGTGACCAACTTAGTCTCAAGAAAATATGAAAGTATGCTCGAGATTGCTTGGACAATAGATGAAATCCTGGAGATTATGAGGACTCTCAACAGATGGTTGTTTCTCATATACCCAGAGGGTATAATAGAGGGTATAATAGAGTTGCTCACTCCTTGGAAAATTTAACTGTTCATGTTGATGATCATTTAGTTTGGTTCAGAGATTATCCCACTGACATCCAATTATTATTTTCCAGTTGATTTTTTGAAAGTCAATATTTTTTTTTAAAAAAAAGGCTTTTGGCCTAATAGTATCATGCTAGCACTTGAAATCTATATATAGATTTAAGTTTTGGTTTCAAGTTGAAAAATCCATGTATTTCTCAAATAAATATTGGGCATTTTATGTAGAGGAGGCTATTGGGGCAGATGTGGAACCCCTAGGGTTGGATCGGTGTCCATATAGCGGAAGTGATTCTAACCCATAGATATCTAGCATGGGTGTATTTTAAAATATTTTTATGTAAAATTAGATTCCGTAGGAAAAAACGGGGACCAAAACGGAGTCCGAAAACTCCAGAATGGAGAAAATGATGTTTTAGCAAGTATCAGCTCTGCGCGTTGTGGATTGGAAGCTTGGGTGTCGAGACGCTTCAAAGTGCGAGAGAAACTGCGAGAGCTAAACGTCTTGGCGTCGAGACGCAGAAGGTTGATCGTCGCGACATTTCTAGGTCTGATACTTGGTGTCGCGACGCTGAGGGGTCAAAGTCGCGACGCTGCCCTAGGCAGTAAGCAATTTATACTTCAAACCAATACTAAACAGTTCCAATTTTCTCCTAATACTTCAAATACACCTAAAATCTAATTTTAGCATCACAACCACCATCAACACATGTTATACAACTAAAATACATGAATTCTAAAAACAAATATTAATTTGTTTGAATCTAAACACAAACCAATTTAGAATCCCACTATGAAATGTCTCATGAACAATTCTAGTTCATCCAAAGGTAGTCAAGTGATTATAGAAGGGTAGCCATAGCTCTAAGCTTTAATCTAGAGTTCCAAACTCTAATTAGTTGTTTCATGTCCACCATTAACATCTTTGACCCAATTACAAGTATATTGTGTTTATACTTCCAAAGCATCCTAACACAATTCATTAGCCTAATTTCAACTTTAAGCTATGTAATTATGCATCCAATACATAATTCATCACTATATGTCTCACTAACGAAAACACACTAATGAAAAACATAGCTTAGGAGAAGATCAAACATTACATAGTAAGCTTGATTAAAAAATCCAATCTCATTCTCTTTGTTGAAATTGTTGGAGAACTTCCAAGGTTTAACAAGCTTCATTCCAAGATCTAATCTTGATTCCAATACAGGCAAGCTTCACTTCAAGATCCAATATTGATTTCTCCTAAATGAAATGTTGTAGAGATCTTCCAAAGCATCTCTAAATACTTCTCTAATTTAGGCTAATTTCTCCAAGAATTACTTGTATTTAGCTTAGCATTCTCAAGCTTATTTTGCTTTGCTTAAGCTTAATTAAAACCTTCATAAAGCTTGATATTTATAGCAAAATTTAGGCAATTTTTAATTAATAAAAGTTCTAATCAATTTTTAGGTGGGCTTAATCTATTTATTCAAATATGAATTATTAGGTGTGATTAATCATCTTTGTCTACCACTTTGATTTAATCCAATTAAAGCAAGACAAAAATTAATAAATGGATTAGTTCAATGTTTGCCACTTTGATTTAATCCAATTAAATCAAGCCAAATACACATATAATTACATACTTGTAATTATCATAATATCCTCAAATGGTAGAGATATTTATGAATTTACAATTAAGTCCTTGTGTAATTATTGAATTAATCCAATCAGGTTAAAGTAAATAATCAATGTTATCTAATAACACTTGATTATCTTAGTTGATAATTACAATATCGAATATTATTTTTATCAAAATTAATCGGCTATCCAAGTGCTCAACGAGTACACTTCATATTGGGATTCTCTAAGTTTAGACACGTTCGTCATATAAGCCTAGCTAAAATGTACGCAATTCGACCACCTCTGAATTTGCGAAGAACGAGAACGACCTTTTTGAACTATACAAGTCGAGGTCATCACATATGTTTAACAATCCCTCCATCGTAGGTTATCCGAGTTGTACTTAGTTAACATAGAATACACCGTCAAGTTTCCGAGGCCCACATCTCATGTCGACATATCCACCATTCTTTACGACTGATGCGATCCACCCTAGGTGATCAGCTTTGGCCAAAATCTTAAGAATTGTGAATTACTCACATGGATACCTAAACTCCTTATGATACACGAACTGGCCGACAAATCCTATCTTGATTTGCACTTGATTAACGAGTGCATCGGTACACACCCAACGAACATCTAGAGGCCATACCATGAAAGGTTTCTGACATACATGGTATCAAAGTGTGGATGATCTCACACAAAATCAATGCTATCATATAGTCAAAGGATCACATATGCTACTTGACTCGAGGAGATTCCTATTGACAGTGGTGTGTACTTCCAACTATTAGGAATCACTTGTGAGTCATTTAGTATTCGGTCCAACCAATACCCACACGTCTATACGAGCTTCCAAAGCTCATGGTACATAGGGTTAAATCATTGGAACTCCAATTCCAATATACGACAAGTGCTAGTCTTATATGTTATGGAAATTCGATCGAATTCCAAAACCAACGACTAGAAATATATATATACTTTAAGAATAGTTTATAACAATAATACTTATCCCAATGTCGGACCACATAGTGTCCAGTATTACTACATGACTATTCTAAGTCGATATCATTCTTAGCATATTTATACATCAATCTAATTTGTATAATGACAATACCATTAATAAGGTTTGAAATGAAAATGTAGTTATTTTATTAATAAATAATAAAATATAATATACTATATATTATTCGAATTGGCGATCCAAGCACCAACTCCAACAAACTCCCACTTGCTTAGTGCCAATCAGGATGATACCGCAGTTCTATCTCCTCTACATGTTTATCGAATAAATTAGTAGGTAAGGCCTTAGTAAGCGAGTCTACTATGTTATCTAGTCCTTGAACCTTCAAGACCACTATGTTTTTTCTTTTAATAATCTCTCTAATAACGTGATATTTTATATCCATATTTTTAGACTTGGAATACGCCCTCAGCTACTAAGCCTGCGTGATGGCTCCATTATTACCACAATATAATGAGATCGAATCCTTAATACTAGGCACAATGCCAAGTTCCGTGATAATATTTCTAATCTATTTAGCTTCTTAAGTTGCTTATAAAGCCGCTATAAATTCCGCTTCATTGGTGGAATCAGCCGTTGAGCATTGCTACGAACATCGCCAACTAATTGGACTATCTATTATATGCATCTCCTTGGAAGTTAGTGTCTATATAACCCTTAAATTGTACCTCATCTTCTCCATATATGAGAAATTTATCTTTAGTACCCTTAAGATATTTCAGGATATATTTCACGGGTGTCAAATGACATTACCTGGATCAGATTGATATCAGCTAGTCACACTGACGTCGAAACTGATGTCAGGTCTTTGTAAATAACATAACATACATAATACTTCCGAGAAGCATATGGCAAGTTAGAAGTTCTAACTCCCTATTCCTAAGTCTGATGTGCCATTTTATTCGAAAGATGTATGCCGTATCGGAATGATACATTTACTATCTTATAATTGGTAAAACCATATCTTTATAACATTTTATCTATATACGTGGATTGCGAAAACTCTATAAGCTTCCTAAATCTTGTTGTGGTTGGTGCTCAGAGTGCCAATCCGGACCGTATTTATGTCTGATTCATGAATACGAACATCCCCTTATTCCATAATATTACTTATTTATGGTTGCACCTCTTGTTCTTATATACGTATTTGATCTGATTACAATTAGATTGAAACTAAATGTGGTTTAGTGATATGTATATATTAGACAAATGCCCGATAATATATAATGCAGTACACAGTTACAAAGTTAGTTTGTAATTGACATTGGGAAGTGTCACTGCTATATGAATATTATCAAACATAGTTCCTGGTCAAGATTTGCTAACACGGGTCGGTTAGTCAAATCCGTTGAGACCAGTACATGTCGTATATCGAGACTTGGTCCGATGGTTTATCCCAATGAACCATGAGTCTAGGGAGACTCGTATAGACGTGTAGGTGTTTATAGTGGATAAACACTGAATGGCTCACCGAAGATTCTTAATGGATGATACACCAACGTCAATAAGAATCTTCTCGGGTTGAGTAGCATAGTGGTCATTCGACTTGAGATACCACTGTGGATGTATGAGACATCCTCCACACTTAGATGGCAGTCACGTCACCGATCTATTTAGATCAGACCTCCGCCTGTTCGTTGGGTGTGGACCGATCCTCAGGATATCCTGTGTGTGTCAAGATAGGATCCGTCAGTTCTGTGTACAGAGCATAGGTAGTCCATATATAATTAGCAGTTTGTTAAATCTGTGGCCACAGTATACAACAGAAGTAAGTTCCGAGTGTTATTTAAAGATTGCTAATAGATACGTCGACGAGATAATACCTATAGAGATTTGACGTTTACATCTATATCTCTGGGATTATCTGGATACCTGTGACGGAGGGATTATACGTATGCAATGACCTCGACCTGTATGATTCAGCGAGATTATCCGTGATCGTCATAATCTACGGGTAGATAGATTATGGACACGAAATTGGATTTCGTGACGGATATACCTGAATCTAGAGAGTCTCAATAATGAAACATACTCGTAGAGCACTAGAGCAACATTTATGAATAATGATGATTATTTATAAATCGTTTAAACGTTAAACGAAAAATACATGCGAACGGGCCGAATCGTCATTTCCTAATTAATGTGTATTTGTATTTAATATATGATATTAATACACATTAATAAATAGTCAAATAAAGGTATTTGACATATATCATCAATATATGTATTTGAGATATTTAAAGTAAATATAATACATATATTTGATATATTTGTATTTAATTAATTAATTAATTATTTAATTGTTAAATGATTAATATAATTAAAATATAAATATATCATTAAATGATAAAGTTAGGAATGATTATAAGTGTAAATGTTTGACTTTACATTAAAGGAAAAGGTTGTCAAATTGATTTTGACTTCTTAAGATATTTGTTCAAAATTGTTTGAAAATGAAAATATCTTTTTCCTTTATTATTTGATAAATTCGGCCATACACTTTAAATATAAGAGTTATATTTTTCTTAGTTGCATTTGTTGACTTAATTAAATATCTAATAAATTTGTTTTTAGATATTTAACCAAGTTGATCAAATGTAAAGTGAAATGAAATTGAAATTGCAAAAACTTGTATTTGGCTAGGTAATTTCGGCCAAGGCCATTATGATACAAGTATATATTGTTTTTTCATTTCATTCTTCTTAACCTAATACACTTTAACCAAAAACTCCATTAAAGGAAGGCAAAGAATGCTAGAGAGAAAAGAAAGAAAAATCAAGAAAAGCTTGGAAAATAGTAAGTATTTCCAACCTTCCATTAGAGAGTAATTTGTTCCTCTTGTTGTGGGCAACATCTTGTGATGTTCTTGAGTTTTTATATTCTTTATTCTTTGTATTTTTGATGGATAAAAGTTTGGTGAAAGTGTTGAGCATGTATAATGGAGAAAGCTTGTGACTAGTGTAGTTATAAATATTCTTTTATGGTTTTGGAAACCTTGTTGCTAATCTAGAGTTGTTGACCCACTCTTAGATGACCTAGATTTGATCTTGAGTTGTTTCATTGTGTTGAGACTTTGATTGGATGGAAGAAAGATGATTAAAGTAATTGATTTAACCAATTTGGTCTAATTTGTCCAATTTGAAGAAATTGAAAAATTAGGGTTCATGACCAATTCCAAATTTGGGGATTTTCATATATGTTGTGAATTTGGATGTGTATATGATGCATATAAAGTTTCATGTTCATTGGATTACATCTTGATGTGTTTTGATGCATGAAATGACAAAGTGCATACTTTGGCACCAAGGTGGTGCATTCGGCCAAGAGTTGGAAATTTGAGAATTTGGTTGATTTTGGTGTTTTGATGTTTTGAACATGCTAAGTTCATCTTAGAAATGATTTAGAATCATTCAAAATTGATTAGATCAATTTCAGACTAAAATGGACAAAATACCAAGTGTAAGGGCAATTCGATAAATTCACTTAAATATGATTTATTGAATTTATTTTCATAATTTGATTATTGGAATATTAAATAAATAGGTTTATTTAATTAATCCGAGAAAATGTTTTGAAATCGGAAAATTTTATTTTCCACCGTTTCCGCTGCGTTACCGGATTCTGCCCCTAAAACCCCTACAAATCTATCCCGGTAGAGCCTTATACCCAGTATATATGAAGCTTCACCTATATCTTTCATGGAGAAGTTCTTGCAAAGGTAGGCTTTCACACTTTGCATCAATCTTGTATCATTTCCAATTCTGAAAATCAACCTCAAGTCTATAGCCCTGAACTAGCTCATGTCTTAGTTATCATATCCATCGTTTTTTCTCAGTCCTGACCACCGCTACGAGGTCTTAAGGCTGTTATCCCATCATCGAGTCGACCTGAGTCAGTATTGGTTGGCCTTTAGCCAAAAATCTGACTGGCTTCATCGTCTATGCTCTTCTTAGCAAGGCCATGAGGGATAATTTCCAACCTCATGTCTTCTAATCTGAAATTCCAAAAGGAATGTTATGCAAAGTTCTGTAAAACAAAACATAGGCCACGATGGAAAGCTCTATTCCTCGGGCTATATTTAAAATAGTAAGGCCTATGGGGAGAAATTTCGACCCTGAGTCGTCTAAGTTATTTGTTCGGAAGGGAATGAACCATCCTTGCACCACACACAACAATAAGGCTTCGACATGATATAACCTAGCCCTCGAGCCAATCTGATGGAGAGAGGCATTGGGGAAAAGATTCTAACCTCAAGCCATTTAACTCACTTGGCCGCAAGGGAATAGACCCTCATTGCGCCAATACACAACAATAGGGTCTCAGTGGGATATAACCCAGTCCCGAGCCAATATAAACACTTGACCACAAGGGAATGATCCCTCTTTATGTCACATAATAATCATGAACTTGGTGGGACGTAACTCAATCCCGAGCGGGTAATAATTCTGGCCACAAGGGGATGATCACTCATTGTGCCGTATAATAATAGGGCATCAGTGGAATGAATGCAGTCCTGAGCCATTATAATCACTTGGCCAAAAAGGAATGTTCCATTATTTTTCCTTACAATAACATGGCCTCAGCGGAATCAGCCTCGGTAGAATTATTGATCCGACAATAATTATTTCTTATCCAATTCGAATTCTCGACTATCGTTTTTCCTCCGGCTATAGTGAACACATGCCTCTTCTCCATTCGTTGCCTTGTGCCATATAATAATAGGGCATCAGTGGAATAAATGCAGTCCCGAGCCATTATAATCACTTGGCCAAAAGAGAATGTTCCCTTATTGTGCCTTACAATAACATGGCCTCGGCAGAATCAGCCTCGGTAGAATTATTGATCCGACAGTAATTATTTCTTATCCAGTTAGAATCCCCGACTATCGTTTTTCCTCCGGCTATAGTGAACATATGCCTCTGCTCCATTCGTTGTCTTGTGCTATATAATAATAGGGCATCGGTGGAATGAATGCAGTCCCAAGCCATTATAACCACTTGACCAAAAGGGAATGTTCCCTTATTGTGCCTTACAATAACATGGCCTCGGCAGAATCATCCTCAGTAGAATTATTGATCCGACAATGATTATTTCTTATCCATTTCGAATCCCTGACTAACGTTTTTCCTCCGGCTATATTGAACACATGTCTCTGATCCCTTCGTTGCCTGACCCTCATGGCTTCATGATCAATGCATCCATTGAGGTAGCCATTCGTCACCTGGTCTTCAACCTGCTCTGAGTTATTGACCCTCATTGGCATAATCTACAGTTTTCAGTGGCATGTCCCGTTGTATTATGATGTGTATAATAGGCCCGATTATCCATTCTCTCCACTGGGAACCTTCTTGGGTCGAGCTTTGTCAGCAGGCCCTTGTCTTGAACTCTCGATCTATCTACGCCAAAAGTCCATTGAAGGAAGTGTACGTCGTGTCCCCAGTAACATGTGTGACCTTGTTCAAGGGCCTTCTCTCGGGTGTTGGGTTACTCTGAGTTATTGGCCTAAATTCCCGTTGCCTTGGGCCTGGTCCTCTTCATCCACTACCAGTATCTTTTCTTATCTTGGTTACTTCTTCACTCGAGAAGCTTCCCTTCGTGCTATCTTCTCATCTTCATGCACAACAAAAACCTCATAGCTTGCTTCAGGGCCGCGACATAGTCAGATATTTCCTGAATCCTAAGGTTAGACCACAATCTCCTAATGCCTCTGGGGACTCATAAATTCCGACCTTCAATACCAAGTTGTTGTATCTAACGATAGAGTTTTTCAGCGGCTCATCATCATGCTGCTTCATCATCCTCAATGATCTGACTGTCTTCCTTGGTGCTTATGCTCATTTAAAATGGCACATGAAGGACTTCATCAGCTGTGAAAAACTAATAATACTCTATGGAGTCAGATTTTTGAACCATAAGCTGGCTGATACCCTAAGGTTAGTGGGAACACATTGCAGACTGCCTCCCCGACCATGCACTAGATCTTCATGAGAAAAAAAAAAAATCTTTCAACATAGGATTTAAAGTTCGTGTTACCTTTATAGATGTCTATCGTGGCCATGAAGAACTTTCTTGGGAACTCTACCCCCAATACTTACTTAGTGAAAGGGGACGCTGTCTCCATATCTTGGTCGCCCCGAGCATCTCCGCGCGTGTTCTCCTCACCCCTTTTCATTTCTTTCAAAAACCAGTTCCTCTTTTGGCTCTCGATGTTATTCACCCTCGATCAAGGGCTTTCGCATATTCGCTTCTCTGGATATGGTATCTTTGACTATTGGGAGCTCTACGCCCCCGATCCAAATTTTGTCCTAAATCATTTTCCCCAAAACAAGGGCTGTTACTGGACGATTCTAGGGTTCACCTATCATCGCATTCCTCCTAAGGCTCCTCTACAGGTTCGGCACTAAATACAACCACTGAACTCATTTTATGAGTATTTATTTTCCCAATTTCTCGATCCCCTTCTACACATGCTATTGTATTTCCATTGACAATCTCTTCTCTCATTTTACTGCAGCTTTCTTGTGTCTGCTCTCCTATTTTCTTCTCTAACTTCTCAATTTTCTCTATCCTGGTTTTCATAAAGGCTTGGGTTGCCTCACTTTCTTTTCGTGCATTCTCACTTCCCAATCGCAGTTTTTCTTCCATTTTTTCTATCCACTCCGCTGTTGAAGTCTCCAAAGCTCCATGGTTTTCATCTCATGCCATCGTCTTAGTGTGTTTATTATTTTTTATACTATTCCCCACATACGGCGCCAATTGTTGAAAACTATTTTTCGTTCCAATGGCAATATGGGAAATTAATCCCTCGAACAAACCTCTCTCAACAGTGAATTTATTTAGTTAGTAGTTAATCAAAGTAAACTTAACAAGCAGACATAAATCACAGAGACATGGATTTATGTGGATCGGTGGAGAGTGGCTCCAGTCTACGTCCACGGGAGAAATAATGAGGTATTATATTACCTATTTGGGGTCAAGACCGACCCGATGTTCAGGTTGGTGCTCAGAGTGTCAATTCGAATCATATTTATGTCCGATTCATAAATACGATCAATTTCTTTTTCCATAATATTACTTATTTAATGGCAGCACCTCTTATCTTTTATATACATATTCGATCTAATTACGATTAGATATCTAATTATGATTAGATTGAAACTAAATCTGATTTTGTGATACGTGTATATTAGACAAAGACCCTATGATTTACAATGTAGTGCGCAGTTACAACGTAGTTTGTAATTGACATTGAGAAGCGCCACTATAAGCTGTATATCCTTAAATAAAATTCATGGTCAAGATTTACTAACACAGGTCAGTTAGTAAAATCCGCTGAGACCAGTACATGTCGCATATCGTGACTTGGTCCGATGGTTTATCCCAATGAACCATGAGTCTCAGGAGACTCTTATAGACATGCAGGTGTTTATTTGATAAACACTGAACTACTCACTGAAGATTTCCTAATAGATAGTACATCAACGTCAATAAGAATCTTCTCGAGTTGAGCGAGCATAATGGTTCTTCGACTTGAGATACCACAGTGGATATATGAGTTATCCTCCACACTTTGATGGCAGTCACGTCACCGATCTATTTAGATCAGACCTCAGCCTGTTCGTTGGGTGTGTACTGATACTCATGATATCCAGTGCGTATCAAGATAGAATATGTCAGTCCTGTGTACAGGGCATAAGCATCATATACGTGTTTGCGATCTAGTGAATCCATGGCTGTGGTATAACTTCGGAAGCAATTTCCGAGTGTTATTTAGAGATCGTTAATTTGAAAAATTGACTATATTATACCGTAAGAATTTGACGTTCTTATCTATATCCCAAGTATAATATGGATAGCCTGTGACAGAGGAATTATACGTATGCAATGATCTCAACTTGCATAGTTTAGCGAGATTATCCGTGGTCGTCATAATTCATGAGTGAGTGAATTATGGACACAAAATTGGATTTCGTGACGGATAAACCTAAACTTAGAGAGTCCCACAATATGAAGTGTACTCATTGAGCACTTGGGCAACGCGTTATGAATAATACAGATTATTCATAATACTTCACCAGATTAAATGAGTTAATTCGATTCGTTTAATCGGTTAAACGTAAATACATACATTAGAGGCATTTCGGTCAATTAATAATTAATATGTATTTGTATTTGATACAAAATTTGATTTGATACATATTAATTAATTGTCAAATAAGATTTTGACACATGCTATTAATATATGTATTTGTTATTTAATGTAAATAAAAATACATATATAATAATAATCATATTACTTAATTATTTAGGTGTTTAAATATTAAATATCTAGATAATTAATTTATTTCAATATTACATAAATGTTATGCAATATGTTTGATTATTATTGGTTACATGTGGCATGATTTTGTCAAGCTTAAAGTTTACAAATCGGATTTGTTAATTAAAGATTATTATTATTAATTAATTAGATTAATTGACCAAATGACCAAAATACCCTTCTTTAAACCCCAAAGTCGGTTTGGCCTTGATTTTTTAAGTTGAAAATTTTATTTTCTCCTTTCATAAGAAGTTATGGCCGAACCTATATCCATTAAAAAGTTCCCAAAATTTTCTTGAAGATACAAGGAAGAAAGTGAAGAAATTCAAGAAAAAGTTTAAGGAAATCACAAGATTGGAGGTAATCTTCAATAATCTTAAACTTAGAAAACTTGTTTATTGTTCTTGAATATCTAGAATAGTTCTAGGGTTTCTTCATTTCTTATATTTTTGATTTGGAGGTTGGATTTGGAGGCTAGATGCATGTGTGAAGTTTGATTGGATGATATTAGTGTAATATTGATTCAATTTTATCATTTGATGAATTATTACCATTCTAGAGTGTTATGAACACTCTTATAACTCCTAGAATTGTTCTTGAGTTCTTCATAGGTGGTGGCTTTGGTTGGTGTTAGTATTAATATGATTAATTTTGAGAAAATTAGATTTATAGCATGAAAAATGATATTTTTTGTTACAAAATCAGATCTGGAAATTCTGTATTTTTGGTGATGAAAAGTATGTTGTATAAATGTATTGGATGTATTTTGGGCATTGGAACAATTGCCGGAAATTATTTCAGAGTTGAAATATGCGAAAACGGTGAAAAACGGCGTTACCGGGTGAGTTTCGGGTTTACTGGGTGTCCGCTGTCCAAACAGTGAATTGGTCACTGTTTGGGCAGCTCATGAACTACCCTGGCACTATTGGGGCTGACCTTGGCAGCCCTCATGTGCATTGGGTAGTCGGTTCGGTCAAAAACTTGTTTTATGCCATTTTGCGGAAAAATATTTTCGTAAAAGTTTCGCAACGTTTCTTAGTTATTTATGTTGTTATTTGATATCGAATAAATATGTTTAGGTGAAATATGAATGAATTATTCATATTGGATATTGATTAATTAATTCAGTAATTTAAAAAGTTTTAAAATTACGATTTCACCCGAACCGCGAGCTTCCGCTGCGCCCGTGCTAAAACTCCAACACCCGAGCTACAAGTGGAGGAGGAATAAAAGATACAATATCGTATAGCTCGGGTGTTAACTAGCCCTGTTCAATTCTCTCAAGCGAGTGGGAACTGACTAGCTTTCTCCTTCTATCACTATATATTATTCTCGACTTTAACAAGAAGTGGATTGTGAAATTTTATAACCCTTAAATCTGAGACTTCAACCTCTTTATATAGGCTCCCAAATATGCTATTCCACCAATCCATGACGTTAGCCGTCATCATTAGGCCATCCTTGCCCCATGTTTTTTTCCCCAACCACTCAACAAACAGTCGTACTGACACCAGGCTCAACCATCCCTGTCAGCAGAAACTCATCACTTCAACCTTTTAGCCACTGCCGCACACTTGGTTGATGTGACAACCTGCAGTTCAACTCTTCCCAAGGGGAGCCGTTGACCAACTTGCGTCACATCAGCCTTCTAGGAGCCCAAACTTCCAAGTAGGGCATACATCATATGGCTTCAAGTGCATATTGACCTGTGATCCCAATTTCGTTCCTCGGGTCGGCATATCGAGGTGAATGATGCTTGGTCAAACTTCCTTAACTTCCTCAACCAGGTCGAGTCGCTAAGCACGAACCACCTCGGGCCGGCTTCTATAATTATTCAAATGCTGTCAAATCCATCACTTCTTTTTTAGGTCGGGTTGGTACCCAACTTACTTCGTCACCAGAAGGCTTTGCCCTCGGGAGAACTTATCCGTATAATAGAGTCGGACTCATCTGTCTGACATCAACCTTTCTTGACTAAGTACAAACATCATTTTACCCCTCCTCGATATTTGAACCTTCTCGAGGTGAAAAACTACCATCAACAAATCTAATCTACAATTTGATTCTGTTTATATTTGGTCCTGTATCACAGCCAATACTGACAACCACTTCTCTTCTAATGGTTGTGTTTGTAACAGGAATGTTGGATATATAAAATCTCTTCAACTGGGTTTCCACTGTTTATCATATAAATTGACAAAATAATGATAAATGCACTCCATAGTACTATGAATATCAAAATTTTAATTTAATTAATTTTTAAATTAAATATTTTAGATAAAAAAAATAAAATAAAATTTTGGTACTCAGAACATCCAACAGCTGTAGATTAATGTCAGCATTAAAACAATGAGGCATAGCAACTATTCATGAACCTTAGAACATGGCTACAAAAGTGGCACCTTTCCTATCTTCAATGGTCCCCTATTACCACCATAGACCTAGCTACATAGACTTAGTCATACAAAATTTAAAATTACAATTAATTAAATTCATAATTTCTTCCAGGCTATTTATATTCCTTTTGAATCAATATTTAGGCTGGATTATTTCATTAATATTCATGTGCATGGTCTCCCCATCAATTTAAAAACATCCAAACTCATTTAATAATCGTGTAAAAAAAAAAAAATCAAAATCATAATTGGATGCGGAAAATAAATTAGTGACCCACTGATCCGTTTATATAAATTTAAATCGATTTACATGAATATTATTATTTTTTTTTGAAATCGGTGGAAACCTCACCATCGAACCATCAATTATGGACTTAAGTGGAGCAAGTAAAAATTCCGACTGTCCCAGACTCTTACAAGAAACGCACTCCCTGAATTCGAACCCAATACCTCAAGGTGAGATCTTGAACCCTACACCACCAAGACACGTCTATTGGGGACGATAAATATCATTTATTGACACAAATTACACATGTACAATATATATCCCTACTAAAAAGATTTTTTTAAAAAAAATGATACATAACTTAATATTTAATAACATCAAAATTCATGAAAACGTAAACAGAAAAAGAAGAAGCACATATTAAAACAAAACCACGAAATACATAGTTTCAAAAAACATCAAAGTCCAATAAAAATATTAAACCACCAAAGTTTAAGTCTATCTAAAATTCAACAAAAAATATGTTCATATTTCATAAAATATGAAAAATCATACCCAACATATAATGAGTGTTGATTATAAGAACCTACAAAATAATTTTGGAAAAAAATAAATATATATAATTGTGACATTTAGATTGGTTGGTCAAGAGTTTGAAATCCAAACTCGACAGGATTATTAATCGAGTTAACACGGATCGACCCAATTAATAAAATATAAAAAATTGGACTACCCATATCTATTTATTGATGCCGGATTAATAAATCGCGGATTAATAAATCGTGTCATATCTACCAACTTTAATACTACACATATAGTAAATGACTCGGATATTTTTATACTTCATTCTTAAGGTCGAAGGTGAGAATGCTCTTGTATATTGTGAAGATTGTGTTTTTTTTTTTCAAATATGTAGAAGTGGATCTAACTCAAAAGATGTATTGACTACGTTATAACAATGCTAATTTAATAAGTTTTATTAGACTTCTTGTTAAAATGTCATGGATAATTTTTTTTATTATTCTTAACATTCGAATAACTTTCGGATGGATCCAAAACCTATTTTCTTCTTTGTCTTTTTTTTTTTTTTTGGTAGAATTTAGTTGCTATAGCAAACCATTTATTTGTCTTTAAATTAGCACTTATAATTAACAACAAAAATGGCTTACTATTGTTGATGTAAGATTTTTTTTTAATCTCATTTTTTTTTTCGTATTTCTTTATATATTTAATTTTCTTTTGATTCTTTATTAATTTATTTAACACTACTTATATATAATAAAAAATATTATAAAATGACATTATTATCCATATTCTTTTAAATAAATTACTTTTTGATTTAATTATGAAAAGTCACTTATTTTATTTTATAATTTAATTATTTTATTTTACTTATTTTTTTTTATCTCATTTTTTTTTTTTTTGTGTTTCTTTATATATTTAATTTTCTTTTGATTTTTTATTAATTTATTTAACACTACATATGTATAATAGAAAATATTATTTTTTATGTTAGCAATAATTTTTAACTTGTGACTAAAACAATTAAATGTATAGTTTGCGAACAAATAATTTTTTCAAATGAAAAGTCTTTTAAACTAGTCTGATTTTAGTCATGTTCAGATAAGAGTATATGTAATAATACGTAAAAAGAAATATACGAAAATATATAAAACACGAATTCTTATTTATATTGCCTCCAAAATCTCATCTTGACACACTTGGTGATATACACATTACTTCGTACTACAACATGATAATAAAATAGAAAAAAGATAAATATAATAAATAAAAGATATAAAGAATATTAAATAAATAAAATCAAAAAAATATATTAAAAATAATTAAATAAATGAATTTAATTAATAAGATAAAATAATTAAAAAATAAATAAATTAACCAATATATATATATAATATATATATATATATATATATATGATTTTGTAAGTGAAGTGATAATATTATAATTTTGAAGGGGTAGGGCCAGTCAGGAGGGGAGGAGGGAAGCAACCCTCGAACCATTTCCAATAGTCATAAAATCAAAAAGTGTTTTTTTTTAATCTTTTCAATAGTTGTTGAGGAAAATATCCCATATCGGCTGAGATAAACAATTAAACTCAAAATATAAATATTGGGCAACCCTAAACTCTCAAGCTCGCTTTTGGGTTGAGTTAGGCCCATGAATTTCAACATGGTATCAAAGCCACACTCATGCACGGGTGGGCTCACACTACCTGTCCACGTGACATGAACCAGACAAAAGATCGGATTGCACGTGATGGGGAGTGTTGAGGAAAATATCCCACATCGACTTAAAATATAAACATTGGGCAACCCTCAACTCTCAAGCTGACTTTTGGGTTGAGTTAAGCCCATGAATTTCAACAATAGTCCTAAAATTCAAAAAGTGAATTTTCATTTGAATCTGTTTCTACTCCATATAAATGACAACAAGTTGGTTTAAAGATTTAATTTTTTTGAGAGAGATTTTTACCATTTTTAAGTTTATTATTCTTGATTCAAGACGTATATTTTAATCAAGAAATCACCAAGAATCTTGAAAAAATATTTGCCACAAATTCTTAGTACATCAAGACGGGGCTAATAAATTTTTAAGAAAAGAGTGTAACTCGGCTTGGTTTTAATTTTCTCTTCTTCTACACATTACTCATAATCTTCAAATTTATCTAAATTTCTTTTATTTATATTTATGCCTGTATGATGATTGTTGTCTTATTAACTTGTATGTAGAATTTTGTATGATGTAGTAAATAATACCATTGCCAACAATCTTAAGAACTTATTATAATCTTTATGTTGTAAAATCTTATTTCTTGCATGATTCACGCATATATGCCTAATTCGAATAAGAGGGGTGCTTCTCCCGTTCCCCCCCTCCCGTCAGACTCCCCCACTTGTCCCCCTAACAAATTACAACATTACCCCTTTCTCCAAAATCAATTATCCCTTTCCCCAATACCCAAAATCAATTTTTTTAAATTTATATATTTTTTATCTTTATATATCTATTCTTTTTATTTTGTTTAAAATATTATAAATTTCTTATTTATTGTTATTTATTTTGTGTTCATTTATTCATTTAATTTTTTTGATTCCTTTTTAATTTATTTACACTCTTATATATAATAGAATTTTTAAAATTGATTTAACACAACTTATTTACCCCATTTATTCTCTCTCTTCAATTTTCTTCTCCTGACGTACTTGCTGATATACCCAATTCTTCATATCATAACTGATTACGTATCATATAATGAGTGGCCCATTCTTTAGTTTTATACGATGAATGTTCCACCATCGCGTTGGGATGGGTGGTACATGGTAAATTAAAGTAAAATAAGAAAAAAAATAAGTGGAAATTAATGCTTTTCGACCGATGAGGGGACAAAATAATTAAGGGAAAAAATAAAAAATAAAAGTATTAAAAATTACTTAAGGGGAAAAAATAAAAAAGAAAAGTATTTTAAAAGAAAATAAAAGGAAAGAGAGAATGAAGTATTATGGGGAAGAAAATTGAAGAGATAGAATAAATGGGGTAAATAAGTAGTGTTAAATAAATTTTTTTTTTAAAATTCTATTATATATAAGTAGTGTTAAATAAATTAAAAAAGAATAAAAAAAATTAAATGAATAAATGAACACAAAATAAATAACAATAAATAAGAAATTTGTAATATTTATTAAACAAAAAAAAAGATATATAAAGAGCAAAAAAATATAAATTTAACAAAAATAAAAAAAATTAATTTATAAAATAAAAATATTTAATTAATAAAATAAAATAATTAAGTTATTTGTAGATATATATATATAAATTGATTTTGAGGAAAGAGATAATGTTTAATTTCGGGGAGGAAAAATTCTTCTAATTATTGTCAAATTCTCTCTCAAATCGTAATCTCCTAGGTGTCTGTTCTGGACTAGTCCAATTTGGGAAAAAAAATAAAAAATCAAAGAAATGCACAACCTTTGACAACATTGCATAAAACAATAAAACATCGTGCAATCCAGTGCCATAAGAACACTCATTAAAGATATATTTTTAGAAAGTTTTTATATTATTTTTATGAAAAATATAAAAAATTATCAAAATATTATTTATTTTTTTTTCATTTTTTCATGAAAACTTTCTTAAAATGAATTTTTAACGAATTCTCGACAATAAAATAGACATATTTTGATAGACAGCACGCCACCCACTTGACCAAAATGGCCTGGAAAAAGAACAGCATGTTTGACTCTCTTTATTAAAATAAATTTGTCTATTCTGCAAGCAAGAAACATGTTCAAAGGATGCGTGAAAAGTTGTGATAAAGTGATAAAGTTGATATTATTATCATGAAAAATAATATTATATTTTATTACTTGTGTATGTTGATTTGAGAATTAAGTGTAATGTTAAGAATTTATTTAAGTGTTGTGAAAATAATTCATTCTGAAATTATTTATTTACTTGATTTCATTTGGAAAAGCACACAAAATATAAATGATTGATTGATGGTGACTTTTAATCACAAATTTGAAAACTTATATTTTTTTGTATAAATTTATATTACTATCCAAAAATAATAACAAGTGGGGATTTGGTTGTAATATATATAAATCAGGTCATTAACTTGATCATAGTATAATTTATCTTGTGTAGACTTATATACTAATTGGTAATTGTTATTCAGAATTTTCAGAATTCAATGGCAAGTAGTAATAAACACACAACTGTGGCATATGGTGAAAAACTAGAGAAATTCAGTGGAGTGGATTTCAAGAGATGGTAAAAGAAAATATTTTTTTTTAACCACACTAAATTTGGCCAAGTTTCTGAGTGAGACTATTTCAGTTCTCGAGGGGGTCAAAATGATACCGCAACATTGCAGCAGTGGAAACATGGAAATAAAGAGACTTCTTGTCTAAGAATTACATTCTTGGTGGGTTGGAGAATGTATTATATAATGTGTATTGTGGCATGACAACTGCTAAGGCATTATAGGAGTCTTTGGACAAAAAGTACAAGATTGTAGATGTTGTACTTAAAAAGTTTGTAGTGTGGAGATTTTTGGACTATAAGATAGTAGATTCAATAATAGTAATGAATCATGTTTAAGAGTTTAAATTAATCATGCACGAAATTCATGATGAAGGGATGAAAATCAATGAGTTATTCCAAGTGGCTGCAATGATAGAAAAATTACCGCATTCTTGGAATGATTTAAAAAGCTATCTCAAGCACAAGTATAAGCAGATGAGTCTAGAAGATTTGGTTGTTCGATTGATAATTGAAGAAGACAATTGGAAATCCAAGAAAGACTCAAGCTATAATTCTATCGAATCAAGGTAAACATTATTGAAAACGAGCAAAGTAGTAATGAGGATTTTCTCAGGAAAATAATAAGAGGTTTAAGGGAAAATGCTTCGTTTGTGGAAAATACGGTCATATGGCAAATGACTGCAAAAACAAGAAACTCAAGGAAAAAGAAAAAAGAAGAAAAATGAGGCCTATTTCATTGAGGAAGATAAAATAGCCGATGAAGTATCAGATTTGAGTCTTTCGACGGTTGTGACTGAAGCCAATCTAGTTGGTAACCCGAGGGAATTGTGGATAGACACTGGTGCTACTCTCCATATCTGTGATGACAACAAGATACTTTTTACATATCAGAAAATTGAGAATGAGGATCATCTGACAATGAAAAAATTCTTTAACTCCAAGGTGGTAGGACAAGACACAGTGATTTTTAAGATGACTTTCGAGAAAGAACTATCATTGAAGAATGTGCTATATGTTCCAGATATTTAGAAGAATTTATGTAACGACTCCAATTTCATAACTCGATTAGAGTAGTAATTTAGTGACTGAGATTAAATTATTCCGAGAGGTAGCGAATAAATTGGAGATGGCATAAAGGCATGATTTTAGTCGCAGTGTTTATAATACTTGAGTTAAATCATTAGGTCCGGTAATGATTATAAGAATTGGATCAATACCATTATATTTAATACATGCTTATTTGTACCTAGACTTGTGGACATTGTTAACAAGGCTTGAAACCATTTGACAAGCCTCATCAACAAATATCCAACATGCGTGTTTCTTGTATAAAAAAAAAAGAAACAACAAAAGCTTCACACAAACCTCTCGTTTTCTCCTCTTCTTCCTTCTATTATTCTTTAATCATCAAGCCAACTCCATAGTCAAGATTTCAGAAATTTCCTCACCATTTTTACTCAAAATCAAGTATTCTAAAGCCACATGCAAGCTTAGTTGTGTGATAAAGGAGCTAAGAGACCCTACTTGTGAATGATTAATTGGCTTTAAGGTGAGAAAAGTTAAACCCATATCTTGATTTGCTGAAATTTTGATGATTTGAAGTTTGAAGAGTGCTGGTTACTTGAGTTTAGTGATGTGTTTTGATTGTTGTTAGTTAGAAAAGTTTAGGGTTGTGAAACCCTTAATTTGTGTAATCCCTAAGTGTGAAATTGATTGAGTTTGGTTTATAAATGGTGTAATTGATATTATGTTGTGTATTTGTTATGGTTATGACTTGGTTATGAGGTGGTGTTAAAGCGTTGAATTGATGTTAAGTGGTGTATTTGTTATGATTGTAGCTTGTGTGGTGTTGAAGAAATGGTGTATGAAGTGAAATTGAAAATCTGGGTCCTGGAAACAGCCCCGCATCGCGACGCCCAAGCTTTTACGTCACGACGCGTGAAACATAGGAGACATACTAGTTTACAATAGTCCCGATGCGTCGCGACACCAAACCCTTCGCGTCGCAATGCGCATAACAGATGACAGTTACCGCCTCACCCATTTGGGCGTTGCGACTCCCAGAGGATCGCGTCGTGACCCATGGCACTTTTCTAGGAAATGTTTTTCATAATTTCAATTTTATCCTAAAATTTTTGGGGGCATTTTAAGGACTTCGTATAGCTGTGTAGACACATGATAAGTCATACCATAAACATGAACATCGGCCTTTGATTGCATATACTTTTCCCATTTACTACAAGAAAAACTAACGATTTCTTTTGCATTAGATCAACGCAAGCCACTCGAGGACACCGACGCCACATACCACACCCGACTTGCCTTAGCACTATGAGTGGAGTACTTATTTCAGAGTTTTGAATCTGATTTTGGATATAATTTTACAATTCATTTGAATTTAGTTGAAATATTGATTTCTCTTGAGTTGAGACATGTGATTTTAAGCTTTTGATAAAGATTGGTTTCCGATAAATGCTTTCATGGTGAAAATGGTTTCAAAAGTATGATTTTGTGATTTTGGAGGTATGAGCCACCTTAGATGTAACTTGATATAGATATGTAATTGGCGGATATGGTATTGATGGGTTTGGGTGTTGATACCGGATATAGACGTATGCACACATGATACAGGACTGGAGATGACAGATGCCTCTAGATCTTGGGTATTGGGTTAGTGGGATAGTGAGGCCCCTAAACCCAGATTTCAGAGACATGATGGTGGCTCTGATAGCACCACTGTTTACTGGCTTGGGGGACTGTGCGTACAACGCCATAAGGCCACATGATTATGTACAGATTGACCGATTATATTTCTGATGACGATACATATGTTTCTTAAACGATTTACAAAAATTTTGAAAGGGAAAACTCTAGTTTATGTTTTAAGAATTCTGAAAGTTATTGCACTGATTATGAGTATTTCTAACACTGTTTGTTTTTTTTTTGGTTTTATAGCTCCACTCACTGAGTTCTTTAGGATTCACCCCTACTCTCCAGATTTTGTAGGACTTTTCTATTGGTGAGCCAAGGCTGTATTTTGGGAGACATGGATCAGGGACAAGAGCAGTGTTGCAGTCACTAGTTCTATGGGTTTATCATTTTTGCCTACATTTATATAGAATGTTGTTTCTTTTGAGTTTCTGTGATGTATAGCTTATGTATATATGTGTGGTTGTATCGCATTTGGATTGTGTACGTGTCATATTTAATATTTCACACATTTAATCTATTTGATGTGAGGGTGTTTGTTTGAAAGAATGGTTAATTTCCGATTTCAGTCAAAGGCTTAGGTGGCAGTGGAAATCTGTCATCTGCCGATAACATTCCCAGATTGGGGATGTTACAATTTGGTTTCAGGTTCTCTCCGTACCAAGAAAGGTTTCAAGCATGTGTTTGTTTCTGATAAGTTTATACTGACAAAAAATGATGTTTATGTAGGAAAATGATACCTCACTTAGGGCCTTTTCAACTTTGATGTAATGACCGTTAGCCGAGATAATGCTATTAATAATAATAAAACCACATCTTTTACTTATATTATCGAGTCACAAAATATATGACATGATAGGTTATGACATGTTAATTATGATAAAATGCATAAATTAATTAATATGGATCTTATACCTGAATTTACAATTGATAACGAACATAAATGTAAAGCATGTGCTGAAGCAAAATTGAGCGAAACATTTTTGCATTTAATAGAAATAAGTTCTGAACCACTTAAATTAATTCACACTGATGTGTGTGACATGAATATTGTATAAACCAAGAGGCGGTAAAAAATACTTTGTTACTTTTATCAATGATAACACAAGATTCTGTTACTTGTACTTGCTGAGAAGTAAAGATGAAACTATTGAGTGCTTTATACAGTACAAGAACGAAGTTGAAAATCAAATGGGAAAAAGGATCAAAAGAATGAGGAGCGATAAGAGAGGTGAATACGTATCACAATTTGGTGAATACCGTTCTAACAATAGATTTATTTACTAAACTACTACTTCTTATTCACCTCAACAAAACGAAATTGCGGAACACAAAAATCGAATGTTGAAGGAAATGATGAATGCTATGTTGACAAGTTTTGGTTTACCCTAGAACTCCAGGGAGGAGCCTTGCTTTCCGCCAACTACGTTTTAAATAAACTACATCACAAGAGATTGGACAAGATATCATATGAATTGTGGAAAGGTCACACATATTCCTACAAATATCTTTAAGTGTATGGGTGTCTCGCTAAAGTAATGGTACCTAAACCTTAAAAGTTAGGATATGGTCTGAAACTATTGATTGTATTTTTATCGGATATGCACATAACAACAGTGCATATCAGTTTTTGGTACATAAATCTGAGATTCCTGATATCAATCTTAACATGATTATTGAATTAAGGAATGCCTCATTTTTTGAAGAGACTTTTCCATGTAAAGATGGAAAACAAACTAAGTCTTTTAAAATTACACTTGATGCTACTACAAATAGTGATCAAGAAAACCAAGAATTTGATGAACTTAAGAAGGTAAAAAATAATGAACCTAGACATAGCAAAAGAGATAAAACATTTAAATCATTTAGACCTGATTTTCTAACATATTTATTAGAAAATGAGCCTCAAAGCTATAATGAAATTGATTATATTCTACAAAATCATACTTGGGAGTTGGTTGATATTCCTCTAGGTTGTAAGTCATTGGGCTACAAATGGATACTTAAAAGGAAGATGAAATCGGATTGAAACAAGTTCCTTAACAATGACATGGCAAATTTGACAAAGAGATGTTGTCAAGAAAATTTAAAATCAATAAGACAACTCAAAAGAGATGCGTTACTGTGTGTCACTATGGGGATGCTATGCTTATTATTGGTAGTAATCATGAGATGATCATATCTACTAACAAATTATTGACCAGTAAATTTGAAATGAAGGATTTAGGAGTGACTGATGTGATATTAAGAATTAAAATTTCTAGAACATCAGAAGGATATGTATTATCTCAAGCTCATTATGTTGAGAAAGTACTTGAGAAATATAACAAATGAGATCTTAACGTTGCTAGAACTCATGTGGATCTAACTTTTCACATATCAAAGAATACTTGTGCTAATGTATCTCAACTAGAATACTTGAGAATCATCGGAAACCTGATGTCTCTCACTAATTGCACACGACCACGTATCTCTCAAGCTGTAAACATGTTTAGTAGATATACGAGTAATTTAGGACATAACCACTGGTACACCATGATTAGAGTACAATAACACCTTGAAAAAGATAGAACGTTACCGGTATGAGATATGAATAACCTGTCTCTCTGAGCCTCAAAACTAACGAAAAATGGACATGACGCACCCTAAATATTGGACAACCTAGAACACATTCCAGCACCAAAATGATCTATCATAAACACCAGCTATGCAAAAAGGATCTTCGGTCCAAACTCAAAACTAATCAAAACACATCATCATCAATACTCAGAACTCCATGCCCAACTCAATGCATATAGACAAATTCGTTTAATTACATAAATATAATTATATTCATTGCACAATATAGAACATAAACAGAAGCAAATTCATTTCTAAACTATATGACTCTTTCCAAGACTCTAGAGTGGGTGACTGTAACATATGTGATCTTTCATCTCGAGCATAAGTATTCGAAGCTTGATTGCTGACCGTTATGGTTGCCAACCTGCAAAACTAGTAAACTGTTATGGTATGAGTTATAAAACTCAATAAGTAACCACACACGTACAATAAAGGTAAGAATAATTTGAAAATAATATATATATATATATATAATAATAATAATAATAATAATAATAATAATAATAATAATAATAATAATAATAATAATAATAATAATAATTATGCTTATATAGTTATCTATCAAAAAACCTTAACTTCATTATATTCTTTACGCTATCTAAATACACAGATTTTTGGAAATACTTATATAAATCGATCCATATTCAAATTACACACACACACACACACACACACCACACACACACACACACACACACACACACACACACACACACACACACACACACACACACACACACACACACACACACACACACACACACATATATATATATATATATATATATATTCAGAAGCGTACCTTGCACAAGTTTCCAAATTCTCTTCATAAAAATCGTACCATAACCAATAAAAAAACTCAAACAAAGATAGACCACTACACATAAACACACATATGTCAAAGACGAATGGGAAAACAACCCAAGCATACTTGCATAAATGAAGCCTATTTTAGAATACGTATAAGATGAATTCTGTCTAAACAAATACCCTAACCAAAACTACTAGGACACATGTCAAATCACCAACCAAACTAACTACACACATATAACCAATACTAATGTCACATGGTTAATCCCACCGGTCAATAAAAATAGAAAGCCTAATGCAGATTCTATACAGTCAATCATATTCATCATCAGAAACAAAAAATATAATTCAGATTCTTTACAGGCAGACACATTCATTATTAGAAACAGAAGACATAATTCCGATTATTTACAGGCAATCACATTCATTATTAGAAACATAAGATATAATACAAATTCTTCACAGGCAACCACATTCATTATCAGATCAGACATTGTCCGAAATAAAACCATATCAATAGAGGGTAATAGATCGGTCCACTGTAGCTGGACAATACCCTATACAGACACCACAATGGTTTAAAAAACATAAAATGGTAAAAATGTAATATCCACATCATGGCGAAAACATATCATATCATAAAATAAATAAAGTCAAATACATTTCGTTCAAAAATAAAATCTTTTCAAAACTAACTTCTCAAAACACTGTTCCGGAAAACAAATAAACTAGAGTGTCCATACTCACGTCAGACACATCACACAACACATATCAAATCCATCATCCATTGGTAAGTAACTCACAAATCATAAAAAGATAGCACGATATCTTATGCTTGTTCAAAAGACAGTTATACCGGCTTACCTCTACATGGATATATATATATATATATATACACACACACACACATATATTTACATATATACATATACAGACACACATATATTTCTTATAGAAGCAAACAAGCAAACAAACAATCCATACATCAAATATTCATTACGTGGAATTCTTACCTGGCTACACGAACACCCATGATCCTAATCAGATCTGTCAAAACAAATGGTGGAAAATGATTAGAATCATTGTTATATGGAATTCTTGGCTAACTATAATAAATTTTCGGGTCTTCCAGGAATACATAAATCAAGTATGATTCCAAAAATTTCAGTCTCATACTCTCAAAATATCTAACTCTACAAATTCATAATATCAAGATCACTTTTCGACCTAAAACCCAAAAATCCCTCGAAAAATCCGAAAGTGTTACGAACAGATCCGAAACATTTCAGATCTTTTTAGTTCCTCCGAAAACCATTCAAATACACTTAACACATTATGATATACTATTCCAAGACAACAAGATAACTTACAATCCTCAAATTACACATTTTCAGAAAATCTTCCGCTAAAGCTTCTAATAACGCTACAGAAGGATCCTAGACCCTCCAAAAATTTCTAAAAATTATCATATCTTCATAATTAACTCAAATCTTTCATTACATTCATCAAAGCACATGCACAAGTGAAATATGATTTTATTGGAAAATCGTAAATCCTACCATATCGATCCAATTCATTCTGATTTCACTCGAATTCTACTGAGAACCAATATTCAATACCCTCTAGATTAATTAACTTCATACACATCAAAACATAACCTTACAAATTGATTGGAAGCATCTGAATATAACACTATTAACTTGAAAAATAGCGAATTTTATTCGGATGTCGTATCGAGATTCTGAGGGTATATACGGACTCCCAACGCTCCCACGATCGCGCTGGAATCGACGAAATAAAAATTAGAGCTACTTCGTAAATGGGTCACACTATTCACCGAACGATTTTGCCTTGATTCGCGTAAAACCAACACCGTAACATCAAAATACATCCCATGAGCTTCGATTTGACATGTGGATTGCCGTGAAAAGAAACGTTGAGCTCGAATCGAGATAAGATTTTCGTGCACATCTTCTTCTTTGTTTCTATTATCTTCGGTGAGTTTTGGCCGACCACCGATCACTGTTAAGCAGGAAATCGTCCGACGCACCGGCTGGTGCCAGCCTACTGGCCGATAATGGTTGAATTGTGGCAACCTCTTCTCATTCGCGCCCAAAATGATAATGGAGTAAAGTGAGGAATATTTTCAAACTTTTACTATTTCGTAATTTCAGAAACTAAGTGTTGTTTATAGATAATTTTCAGGAAATTGCATCCAGGTCCATGACATCAGACCTTTATGGAAATTCACATTTTGAAGGTTATTCCGGAGCAAATTTTGAAATGTATTCAACATGAAAGTTGTTCATCTTCGAAATATTTTTCCAATAGTTCAAGATTCACATCAATCGGAGTTCGTTTTCTATTTCTATAATTGAAACAATATACTTTTTCCATAAAATAATATACTTAAATCGCGTAATCGGTCATTTCAAATTTCATGATTTTCAGTGCAATGAAACTCCACTTCAAGACATTCCAACACATATTACAACACTCAAAATCTTATTCTCCAATATCATTCCATCCCAAAATTGAAACTACAATATGAGAATCTTCCAAAAATATCCAAAAATTTTGGGATATTACATTCTCCACTCCTTATTAAAATTTCGTCCTCGAAATTTTCCCGTCCTTATATTTGATCATAAAAACCGAACACACATGCAGATACTATCTTATCCATGTCAAAAATTTATCTTATTCTATACGTCGTCAAAAGTCACATATTCCATGCGAAATAGATCCCATCACAACATATCAAATTCAAGACAGGGCATAACAATTCAGATCAATCATACTGTAACACCCCGGTAATCCCGACGACACTATTTTATAGGTGATATGATACATGATATAAATCATGTTCAAGCATGTATGTGCGCGTGAAATTATTTTTTGGTCATTTGATAAATTCCTCACAGTTCCGATACGAAATTGTTTCCGAGATTCAATCCGAACAGCCTATGGTATTGGGGCCTTAACCTTTTCATACAATCTCCGATTTTTATGAATATTATATCGTCGGAAATCTAAGACCGGGACCTACAAACTCGGCATTGGATATTTTTCCAAATTTAAATCAGAAGTAGGGAAAAAATCATGATTTCCGTGGATGATATAGTAAAATTCAGGAATAAACTAGAAAATTGAGTGATGTCGTAAATTTTGGACCATTAATTTGCATACAAAAATCATCCCTATGCACTATAAATAGAAAACACTATTCAGCATCTTCTATTCTCCTTAGGGCACAAATTTGGTTCCCAAAATAACCTCAAATTTCTTCATTTTCTCATGCTAAAAATGAAGGAAAATTGATGATTTCAAGATTTCTTTTATGCAAGTAAGCTTATTTTCTTCTTCTTTGTTCTAATCTTGAGTATAAAACATGATCATTTTTCCCCAAATTAGCACATGGAAAAACCCTAGAATTCATTTTTTCATTTTAGCTTTGATTAAGTTGCTAGCATGTATAATTGAGCATTTCATGATAATATAAGAATGTAATTAATATCATTTTATAAAATGCCCAAAATTTTCCCAAAATGGGGCATCGGACGAATTATGTATGTAATGGGGGGGTTGAGCTTATGTTGTTTTGATAATGAATGGATATGGTTTATGTAATTGGTGATGTATTGAAATGAGTTTATTTCATTTGAGGAGTTGATGATTTAAAGGTTGGAAAATTTGAGCCTTTGTTCAATTATATTTGGAGATGTTGGGGGAGTGTACTTGGTGATTTGATGATACTAGATAATGGAATATTTTGAGTGTAATAAGAAGTGCTTGTGTGAAGGTTATAGTTTGGAAGTGTTGTAATAATTTTAGGTAATGACAATAGAAGATTGATGCTAGACCTTGAAATCGGGCTAGCGTCGCGACACTCAACACCCAGCTTGGGTGTCACGACGTGAAATAGAACATGCTCTCTACCTGAGTCTGCTTGCATGGGCGTCGCGACACACCATACCTAGCGTTGCGACGCGTGACAGAGACAATTTCTTTCCATTTCATTTTTATCTTAGGAAGTTAGAGGGCACCCTAAAGGTTCCATATACGGCACACATTTGCATTCACCCCATCTATGATCATGATTAGTTTCTTAGTTAAGTATGCTACCCATACTCGAATACAGGTCGAAATGGATTTTCTGTAGGACCCTCTTCCGTCGCATCCAGGGTAATTGTCAATGGTTATTAATCAGTGAGTGGACCTTTCTTGTTCAAGTTAATTTTACTTAATTGTTTTGATTCAAGACTTATTTTTAAGCACTTTATGGCGTTAGCCAAAATTTATTTATGTTGTTTTATAATTGAGAATTTTTTAGAAAAAATTGATTTTAAAAGTATGATTTTAATGAGTTTTGGAGGCATGGGGGAAAAACCCACCTCAAATATAACTTGGTACAAATATTAGAATTGACAGTTACTGGAATCGACTGATTCAGAACATGTGCACATGTAGAGCAGGATTAAGGGGACGATGATACGTAACACCCCTAGATCCTAGTTCAGGGCTAGGGATGACAGATGACCCCAAAACCTATATTCAGAGACATAATGATGGCATATATTGCGGGACGACGATACATAATGCCCTAATGTCATGGATTTGCACACCTGGCTCTAGTTCAGTGGCTTGGGGGACGACGATACGTAACGCCCCAAGACCACTAGTAGGCATATGGGGGGACGACGATACGTAACTCCCCCATGCGTCAGGGTTTCCACAGATCTTCTGATATTTCAGATGAGATTTTAAAACACAGTGGTTTTATAAAAGAGTTTTAGAAAGAAGTCATAGTTTTTCAGACAGAAAGGATTTCCAGAAAAGTTTCACCGAAAAAAAATGTTTCAGATAAGAAAAGAGTTTTCAGAAATGATGGTTTTCTTGAGACTGTTTTGATTTTTAGAACTAAGAATTTATCATAAAGTATTTCAGTTTACGTTTTAAACGTCCACTCACTAGGTCGTTCAAACGATCTAACCCCCAACTCCCGGTTTCTTTATTTTACAGGTATACTCGAAGGACGAACTCGAGAGGATGTATACTGATGGCAGTCACTAGTGGGTTTGAATCCACTAGGTCGAGTCCATGCTGCATTTCAGTGAGAGTCCAAGTAAAGTCATGCATCATACATATTGTATAGTAGAGATTAGGTACGTAATGTGTTAAATGTGTTCACTATTAGATTTGAAATGTGAAGTATTATTGAGTATATATTATAAGTAATAAAATGTATTGATGTTGTTGAGTTGGGCAATGGTTCCATGCATGAGTTTATATTTGAGATGAGATTAGTAGTAGTCAGAAAGTCAGAGGCTTTGGGGGATATGTCGGGCTATTCCCTGCCAGTAGCATCTCCGAGGAGGGGGATGTTACACATACCAAATTAGATACATCGAATTATAATAAAATCATACCATATCGAGTCAAACCTTATCAATTCAAATCACGTTAAATCACATGAAATTATTCTATCCATAACAAACTTATGCACATTATATCAAATCACATCGAATCAGATATTGTCAAATCACATAGAATCCATTCCATCAATTTTAGACCTAAGCCAAATCATATCACGCCATACCATATACATCAGAGAAATCTTACTCATATCAAATCCAAAACATAACATATCGTATCGTATAACATATATCAAAATCATAACGAATCAAACCAAGTTACAAACATAAGACCTATATAGTTTATACATAATAAAAAATTTACTCAGATGATCAGATATCCTGTAATTGTAGTCACCGACTTCAAAAACTTTACTCTGATAACACTTCAATAAAACCCTGCCAAAGACAGGACATTACCGTCAGGAGACAGGAATAACCTGCCTCTATGAGCCTTAAAACTAACGAAAAATGAACATGATGCACCCTAAAAATTTGACAACTTGGAACGCAGTCCAGTATCAAAACTACCTGTCATAAACACCAGCTATGTAAAAATGACCTCTGGCCCAAACTAAAAAAATTTAAATCACATCATCATCAATACTTAGGGCTCCGTTCCCAACTCAATTCATATAGACCAATATGTTTAATTACATGCATATAATTACGTGCATTGCACAACAAAAAGCATAAACAAAGGCAAAATGATTTCTAAACTACATGTCTATTCCCAGGACTCTAGAGCTGGTGACTGCAACTTGGGTGATCCTTCGTCTCAAGCATAAGTGTCTGAAACTTGATGGCTGGCCGTTCTGGTTGCCAACTTTAAAACTAGTAAACTGTTGTGGTGTGAGTTATAAAACTCATTAAGTAACCACACACGTAAAATAAAGGTAAGAATAATTTGAAAATAGTATATATATATACACATACACACACATACATACATTTAACATTTATACGTATATGGTTATCTATCATAAAATCTTAAACTTTATTATATTCTTTACGCTCTCTAAATACACAGTTTCCTGGAAATATTTACATAAACCAATCCACATTTAAATTACATATCATATTCAAAAATGTACCTTACCCTAACCAAAACTAGTAGGACACGAGTCAAATCGCCAACCAAACTAACTACACACACATAACCAATACTAATGTCACATGGTCAATCTCATCTATCAACAAAAACAGAATGCCTGATGCAGATTCTATATAGTCAATCACATTCATTATCAGAAATGAAAAACATAATACAAATTCTTAACAGGTAGTCACATTCATTATCAGAAATGGAAAACACAATACGGATTCTTTACATGTAATCACATTCATTATCAGAAACGGAAGACATTATACGAATTCTTTACAGGCAATCACATTCATTATCCAAAATGAAAACTATATTTCAAATGCCATATAATCGATCTCTTTCACCATCAAAAACAAAAATCATAATATAAATTACATACAATCAATTTCATTCATCATCAGCAACATAGATCATAATACAAATTCTTCGCAATAAATCTCATATATCATCAGCAACCAAAACACAAGGTAATCATTTTTAAAACATAATTTATTCAAAAACAAATCTTTCGGAAAATGAAAATTTCCAAACATTTTAATCAAATTCCAAAATTGAAATGATCAAAACTAGTCAGGCGTCCTTTGTCCGATCACGAACCCTGACCGGACAATGTATGAATTCAGGATCATATCGATAGAGGGTAACAAGTCGGCCATTTCCAGATGGACAGAAGCTTATACAGGTACCACAACATGTCAAAATTATTAAAACAAGTAAAATTTAATACAAGCACTATAACAAATCATATCATATCGTAAGCGAAATTTAATGTGTCTCAGATATATCTCTTACAAAAATGAATCTTTTGAAAATAAACTTTTCAATGTGTTTTTTCAGAAAAACTATAAAATAAGGTTTCCACAAGCATCATAAAACTGTATCAGGCGTCCAATACCTGGGTCACGCGCACAGATCAAACATTGTCCGAAATAGGACCATGTCGACAGAGGGTAATAGGTCAGTCCACTATTGTTGGACAAGACCCTATATAGGCACCATAATGGTTTTAAAAATATAAAATAGTAAAAACGTAATATGCACACCATGGCGGAAACATATCATATCATAAAAATAAAATCCTTCGACAACTAACATCTCAAAATACTTTTTTTTCTGGAAAACAGATAAACAAGAGTGTCCATACTCACGTCAGGCACATCATGAAACACATATTAAATCCATCATCCATTGATAAGTAACTCACAAATCACAAAAAGATATCAGATATGGTATGCTTGTTCAAAAGACGGTTATCCCGGCATACCTTTACACACACACACACACACACACACACATTTACTATAGAAACAAACAAGCAAACAAAAAAATCCATACATCAAGTATTCATTACGTGGAATACTTACCTGGATACACGAACAACCCTAATCCTAATCAGATTTCTGAAAACAAACGGTGGAAAACGATTATAATTATCGTTACGCAGAAATCTAGACTAACTGTAATAAATTTTCAGATATTTCTGGAACACCCAAATCAATTCGGATTCCAAAAATTTCAATCTCATACATTTAAAAAAATCCGACTCTATAAATTCATAATATCAAAATCACTTTTCGACCTAAAAATCGAAAATCCCCCAAAATATCTCAAAGTATTAATGAATAGATTTAGAACATTTCGGATCTTTCTGATTCCTTCCAAAACCATTTAAATACTCTTAATATATTATGATATATCATTCCAGGACAAGCAAATAACTTAAATCCTTAAATTACACGTTTTCGGAAAATTTCAGTAAAAGCTTCCGATAACACTACGGAAGGATCATGGACCCTATGGAAATTTCTAAGCCATCTAAACATGATCAGATCATCATAATTAACTCATATATATAATTAAATTCATCAAATCACATACACAAGTGAAATTCAATTTTATCGGAAACTCACAAATCCTACCGGATCAATCCAATTCATTCCGATTTCACTCGAATTCTACCGAAAACACATATTCAAAGCCCTATAGTACAATTAACTCAATACACATTAAAAAATAACTCTACAAATCTATTGAAAGCATCCGAATATAGTAATATTAACTTGAAAAATAATGAATTTATCTGGATGTCTTACTGAGATTCTGAGGGCATATACGGTCTCCCAACGCTCCCACGAACAAGCTAGAATTTAAAAAATTAGATTCAGAGCTACTTAAAAAATAGGTCACACTATTTATTGAATGGTTTTACCTTGATTCACATGAAACCGAGTGCCATACGATAAAACCAACACCGCAACATCTTAATATGTCCCACGAGCTTCAATTTTACAGGTGGATTGTGTCGCGAAATGAAGCATCTAATCCGGTCTGAGATAAGGAGCTCGTACACATCTTCTTCTCTATTTTTGCCGTCTATGGCGAGTTTTGGATTGCCACTGGCCACCGTTGGGTAGAGACGATCCGGCGCACAGGTTGATGCTAGCCCGTTGATCGGATTATGGCTGACGTGGTCATCTATTCTCTCTCGCGTCCAAAACGATGATTGAGTCAGGTGAGGAAGATTTTCAAAATTTTTCCATTTCGCAATTTCAGAAACTAAGGGGTACTAGTAGACAATTTTTGTGAAATTTCATCAAGGTCCCTAACATTGGACCTTTTCGAAAATTTATATTTTGAGGTAGTTTCGATATGAATTTTGAAAAGTGTTCAAAACGAAAATTATTTGTCTTCAAAAAATATTTCTAACGGTTAATGAATCACCTCAATCGAAGTTTTTTTTTATATAGCCGAAACAATAAACTTTCTCCGTATAAAATTAAAATACTTAAATCACATAATCGGTCTTTTCAAATTTCACAATTTCCAATGTAACAAAAATCCACTTCAAGACATTTCAACACATATTACAACAGTAAACACTTTTTCTCTATTATCATTTCGTCCCAAAATCGAAACTATGATTCGAGAATCTTCTAAAAATATCCGAAAATTTTGGGATATTATAAATATTAAGGTACTTAAGAGAAACCTCAAAATATGGCTTGAACTATAGCAAATATCCTGTTGTTCGGGATATAGTGATGCTAAATGGATATCTGACTCAATGGATTCAAAATCTACGAGTGGATTTGTATTCATGCTAGATGGTGTAGTAGTGTCTTGAAAATCCTCACGGTAAATATTTATTGCCCGGTCTATTATGGATTTGAGTTCATAACATTAGATAAAGCTGTAGAAGAAGTAGATGGCTTCGAAACTTCATAGAGGATATTCCAAACTGGCCAAAATTGACTATAAGCATTTATTGTGATAGCCAATCAACTATTTGAAGAGCCCAAAATATAATGTATAATGATAAGTCTCGACATATACGTCGAAGACACAATACCATAAGGCAAATGCTCTCAAATGGCATAATTTCAATAGATTGTGTTAAATTGAAAAAAAAACCTAACAAATTCATTTACTAAATGTTTTCCTCAAGAATAAGTTGAGAAGTTATCAAAAGGGAATTGGCTTGAAGCCTATAAATTAAGAATTGTCATTATGGAAACTCAATCTAACTGATTGGAGATCTCAAGATCTAGGTTCAAAAGAGACAACTAAAATTTTGTGCAATTGAAACTAATCACTGTGGAGTTTGATACTATTTCTACTTCCTATAATGGCGCGAAGTGTTGTCTGTCAAGGTTAGGGTAATTTAAGGCTTTTATTGAGCACTATATTAGAAGAAGATCCTAATAGGAGTAAAGATAAAATACCTTATACAGTAGATCACCTATATCAAGTAAGAAGTGACACCGCTTCCATAAGAATCTTAGATGATGGATTCTCTAAAGTATTTGGTGAAGCCAAGATCAAAGTTCATTGCCAAATTGAAGTCAATAATAGAATGGGAAATGGTCCAAGTGAGGCTGTGTAATGGCTATTGTCTTAGTTTACATCAACGACTGTTCAAGACTATGGTCAGTGGTTTGCCAAGTAAAGCCAATAGTGTAACATTCCCCTCAAGTAGATGCTACTGATAGGGAATAGATCGTACCATCCCCCTGAGCCTCTGACCTTCTGACTCTTCTCAACACTACTAATCTTATCTCGTACATAAACTCATACATATGGACCATTGCCCAAATTAGTAACATGGAATACATCTCAAATACTCATACTATGTATTCAACAGTACTTCATATTACAATTATGATAATGAACACTTCTAACATAATAACCTACATAATTTCTATTATGTAACATGTATAACACATGACTTTTACTTACACTCTGACTGTAATGCAACTCCGACTCGACCTGGTGGACTCAAACTCGCTAGTGACTGCCATCAATATCTGTTCTCTCGAGCTCGTCCCTTGGGTATACCTATAAAATAAAGAAACTGGGAGTGAGGGGGAGGGTTAGATCGTTTGAACGATTTAGTGAGTGGACAATTTAAAATAGGAACTAAAGTTCTCTTTGAAAACCAACGGTTCTAAAACAACTTTTATCTCAAAGAAATAATTTTTCTGAAATCTCTTTCCTTATCTCAAAATATATCTTTTTCTTGAAAACTTTTCTGGAAACTGTTTTAGGTCTATAAATCTTTGAAATTCTCATTAAACAATTTCTTATGAAAACTCTTTCTTAAAATCATCTTTTCTGTAAGTTTATCTTTAAAAATCCATATCTGAAAATATGTATATCTGAGAAATTCGTATATGAAATCTGAATATCTGGCACATGGGGGTGTTACATACCGTCATCCCCTCATACGTAAAATCTGGCGCTTGAGAGCGTCCCCCATACGTAAATCTCTGGTGGTCTTGGGGCATTACGTATCGCCATCCCCAAGACACAAATCTGGAGCCGACATGCAGATCTATGCTACCATCCTGACTCAAAATCCGAGATCTAGGGGTATCGTTCATCCATAGTTCTGAACTGCGTGTGCACACGATATCTATAACCGTCAATTCCATAGCTGAGTCAAGTTATATACTGAGGTGGGTTTTTCCCCCATGCCTCTAAAATCATGAACTCAAGCTTTTGAAATCATTCTTTTTTAAAACATCCTTAATTATAAAACATTTGTAATAAAACTTTGACTAACGCCCTATATGCGGAAAAGCAAGTTTGATATCAAAACAGTTAAATAAAATCAGTTTAAGAAAATGGTCTACTCACTGATTTGGAGTCCGGCTAGCTTTACTTCACTTTGCCGAAGGAATTTGTGGTTCCTGCGATGCCCTTTAATGGGTAACTTAATTAGAATGCAAATCATGGAATATGCTTCGAAACAATTATCGCTATAAGATATTCTATTTTTATGACATGATATATTACGTGTATATGGGTTGATACAAAACCCTAAGGATGACCTTTATTGTTCCGGAATGAGACCATAATAATATGAGACTTATTCATTTCCTCTTATTCCTTTCCTTTCCTCTCTTCATCTTCTAACGTTTTTCTTCTTTTTCTTGAAATCTTAGGGATACTTGAATAGTATTCTTTTTTATACTAGAGGATATTTGTAATTGATTTAATTGGAGAGAAGTTTAGAAATTTTGAGAAACTTTGAGATTTCTCTAGATGGGTCCATGAGTACTATTCATCTGAAATTTTGAGTTGTATTTTCGACATATTTCTAGTTCGAATCTGGACAAATATTCAACGGGGAAGTTATAGATCTCGATCTTAGGTTTTCGACAATATAAAGGTCATAAAAATTAAATATCGTATGAAAGAGTTATGGCCTAAATATCATGGGCTGTCCGGAGTGAAACATCTTACAATTTCGTATTGGAATTTCGAATGATTTACCGATTGTCCCCAAAGTCACTTTATGAGTGTATATGTGTTCGAACATAGTTTATATTATGTATCACATGTCCCACAATTTAACAATAATCAAGATCATTAAATGTACAAATTCTCCCCTCTTAAATAGGATTCGTCTTTGAATCCCTTCTGTTGCTGAACTTTTAGGCTCGACTAGGTTTGAAGGTATTTGACCTCTGCTACTCTTATCTTCCTCTATTTTGTTTCTAATGATCTGCTCAAGACTTGATACTATGACTTCTGGGAATCTCTTATCTTGATATACTCTATTCGATTCTTAGAGATGAACGTTTAATTTTAGGAGTTCGTGTCATATATTTAGCCTTCCCGTAGAGGTGTCACTCTTAATGAAAGTTATCCTTCAGAGATTTCTATTTATCTCTTTTTTCATACTATAATATCCCGAAGGGTGTACTAGAAATACTCTATTTTTCATGATATGTACTTAGGTTCCCTTTGAACTGGTGCCTAAGTGAATACTCATTTATGTTTGATACATTATGACTGTATTTTACTTAATCTCCCCCTTTTATTTAAGGGTTTAATACCTTTTAGATTTTCAAAAAGATTACTCATCTCATTGTTGCATACTTAACTTGTAAGGTCCTAAACGAATTTGATGCATTCGTGCTAATATGTTCATATTCACGACTGTTCCAATTGAATCATTTATCCTCACTTCCTATATCTCTTGCCATGATCATAATAATTCTTGAATATCATTTGAGGCTTCTGCTACTCTTCATACTTGATGTATCATTATTGTATTTGTACTACAACCGGTAACCTTACTCTTTTTGACTTTAAGTATAGCTTGAGTTCTTCTCTCTCTTTTATAATATATTTCCTTTTATGACTTTACTTACTGTATCTTCCATCCCTTCTTATCCAATGCCTTCTTATTATTAGAGGTGATTTTATTTCCTATCCTTAAGTTTCTTCACGTTCTACCATAGCTCTGTAATGAATCTATACAAGGACAATTCTTATTTCTAGTAAAAATGATCATACTTTATACATCCCCAGTTCGACCTGCTCAACTTGACCTTGGCATTTATTCTCTTAATTTAATTACTTAGCTGTCTATTTTCTCTTCGCTAACTTCCGACTACTTACAGCTCCGACCTCTAAGTCCTACTATCGTTATCTTTAAATTTATCATTAATATAAATCTGGTTATCCATTCTTTGCATCGACTTGTTCTCTTAGCCTGAATGTACCTAAAAATATCTTACTTCAGTTATTCCATTGTCTTATTCTGTCAGGTGTTGCCCTTATTTCAACAATATATGAATATCTAGTTTCTTTGGCCATATATATGTTATACCTTAATAAATCCGTTCCTAATCGTACTTTGTCTTGTTTCTTAGCTAGGTACATAGCATGAGAACTTATGAGTTAGACTTGCCACATTCCTTCTGTTTTCTATCTGATAGAATTCCAATCTTATTTCGACGCTTAGAAAGCCTTATATTCTGTAGTACTACTGAACTTAACCATTAAAAGTTAATTTTAGTACTTAACTCTCGACAATTCCACCTCCAAACATTTTACTTGTTGTCCTTTATCTTCTTTCATGCTCTAATTTATAACTGAAACTTCTACGGCTTATGTCTCTGTCTCCTTATCCAAAGGATATCTTCTCTTATATATCTCTAATTATGTCTAACACTGGTTCTTTTGTATTTCCGTCACTGCTTGACTATTACCTTCTCTCTTCATTGCTTCATCTGGACATGTTCTCTCCCAAATCCTTCACTTAGAGTTATTTTCCTCTTTTATCCTGCTCTTGTACTATATCTGAAGGTGTTATGTTTCGGTCTCTTTGTACTTGCGCATTCGCTTGTTTCTGTGAGTGTCTTACGATGAATATCAAAATCCTTCTTTGTTGCTATTGTCATACGAGGGTTGGGAGGGCGGGGTTTGGTCTTTAAGCCTTTCTGGTTATGGTGATCTCACTAGCTACCCTTACTGTAGTTGCACATGCTGGTCATCTACAAGTCTAAGACTTCCGTGATTACATATATGGTGTTGGTTCCCCCACTAAGGTACTTCTGCTAGGTACGATATGAATTTTCTTGTTTCAACTTTACTCTTGATTCGTTTTCCAACTATCGATCATACTACCTCTTATTGTAAACTTCCTCTAGATTCATGCTCTTTAAAAATTCTATCATGCCGCATCTGTACTTCTTCCTACTAGTTTCTGTTGCTTAACAGTTTGAAGTCGTTACTCTCTCCCAAAGTCCCACTGTACTCCATTTGTTATTCATTCTTACGAAGTTTACTCCATTACTTAGATTTTCATCTTATCTCAATTCCTTGAACTCCTTACGTTTACTCCCCTGGAAACTCCATTAATTTTGAATACTTAAGACATATTCTATTAAATCTTTTGGTTCGGGTGCTATTCTCCAACTAGTTCTTCCATCTCAATATAATGAGACTCTTTATGAGTTATATACTATATTTCTGAGTCACTCTCTCTGGTTCCTTTGCTCTTTTGAGCCTTTACTCCCTTAGATGATCACAATTCAATAATGTCTTCTAGATTTGACTCGGCTTACTGTGACTTCAAACTATTCTATCTCATATAGAACATTGTCATCTCATGATTCTTGTTTATGTCCCGTTGAACTTATTTTTTCCGCTATCCAGCCGTCTCGTGATCCGTCTATTCTGTCTAACACATTTCTTCACTGGTTCTTCTCCTTACTGGGCTGGAGAGGTGAGTATATACATACCATAGAGATATGTGAGTACACTTTTATTTTATTTACTTAAGCTCAGTGATGGTCTGGTTAGGAATCTACAAGCTTACTAGAGTTGGGGCTACTGAAAGAGGAATTACTATTCATTCCATTGGAAACTACATTGACTATTCCATGTCTTAAGATTCCTTAATATTTTTCAATCAACCTGAGGTCTTCATTTACTTACTATCCTCAAGCTATATTATATATTGTTACTATATACACTTAACTTCCTTATTTCTAATCGTATCCTTTGGTATTGTCTCCATATCCTCTCTTTTGGGTCTAAGATGTATTGCCGAGGTTAGTGGTGGCTCGTCTTGTGAGATAATCTATGGATATCTACTCTTGCTATAGATCACGACTATGGTACTCTATCTTACTGTCCGTACTGGTACTTTTGCTAACCTCTTAGTGCACTCAATTCTCATGAATTTTCTATTTTAAGCTTACATTGGTTCCTACTGGTATTAGTCTGATCTATGGATTCTCAGCAATATCCTTTTTGGTATCTTCTGTCTATTGAAACTTCCTGGCCTAATTCTGATTTCTGATTTCTTTTATCTTTATGTTTGTCCTGCGTTACTCGGGGAACTTGTTGTCTATACTAATACTAAAGGTTTATTAGATCTACTCGAAAGAATTTTTCTATGGAGGAAAAGATCTTGTTTGAGTCTACTAAACACTAATTCTTGCTCGGGTTTACTATATTTCTTTTATTACTACGAATCCTAGCACTTTCTTTACTATCTCATTCTGTCTCTTTACTTTTCCTTGTCTCTGGTTGTTTTAAACATCTAAGTATCTTTTCTTATAGCTTTCTTTTCCCACTCCCTTAGGTAACTATTCTTAGTACTGTATTTTTAGGTTTTATAACTTAACTCAAACTTCTGCCAACAATTCAGGATGATTCCGAAAGGATTTTCAAAGAATATAGTTACTTCATAAGGAATGATATTCGAATAGTTCAGGAATTCTTACTAACCTGTCTATGGAACTTTGAGGACGTACTCGAGGATTAGATACTGGAGAGGTAGTGCCTCGCATACTAGTACCCCATGCATACTACATATATAAGACCTTAGCACTCTACCCACTATAGTCACTGACTCCATAGACCATGCCTGATATCATCTTCATAACATCCCCCTCCAGGAGATTCTACCGATATGGAATAGGCCGTACGATCCCCCTGAGCCTTTGACCTTCTGACTCTGCTCAACACTACTAATCTTATCTCGCACATAAACTCATGCACATGGACCATTGTCCAAATTAGTAACATGGAATACATCTCAAATACTCATACTATGTACTCAACAATACTTCATATTACAATTCTGATAATGAACACTTCTAACATAATAACCTACATAATTTCTACTACACAACATGTATGACACATGACTTTTACTTAGACTCTGACTGCAATGTAACTCCGACTCGACCTGGTGGTCTCAAATGCTCTAGTGACTACCATCAGTATCCGCCCTCTCAAGCTCGTCCTCCGGGTATACCTGCAAAACAAATAAATTAGGAGTGGGTGGGGGGGGGGGGGTTAGATCGTTTGAACGATCTAGTGAGGGGACAGTTTAAAATAGGAACTAAAGTGCTCTTTGAAAACCCATGGTTTTAAAACCAACTTTTATCTCAAAGAAATAATTTTTCTGAAATATATTTCCTTGTCTGAAAATAAGTCTTTTTCTGGAAAACTATTCTGGAAATTGCTTTTGGTCTATAAGTCTATGAAATTCTCATAAAATAGTTTCTTATGAAATCTCTTTCTTAAAATCATCTTTTTTGTAAGTTTATCTTTGAAAATACATATCTGAAAATCTGTATATCTGAGAAATCCGTATCTAAAATCTGAATATCTGGCGCATGGGGGCGTTACATACCGTCGTCCCCCCATACGCAAAATCTGGCACTTGGGAGCGTCCCTCTGTATGCAAATATCTGGTGGTATTGGGGCGTTACGCATCGCCGTCCCCAAGCCACAAATCTAGAGCCGGGGTGCGGATCTATGCTACCATTCTGACTCAAAAATGGGATATATGGGTATCGGTCATCCTTAGTTCTGAACTATGTGTGCACACTATATCTGTAACAGTCAATTCCATATCTAAGTCAAGTTATATACTGAGGTGGGTTTTTCCCCATGCCTCTAAAATCATGAACTCAAGATTTTGAAATCATTCTTAAAAAAACATACTTAACTATAAAACATATGTAATAAAACTTTGGCTAACGCCCTATGTGCAGAAAAGTAAGTTTGATATCAAAATACTTAAATAAAATCAGTTTGAGAAAATGGTAAACTGACTGATTTGGAGTCTGGCTACCTTTACTTCACTTTACCGAAGGGATTTATGGTTCATGCTATGTCCTTTAATGGGTAACTTAATTAGATGTAAATCATGAAATATGCTTTGAAACTATTATCTCTATAAGACTTTATATTTTTATGACATGATATATTACGTGTATATGGGCTGATACGAAACCTTTCGAAACCTTAAGGATGGCCTTTATCGTTCCGGAATTAGATCGTAATAATATGAAACTTTTCTGTATGCCCGAAGTCGCGACGCCTCAGCAAACAGTCACATGCAGATAGCATGCTTTGCTTCGCATCACGATGCTCTCTTAATCAGGCCCGAGATAGTGACACTCTGATTCATACCTGACATGACACTGTGTGAGGGGCTTCGCGACGCTAAGCCAATTTTCCAAGGTCTCACAAAATCCTACAATGACCAACTTACCCAAATGCATTACCGACACTTCTATACTAAAACCATTACGCAATCTATTCCATTAAGCTTCAACTTCATACATTCTATTCCAATATATCATTATCAACAACTCTTTAATCTCATAATTATTGTTTTAGCTCAACACTTATAGTTTCCAAAAATTTGGGCATTTTATCCTACAATTAATTTCTTTGTTTACCAATCACCAAAATGCATTCCCTAGTATGCCAATAGCTCTATCATAGCATCATAGTCTTAAAATTTCACAATCTAAGTCTTGGGTCAAGTTTTTCCTTACATCATTTCACTTGATTTTCTTCACATTTCAAGTATTTTAGGCTTGATATCCTTCTTCATAGCTTGTTGTGGAATCACTTGCATTTGTTTCCTATTGAGTTGGGGAGAGAATGGTGTAGGGTTTTCTAGGTCAAACCAAGATCAATTAAGCGATGAAAAGTGCGAATACATAAAAGTAAAGTTGCGGAAATACTCAATTTGATCGGCTTTTGGATGCGATGACAACAAAAAAATTTCTGCTCCAAGCTTATCTTCTTTGTATGTTTCGGCCAAGGTCCCCTTGTTGGATCTTCAAGCTCCAAGCTTTGTGAATGATTCCATGCTCAAGGATTTCTTTCCCTATCACCTTTGAATGACCCTTTGATGTGCTAGCAATGGAGAAAATTGTAACAAAATTCTCCTTTGAGTCTCCTTGTTGCTCTCAGCATTGAAGGAAAATAAGAGAGAAAAAGGCACTTTGCCGTGAGTTGGAGGAGAGAGAGAGAGAAGTGGTGTTGTTGTGTGTTGTGTATTTATTTTCCTAAAACAAATACCATTTCCAAATTTTTAAAAAAAGGTTGGTACAAGTCTTTCACAAGTCAAGCTTGTGTAATAAACAAGCAATGTCCAATAACTCACATCAACCAAAAAGTAGGAAAAAGTTGACTAGTGATTTGACTTATGATGTGACTTGTGGGCCCCACTTGATTCAAAATGCGAGTGGGCCCGCAACACATCCCGGGCTCGAGTTCGCTAATTCCGAATTAACGAATTTTTCGTTGCGGCGTAATTAAATCAATTTAATTAAATAATTATACCTAGCAAAATTACTATTCATGTCGCTAGCGAATTAATTCTAAATTGACTCGTTCGCCCGAATTAAAATCCAATTTTAATTCCGCGTCGAAATCTAATTTCGTATAATATATCGAATATATTATTTTATCGATTAATTCCAAATTAATCGTTCTCTCTCTTTAAATAATATTTTATCCCAGATAAAATATCTCCGTAATTAATCCTAGATTAATTTTCTCTCTCTTATAATTAATCCCAGATTAATTATGTCCGAGTCATACGTCATCGATGAATCTTCGGGAAGCGACCCATGAGATCCCTGGATATGTTGGCAGTAAATCCGGTCGTCGGACTATCCGAACACGTACGTACCTATTACTACGTTTTTAACGATTTACAAGACATGGTTGGCTTCTAGCAAAGCACCGTGCCTACCCAATTCTCCAGAAATATTCTTAAAGGAATATGTAATCTATATCAGGCGTAATATACGTTGTATTGCGTATTGCGATTCAGTATCGGATGTCACGTGCTAGGCCTGAGGCTAGAATTTTGTCTGCCACGTACGAAGCACATATCGGATCTCTGGTAACTAGTCTCTATAATCGGATAAACATGACCTAGTCATATTATCCCGATAGCTGCAGCATATAAGAGCACCAGTTATGTATCCTACGTGACGATCATCTCCATATGACTGAAGTGATACTTCCATCTTGACATCACACCCAATACACTACGATTCTAAATATACCCAGAAGAGGCGTACACAAAACCTGTTAAAGCCCTGGACGACCAAAACCAAAGTATATTGATTGTCAAAAGTATTAGCGGTGCAAGTCTCAGGTTAAGACCAAATACACCTACCCTGATTCGGACTTCCTTAGACACATAGTCATACTACCAATGGAATTCCGAGGGGTCTATCTAGAGAAAAAGCTGTTTTCGTACCATCGGTAAACACAACCTCCTATTACACTTGCATAAGTATCCAATACTTAAATATATGAGAACTATGCCGTTATGCTCCCACAACACGCACAAGTGCAATACTAGTCTATTCCGCATTATCGATGTCCAATCTCGATAATACTACGACTAGGGATGTTTTAAATATTAAACCTTAGTGGATTAATACTGTTTTATATCTTATTAATCTGGAACTAATCATATGGACTTTTATCATTTATATATCCCAGTAATCAAATTAAAAATGATAAAAGAGCAATTTCCTTGTCACATAGTTAATTTGTACAACAATACCATGTTATGTACAAATAATGATGCTATGGGTCATAATTGTCCAACAAATGGCTCCCCTCCTTCCATTCATTTCCTCTATCACTCTTCTCACGTTTTTCTTGAAAGCTCGGGATGCTTGAAAAAATATTCCTTTTTTATACTAGGGCTATTTGTAATTGATTTAATTGGAGAGAATTTTAGAAATTTTGAGATACTTTGAGATTTCTCTAGATGGGTTCACGAGTACTATTCATATGAAATTTTAAGTTACGTTTTCGACCTAATTCTAGTTCGACTATGGAAAAATATTAAACGAAGAAGTTATAGGTCTCGATCTTAGATTTTCGACGATAAAAAATTATAAAAATCATAGATCGTATGAAAAATTTATGTCCCAAATATCATAGGCTATCTGGAGTGGAACATCGTACAATTTCGCATCGGAGTTTCGAAGGATTTACCGATTATCCCAAAGTCACTTCATGAGTGTATATGTGTTCGGACATAATTTATATTATATATCACGTGTTCCACAATATAACAGTAGTCGAGATCACCAGATGTTACAAATAGTCATTTACTATAGAAGGTTCAAGGCAAAAATTTCCTAATCCGATGTAGTTTTCTTATAGGAAACTCTTTTAAATGTCTAGAATAATATTTACATGTATATTTTTCAAATTGGAAAATGTGGGGATTGTCAAAAATTTTTCAATTATGAAAATAAAGACACGAATTTAACCAATAATCATAAAACCAAGAGGTGCATTATCATTTGAATCATCTTTTCCAATAGTCATAAAACCAAAATGTGCTTTTTCATTTGAATCTTTTCCAATAGTTATAAAAACTAAAATGTGCCTTTTCATTTGAAACTTTTCCTACCCTATATAAAGGACATTAGGTTGCTTTAAAAAATTTAATTTGTTGAGAGAGAGATTTCTACTATTTTCTAAGTTTATTATTCTTGATCCAATGAGTGCCCCTTTAATTAAGAAGCCATCAAGAATCTTGGGAGAACGTGTTGGTTTCTATTAAAGTCCCAAGATCAATAATAAGCATGAAAACATGTGTGAATAACAATCGAGAAGTTGCGGAATACTTACATCGATCGGTTGAGCGACGCGGAGGCAACAAAATATGATTTTGCTCGGCAGTGGACTGGTTCGGCAGTGGCAGATCTGCAACCCCTCCATTTTCTATTTTTGAGCTACTCGAACAAGCTCCAAGCTTCGTCGAATGGTTCCTAGCTCATGGGTGGACTTCCCTATCACATTCGCATGTCTCGTAAGTGTGCTAACACTTGAGATTTTGCCACAAAATCCCACTCTTGCTTCCTTCACTGCTCGGCATTATCAGAAACCAGTGAGCAATTGGCCCCAAGGGCGTGAGAGAGAGGAGATGAGAGAAAAGAGAGAGTTGGTTGGTTTGATTCCAAATTTGTGTATCTTATACACACATTTGAATTTCAAATTCATTTCATGTACATTCGCCTTTCAAAAAGTCAAATAATAATGGCACCAAAAACTTCCATCACTCAATCCATCAAGTTGTCAGGTCACATCACTCAAAGTGACTAATGATTTGACGCTTGATGCGACTAGCGATTTGACCTGCGTGCCGCACTCGAATTCGAAATGCGAATGCGCTCGCAAATAATCCCGGACTTGGGTTCGCTAATTCCAAATTAACAAATTTTCCGTTGCGTCGTAATTAAATGATTACGCCTAGCGAAATCACTATTCACGTCGCTAACGAATTAATTCTAAATTAATTCGTTCGCCCGAATTAAAATCTAATTTTAATTCCGCATCGAAATCTAATTTCATTTAATATATCTAATATATTAATTAATCGATTAATTCCAAATTAACCGTTATCTCTCTTTAAATGATATTTTATCCCAGATAAAATATCTCCGCAATTAATCGCAGATTAAATTTCTCTTTCTTCTAATTAATCCCAGATTAATTTAGAGTGCGAGTCATACGTCATCGGTGAATCTTTGGGAAGCGACCCATGAGATCCCCGGATATGTTGGCAGTAAATTCGGTCGTCAGACTATCCGAACACGTAAGTATCAAGTGTAGATGCTGGTTTTCACCAGAGGTCCACAATCGAGATTTCGTTAAGAGAGACACTAGCGATCCTGCAAAATAGAGGTATAGTGAGCGGGAGTTCTGCCCACCGGTGTGGTGGGTGCCGGGGGCACTCCGACGCTCTAGTCAGTAGAGGAGATGAGCTATAAACACCGTAGGATGGTGAACAAGGGCATTTATTACCTTGATTCCCGTGTTATGCCGTGAGGGTGGTAGGTGAGAGGTGCTGAGGGCTATGGAGAGAGTATTCTCAGGCTGTGAGTATGAGAGCTTGGCCCCCTCTTCTCTCCAGGATTTTGGTTCCTCTTATAGGCCATTCCAGGTGGGACTCATGTATGCCTTAATTTTCATACGCTTTAGATGCTTGTAACGGTCGAATCATGGAGAGGCAGTTATGGATAGTCATGGAGAGGCAGTTTTGGACTGTCATGAATATGCAGTTATGGGTTTGTACGTTTCATCATGGGTTGGCATTAATTGGGTTCGGGTATCGGTCTTTGGGTATGGTGTTTCTCCGAGCCTGGGCCTGCACAATGTCTTCGGGTTAGGTTAGAGGTTTTCGGTGGTGCATTTAGCAGTGGGCCTGAGACAAAAGGTCGAAATTACCCTTAGACAAAATTTGGCCCGTACAGTTTGTCCCATACTCTCTAAGTCAATGAGTCATTGGCTTGCAGAGTACTTGACGCTTGTGTCGCTTGGGATGAGGCCATGGTGTGTAGGTGTACTCGAGCGTTGATGCTACCTACTGATTGAACCAAACGAATGTGTAGTTATGAATTTGACTTTACAAGAGCCTTTGGGGAAGTATCCAGTCGGCCGAACCAGATGACGGTCGGGAAAATGAACTTGACTCTACCAGAGCCATTGGGGAAGTACCCAATCGACTGAACCAGATGAAGGTCAGGATATAAATCATATGATATGTGTAAACCATGTCTACAACTTGACTAGACATGAGTCTATGAGGGATGTCCCCGGTCGACTGGACTTGCTGAGGCCAGAAAGGTATAAGTCATACGAGATGTGTAATCCATGTCTACAACTTGACTAGATATGAGTCTATGAGGGATGTCCCCGGTCGACTGGACTTGCTGAGGCCATGAAGGTATAAGTCATACGACATGTGTAATTCATGTCTACAACTTGACTAGACATGAGTCTATGAGGGATGTCCCTGGTCGACTGGACTTGCTGAGGCCAGGAAGGTATAAGTCATACGACATGTGTAATCCATGTCTACAACTTGACTAGACATGAGTCTATGGGGGATGTCCCATGTCAAACTTGACTCAATATGAGTCCATGGGGGAATGTCCCCGGTCGATTGAACCAGATTGAGGTTCAAGAGTTATTTCATGCGACATGTGTCGTCTGGAATGTAGGAAGTCCATGTCTTCATTGGACTCGACATGAGTCTATGTGGATGTCCCTTGTCAAACTTGACTCAATATGAGTCCTTGGGGGAATATCCCCGGTCGACTGAACCAGATGAAGGTTCAAGAGTTATTTCATGCGACATGTGTCGTCTGGACTGTAGGAAGTCCATGTCTTCATTTGACTCGACATGAGTCTATGGGGATGTCCCATGTCAAACTTGACTTAATATGAGTCCATGGGGGAATGTCCCTAGTCGACTGAACCAGATAAAGGTTCAAGAGTTATTTTATGCGACATGTGTCGTCTGGACTGTAGGAAGTCCATGTCTTCATTTGACTCGACATGAGTCTATAGGGATGTCTCTTGTCAAACTTGACTCAATATGAGTCCTTGGAGGAATGTCCCCGATCGACTGAACCAGATGGAGGTTCAAGAGTTATTTCATGCGACATGTGTCGTCTGGACTGTAGGAAGTCCATGTCTTCATTTGACTCGACATGAGTCTATGGGGATGTCCCCTATCAAACTTGACTCAATATAGTCCATGAGGGAATGTCCCCGGTCGACTGAACCAGATGGAGGTTCAAGAGTTATTTTATGCGACCTGTGTCGTCTGGACTGTAGGAAGTCCATGTCTTTATTTGACTCGACATGAGTCTATGGGGGATGTCCCTTGTCAAACTTGACTTGATGAGACCAGGACAATCTCCATACTACTGGTCAATGACCATGAGAGTATTCAAATTTTCCTAGTCTAGATGAAGGTCATATGTTGACTCTACATCTCCATACTACAGGGTACCAGATGTGATGAGGTCTAAGCAAGTTTTCATTCTACTACTCACGATGAAGGTCCAAGAAACTCTACACTACACATGCTTCTGAAGAAAGTACATGGGAATCTAAACACTTCATTATACCTGATGAAGGTACATGGAAAAGTCTACACACTCTAGTCATGGTGAAGATTCATGAGGGTCTTCATTCCTCATCCTACAGGATCTAAACATTGGTCAATGAGGGTCTTTACTCTACTAGACCTGATGAAGGTCTATGAGGGTCTTTCTTTCTCATACTACAAGACCTGATGATGGCCCATGAGACTACCGTCAAATGGGCTATCAAATGGACCTGATGATGGTCCAAGAAGGTCATCACTCATTATACTAGACCTGAAGAAAGGTCAAAGAGGGTTTCACTCCTCACACTACAATACCTGCTAAATATCAATGATGGTCTTTATTCCTCATACTACCATCCTTACTCTATAAGACTTAATAAAGGTCAGTGAGGGTCTAAGGTCAAATAGACCTCATGGAGGTCCAAAATAATTTTCACTCTACCTATTAGATGGAGGTTGTTCGATTGAACCTGATGTAGGTTATAATGATCTTTCATTCTAGGCATGAAAAACGATTCCCTATGTAGTCTAGAATTGGTAATATTAAATCAACGTAGTATGGAAAAGATGACTAACCTTTCATGTCGTCTGAGGAAGAGATGGTAATTTTCTTTATGTACCGCGGGTCGATGGCCATCCACCTTGTTGTATGGGAATTGAATGAACAAAATATTTTATCATCTCATTTATGTTGAGCGGGGCAATTGAAAAAGCTTTATGTGTGTTGCGTTTAATGGCACTACTCCTTGATGCCAACCTACATCCTGTCGAATGAGTCCTATGATAAATATACGTGTAGTGTCCAATGGGCATCCCCCAGACCATGGCATAAGCCTACAAAGGACAAAGTCCAGATGAAATAAATAAAATCCAAATGGTAATAGATGTGGCACGCAGGCCACAAATTATTAAATGGACTGGCAGGCTCAATTATGAAAATAAAGCCCAAACGCTCAAAAGGGAAGCCACGTGAAGAATAATGGCCTAATGTTAATATTTCTCATCAAATTTAGCTCATGCCCATCTCCCACACGCAAACCATCATATAACCCACTTGCCAAATAAGCAAAATGATTGCCAAAGCCCAACAAGGCACAACGCTTCCCACGCTCAAGTTGCTTGGCAAAATGCTAGCAGAAGACGCAAAACCAATGCCAGACCCCGCTGGCCACTCGCGCAAAACCAGGCCTGCTGATTAAAGATCCAGCCCTAGCCCATTTGCGCATCAGATCTCGCTCAAAGGAGCCGACGACAGACATGCAGGCCCATAAACCATAGGAAATTCGAAGCCCAAAATGGACACATGTTTGCCACGCTCAAAAGTGCAAAACGAGCTTGAAAGAGTTGGCCCATTGACCCTGCCCATCTCCCACACGCAAACCAAATGACCAAGCACATGATTTGATGGCTCACTCGCCAAGGAAAATAAAAACACGTGAAAGTGTCTCCTGAAATTCAAAATTCAAAGTAACCCACGTGAAGCACCCTGCCATACGACAGTTTTCCTGCCAGCCCACCCACATGAAAAAACCAGCTTGGCACAATGCCCAAGCCACAAGAAATCACTCTCTGGCCCACTCGTACAAGAGCCATGCATAGACTACACGCCAAACACAATAGTTCCATATCTCTTGGAGCACCGAGCACAAATTGCAGAGCCAAGCAGGTCGTCGAAAATTTCCATCAATCAAGACATACACGAGTTGGGCCATATGAAGAAGCCACTCCATGAATGACTTCAAAGACCAACCCAAATCATGGCCACTATAGCTCATGAGCAGTCGGCCCACTAGCCACCCACCAAACAACCGGAACTCTTGCAGAACACGCCCAAAACCTATAAAACAAGTCACCAAATCCAGCCCAAAGCTTGAAAACAGCCCATGGTCTGTAGCCTATCATGAAAACAATCACACTTAACATATAAATACATATCATTTATCAGCGAGACAATCTTTGCATTATGTTGAGTGAGATATTAGCCAATGTTACATGTATGTGCATGTAGCGTCAAATGGCGCCTCTGCCAATGTCGAACATTAGGTGCTTCATTCTTGATTGGAAATCACATGATTTTTGGAGCTTGTGCTACGTGTGATATGCATGTGGAATGGAGTGTGGAATGGAATGGGGGCTCGTAACTCTTCATGCATGCTCCATATTTTTTTAACCTTTCCTGGACCTTCTTGATTTGCAGATGACTTTAGTTTTAAGATTTTTGCCTATAGCTTTGGCCAGTGTGGGACTTATTCTTTGTATGCAGTTTTGTCGAATGGGCAGTGTAGTAAGTTTGAATTATTGTAAAAATGCCATGCCTGGTAATTTTTGAAATTGGTGAGTGGGCCATTCACCTTGTGGAATGTAGCGTGGTCTTCATCTATAACATCCTTCTAATGTGTATCAATGTAGCTGGGGATTGGATTTTTGTTTATAAAGCTTGTTTGGACTTCGGTCTCTTTGTTGAAAAAGAAATATTTTTTGGCTCAATTCTGTTGATTTGGTTGAAAATTTTTGTAAGGTTGGGAAATGGCTTGGTAAGTCTTCGGATCTAGCAAGCTTGGGCCGCTTTAATGGGTCTTGAAAGTCATTGGGCCGTGTTTGATCTCTCCTTGATGCTTTCCAAATTGGGGGATACTTTGGTATTTTGGGTCGCGACAATTTGCTTATTCTGCTCGGTTGATGGGCTGCCAATCTGCCCAGTTTTCCTCTTTGTTTACAGCCCTCATAGTCTCTTTTTCCATTGGCTTCTGCCTTATTTGCACTAGGACTTTTTGCTTTGTACTGTCGACTGTGCTTGGAGCTTATTAGCTCTTATCCTGGGGTATGCCCCTTGTATTTTTTGTACCTTTTTTTTTGGAATGAATTTGGAATTTTCGACTGGAACCTTAGCCCCTAACTAAGACATGTTCCGTGTCGTGTCGTGTCGAGTAGTGCTTCAGCCCCTAGCTAGGAGTTATTCCTTGTCGTGTGGAGTGGACTTTCTTTCAGATACTAAACTTTCTTCCTTGTCGTGTTGAATGACACATTTGCCTCATGCTAGGTCTGGAAAAGTTGATTGGGAAGTTGAGGCGATTTGTTCCAATTGCTTCTGGAGGGTTGTTTTGGAGCTTCGCGTGGCTTGATTCTCTTCTTCTGAGGTGCGTAATCGTTCTTGGAGTATGGCCGGTTGTGTGGTCACATGATCTAAAGTTTGCTCACTGGTAGAAGCCATGGTTGGCTGTGTTTTAAGAACCGTAGACTGAGAGATCCTTGTTTGCTATGAATCGCTAGGGCCCCACGGTGGGCGCCAAATTGTAGACGCTGGTTTTCACCAAAGGTCCACAATCGAGATTTCGTTAAGAGAGGCACTAGCGATCCTGTAAAATAGAGGTAGAGTGAGCGGGAGTTCTGCCCACCGGTGTGGTGGGTGTCGGGGGCACTCCGACGCTCTAGTCAGTAGAGGAGATGAGCTATAAACACCGTAGGATAGTGAACAAGGGCAGATATTACCTTGATTCCCGTGTTATGCCGTGAGGGTGGTAGTTGAGTGGTGCTGAGGGCTATGGAGAGAGTATTTTCAGGCTGTGAGTATGAGAGCTTGGCCCCCCCTTCTATTCAGGATTTTGGTTCCTCTTATAGGCCATTCCAGGTGGGACTCAAGTATGCCTTAATTGTCATACGCTTTAGATGCTTGTAACGGTCGAATCATGGAGAGGCAGTTATGGATAGTCATGGAGAGGCAGTTATGGACTGTCATGAAGATGCAGTTATAGGTCTGTACGTTTCATCATGGGTTGGCATTAATTGGGTTCGGGTATCGGTCTTTTGGTATGGTGTTTCTCTGAGCCTGGGCCTACACAATGTCTTCGGGTTCGGTTAGAGTTTTTCGGTGGTGCATTTAGCAGTGGGCCTGAGACAAAAGGTCGAAATTACCCTTAGACCAAATTTGGCCCATACACCAAGTACTACGTTTATACCGATTTACAAGACAAGGTTGGCCTCTAGGAAAGCGCCATGCCTACCCAATTCTCCGGAAATATCCTTACAGGAATAAAGGATCTGTATCAGGCGTAGTATATGTGGTATTGCGTATTTCTGTCCAGTATCGGATGATCACGTGCTAGGCCTGGGGCTGGAATTGTGTCTGCCCCGTACGAAGCACATGTCGGATGTCTGGTGACTAGTCTCTATAATCGGATAAACCTGACCTTGTCATTTTATCCAGATAGCTGCAACATTTAAGAGAACCAGTCCCGTATCCTACGTGACCATCATCTCCATATGACTGGAGTGACACTTCCGTCTTGACATCACTCCCAACACACTACGATTCTCAATATACCCAGCATTGGCGTACACAAAACCTGTTAAAGCCCTGGACGACCGCAACCAAAGTATATTGATTGTCGCAAGTATTAGCGGTGCAAGTCTCAGGTTAAGACCAAATACACCTACCCTGATTTCGGACTTCCATAGACACATAGTCATACTACCAATGGAATTCCGATGGGGTCTATCCAGAACGAAGCTGTTTCCCGTACCATCGGTAAAACACAACCTTCTATTACACTTGCATGAGTATCCTATACCCAAATATATGAGAACTAGGCTGTTGTGCCCTCACAACGCGCACAAGTGTAATACTAGTCTTTTACGTATTTATCGATGTCCAATCTCGATAATACTATGACTAGGGATATTTAACGATTTATCCTTCGCGGACTGATACTGTCTTATATCATTCTCCGTCCAGGAACAAATCATAGGGACCTCTCATCATTTATACATCTAGGTGATCTAATCACAAATGATAAGAGTGCAATCTCCTTTATCACATAGTTAATTTGTACAACAACACAATGATCTGTACAAATAGTGATGCTATGGGTCATAATTGTCCAACAGAACGTTAGTCATAGATCCATGGTTCACCAATACGAGGCTAATAAATTATTAAGGAAAGAGTGTAACTCAGTTTGGTTTTAATTTTTTTTCTTCCACACATTACTCAGAATTTTCAGAGTTATCTAAATTTCTTTTATTTATATTTGTACTTGTATGATGATTGTTGTCTTATTAACTTGTTTGTACACATCCTGCCAATAATTGAAACCTTGTTTGCACTACTAAGAATAAAAGAAATTCCAAAATTTTAACTTATGTCAGTATTTTGAATGAAACTACTTGATCATGATATCATTGTTGGAGTTGGTGCTTGGAGTGCCAATCTGAATTGTACAATTTTATTATTTATTAATAAAATAACTATATTTTCATTTCATACCTTATTAATGATATTTCCATTATGCGTATTAGATTGATGTATAGATATGCTAAGAATGACATCGACCTTAGAATAGTCTTTTAGTAATATTGGCCACTAGGTGGTCTGACATTGGGATAAGTATTACTATTGTATATTATTCTTAATGTATATATATTCCTAGTCATTGGTTTTGGAATACGGTTAAATTCCATTACCTAGAAGACTAGCACATGTCATATATTGGAATTGGAGTTCCAATGGTTTAACCCGCTGTACCATGAGTTTTGGAAAAGCTTATAGACGTGTGGGTATTGGTTGGACTGAATACTGAATGACTCACATGTGATTCCTAATAGTTGGAAGTATACACCATCGTCAATAGGATTCTCCTCGAGTCGAGTAACATATGTAATCATTTGACTATAGGATAACATTGATTTTGTGTGAGATTCTCCACACTTTGATGTCATATATGTCAGAAACCTTTAATGGTTTGGCCTATATATGTTCGATGGAAATGAATCGATGCAATCAGTAATCAAGTGTGAAGACAGATAGGATCCATCGTCCCGTATGTGTACTATAAGGGGTTTAGGTATCCATATGAGTAAAGTCATGATTCTTAAAGCTTTGGCCAAAGTCGATCACCTAGGGTGGATCGTATATGTTATGAAGAATCGTGGAAATATCGAAATGAGATATGCGCCTTGGAAACTTGACGGTGTATTTTATATTTCCTAAGCATGACTTGGATAGCCTACGATGGAGGGATTGTTAAACATATGTGATGATCTCGACTTGTATATTTCAGAAAGGTCGTTCGTGTTCTTTGTGAATTCAGAGGTGGGGAATTACGTACATATTAGCTAGGCTTAAATGACAAACGTTTCTGAACTTAGAGAGTCCCAATATGAAGTGTACTCGTTGCGCACTCGGGTAGCCGATTAATTTTGATAAAAGATAATATTCGATATTATAATTATCAACTAAGATAATCAAACGTTATTGGATAACATTGATTATTTACTTTGACCTAATTGGATTAATTCAATAATTATACAAAGGCTTAATTATAAAATCATAATTATCTCTACCATTTGAGGATATTATGGTAATTTTAAGTATGTAATAATATGTGGTTTTGGTTTGATTTAATTGGATTAAATCAAGTGGCAAAATTGAACTAATCCATTTCCTAATCCTTGTCTTGATTTAATTAGATTAAATCAAAGTGGTAGAAAAATGGAGATTAGTCACACATAATTATACATATTTGGACAAATTAGATTAAGCCCACCTAAAAGTTGATTACAACGTTTATTAATTAAAAATTGCCTAAGTTTTGTTATAAATAGAAAGCTTTATGAAGGTTTTAATTAAGAAAAGCAAAAGCTTGAGAAAGCTAAGTACAAACAATTCTTTGAGAAATTAGCCTAAGTTAGAGAAGTGTTTAGAGAAGCTTGTGAGGTCTCTACAACATTTCATTTAGGAGAAATCAAGATTGGATCTTGAAGTGAAGGTTGCTAGCATTGGAATAAAGATTGGATCTTGGAGTGAAGCTTGCAAATCTTGGAAGTTCTCCAACCATTTCAACAAAGAGACGAAGATTGGATCTTTGCATCAAGCTTGCTAGGTAAGTTTGAACTTATCTTAAGTTATGCTCTTTTTATGTATTAGATGCATGATTACATAGGTCATTGTTGAAATAAGGCTAATAAATTGTGTTAGGATGCTTTAGAAGTATAAACACAATATGTTTGTTAATGAGGTCAAAGTTGTTCATGTTGTAAATGGAATAATTAATAAGAGTTTGGAACTCTAGATTAAAGCTTAGAGCTATGGCTACCATTCTAAAATTACTTGACCACCTTTAGGTGAACTAGAATTGTTCATTAGATATTTTTTATTGGGATTCTAATTTGGTTTGTATTTTGGATTCAAAATTTACGCATGTGCGTATTTAGAATAAATTTATGTTTCTGTAAAAAATATTTGATATTTTAAAAAACTAGATATTTTTTCTATAACATGTGTTGATGTTGGTTTTGATGTTAAAATTAATTTTGGGTATTTTGAGAGTGTTTAGGGAAGGTTGAAAAGTTTTAGGGTAGAAAACCCTATTGCCTTCAGCTCTATGTTTCCAGAGAGCTGAAGGCTGAAGAAAGAAAGCATTATTGAAAACAAATAAAAGAAAAAAAAATTGACACTTGCGCACAGTCAGCGCGTTATGCGCACCAAATTTTAATTTTCTCGTTCTTGAGCTTGTACTCTGATTCAGTCCCGATTTTTTCCTATACATTCGTAATGGAATATACTATTTCATTAAATACTTTAAAAATACACCCATGCTAGATATCTATAGATTAGACTAATTTCCATTGCGCGAGATACCGATCTGACCTTAGGGGTTCCAAATCTGCCCCAATAGAATGATATCAGTAGCAAGGTTTAACCACACAATACATACTGCATGTTAGACATGTATTTGAATCTATGCCCATGTATTTTAATTTAATTATGCATAAGTCATATTGGATATGTATTGCATATTTTAAATTAAAATTTTGAATTGACCTAATTATATTAATGACTTGATTGTCATAAATCTCCCATGATTAGGTGATTACTTTATTTTAAGTAATAGTATTAGTAATGTTGGTGCATTATTAGAAGGTCCGTCTTGTCAATATGGAGATGAATGAGTTTTTACTACTTATATCAAATATCGTCATTAGTGTGAGGGTATAAGTGCTCGAAACTTAGGTCTCTCCGTTAAAATATTAGATGTAGCGTGATGAGTTAACGCAGTCACCCAATATCGTCATTAGTGTGAGGGTATACATATGTAGCTCATTAGTGAACGTTGACAAGTATACACCTAGAACACGTCTTAATCCAATATCGTCATTAGTGTGAGGATAAGAAACAGTTTAAGACCAAACTAAGAGTCACATGAAGTGATTGACCTTGAAGGTCTACCTAATGAGTTTATAAAGGCCAATTTCGTCATTAGTGTGAGGCTGGAGTAAATATCATGGGATCCTCTTCCCGCTATGAAATTTTGATAGTCAAATTTATATTTTCCTTTTAAGGGAGATTACAGAATTACGTAAAATAGTGGGAGGGGACTAATAGATTTAAAATTCCATAATCAATTAGTGTTATTATTTTGAAATGAAAACGGTTATACTAGTATTTAAAATGATGTCTTATAGATGGCTGCCGCTTATCCATTGATGAAACTTTTGGTTACCAATAAACTAAAAGGAGTCGAGAACTATTTCGAATGAGAAATGAACATAAGTCTTGTCTTGGAGTTTGAAAAGTTGACTTATGTCACTATTAATCCACTGCTTATTGAAATCGATCCTAACTCCACTCCAGAAGAACGAGAAACTTTTAATATATGGAAGGATGATAACCTTAAGGTGAAATCCTACATTTTGGGATCGATTGTTCTAGATTTGCTGAGACACTACATTGAACTACCAGATGCTTGGAGCATCATGCGAACATTCAAGGAGTTGTTCGAGGAAAATCAAGTGATCGAACATTATCGAAGGTATAATGAAATGTTTTGTGCTGAACTCAAGGATGGAGGAGCTGTCAGCATTCATGTTTTGAACATGATCGGCCATATTCGATACCTGGAATAATAGGGCATTGTGATTGATGAACGGTTGGGCAGTAATTGGATTCTGTCTTCTTTGTCTAGTTCTTATGCTGGCTTTGAATTAAACTTTCATATGCACCCCATACAAGCTAGCTACGAAGAACTTCATAACATATTACGCAAGACGGAGCATGATTTGGGGAAAGGAAACCCCATATTGTACCTCCATGGTGGAGCTGGCTTTTTAAAGACTTCTGGGAAGTCAAATAAAATAAAGATGGGGAAGAAGAAGATTGCAAAGAAGAACTCCAAGAAGTGCAAAGACGTAAAATCGCAAATAGCTCGTGATCAATGTCTACATTGTAAGAAGTCTGGATACTGGAAGAAGGATTGTTCAGAGTTGATAGGAAAAGAAGGATCCTCAGGTACGCTTTATATTTTTCCAATTATTGACATCTCATTAGCCTTAGATGTAAATAGTGGATGAGTGTTAGACACTGGCAGTCCTACTCATATTTGCAACTCCTTGCAGGTAATGAGGGTAAAAAGAAGGGTGAATGAAGGGCGGATCCAACATAGAGTTGGCAATAGTGAGAAATTGGATGTTAAAGCCATAAGAACAGTTGTTTTAGGTCTCCCCAATGGTTGTAAATTAAATTTACAAGATTGTTATTATGTACCCTCACTTATTAGAAAATAATATCACTGCCAATATTAAATAAAGAGAGATATAAAATAATATTAAGGATGAAACTTTATGTTTATATGATAAAGATAATTTATTGAAATGTGAATGTTCTTTATCAAACGGTCACTATGTTTTGGAAGCATATAGATGTGTATTTAATATAAAGGAAAATACATGTAGGAAATCTGAATTAAATAATACTGAATTATGGCATATGAGATTGGGCCACATAGGTGTTAGACGTCTATCCAAATTGGTAAATGATGGTTTGATTGAAAATCTTACCTTAGGTCCTTATCTGATTTGTGAGTCATGTATCCAAGGAAAGATGACAAAGGCCTCATTTCTTGGTGTTGGACACTGTGCTAGAGATTTATTGGAACTAATACACAGAGATGTGTGTGGTCCATTAAATCATGTCGCTCATGATGGTTCAACATACTTCGTAACTTTCACGGATGATAAGTCTAGATATGGATATGTCTATCTGATGAAACATAAGTCGGAAACATTTGAGAAGTTCAAAATATTCCGAAACGATGTAGAAAAACAAACCAATTAATTCATCAAGTGCCTTAGATAAGATCGAGGCGGTGAATACATGAGTGAAGAATTCATAAATTATTTAAGGGAGGATGGAATTTTTGCCCAATATAGCCCACTAAGAACACCTCAACACAATGGTGTGTCTGAGCGAAGAAATCATACGTTATTGGATATGGTGCGATCTATAATGAGCTATACAAATCTTCCTTATTACCTTTGGGGTTACGCTTTACCGACTGCTACCCACACATACTTAATAGGGTTCCATCGAAAGCTATTTCTATGACCCTCTATCAGATATGGTTCGGTAGAAATCCAAGTCTTATGTATTTAGAGATTTGAGGTGTCCTGCATACGTTAGAGTTGCACATCGGGATAAACTAGCACCCATGGGATATAATTGTAGGTTCATTGGATATCCTGATAATTTCATGGGATATCAATTCTACGATTCCGAGAAACAAAATGTATTTATTGTTAGTTTTTCCACTTTTCTTGAAAATTAATTTTTGAGAGAAAGTGGAAACTGTAGAGAGATTGAACTTGATGAGTTTGATCCCAACATTAAGGAACCTGAGATGGAGCCAGAGATCCAATTAGGAGAAGAATCTGCAACACAAGTTCTATGTAAGTCAAATAGAATATCAAAGCCTCATGAGAGATTGTTTTTAACATCTGATGCGAGCCTTGATGTTTTTCTCTTGGAGGAAACAAATTTGACTACGTATAAGGAAGCAATATTGGATATCGATTTGGGAAAATGACAGAAAGCCATGAAATCCGAGATGGTTTCTATGCATGACAATCAAGTTTGGGACTTAATTGAACTTCCTGAAGGAGTTAAACCTATAGGATGGAAATGGGTTTACAGAAGGAAGCGAGGGCCCGACGGAAATATGGAAACCTTTAAGGCCCAACTGGTAGCGAAAGGTTACACTCAACGTCTTGGGATTGACTATGAGGAAACCTTTTCACCAGTATTCATGCTAAAATCCATTAGGATTCTTTTAGCCATTGCTGTATATTACGACTATGAGATATGGCAGATGAATGTGAAAATCACTTTCCTAAATGGATTCCTTGAGGAGGATATTTATATGGAACAATCAGAAGGTTTCGTATACAGTGACACTTCAAACTTGGTTTGTAAGCTCCAAAAGTCTATTTATGGACTTAAACAGGCATCCCAAAGCTGGAATCGTTGTTTTGATGAGATATTTATATTATCTGGATTTATCAAAATTGAGGAAGAACCATGTGTTTATAAGAAAGTGAGTGGGAGCATGACAGTTTTCCTAGTCTTGTATATAGATGACATCTTTATAATAGGAAATGATATTGGATTAATACAAAGTGTGAAAGCCTGCCTTTGCAAGAGCTTCTCCATTAAAGATATATGGGTGAAGCTTCATATATAATAGGTATAAGGCTATACCAAAATAGAGTTAGGAAGCTTATAGGATTGTCACAATCGACATACATAGATAAGATGTTAGAAAGGTATGGTTTTACCAACTACAAGGCAGCAAACGTACCTTTCCGATATGACATACATAATTCAAAGAAAATGGCACCTCAGACTGAGGAAGAGAGAGTTAGAATTTCTAACTGAACATATGCTTATTGGATTGAAAGCATAATGTATATTATGCTATGTACTAGACCTAACATCAGTTTCAGCATCAATGTTACCAGCCGGTATCAATTTGATCCAGATAATGATCATTGAATAACCGTAAAATATATCCTGAAATATCTTAAAAGTACTAGGATAAGTTTATGATATATGGAGAAGATGAGCTACAAGTTAAAGGTTATACAGACTCCGACTTCCAAGGAGATCCAGATGATAGAAATCTACCTCAGGTTACGTATTTAACCTTAACGGTGGTGAGGTTAGTTGGAGATGTTCAAAGGAAGGCTCAACAGATGATTTCAACACTGAGATAGAATTTATAGCGGCTTCAAAAGCTGCTAAAGAAGCTGTTTGGATTAGAAATTTTATCACAGAACTTGGCGTTATGCCTAGTATTACGGATTCGATCCGATTATATTGTGATAATAATGGAACCATTACGCAGGCTAAGGAGTCGAGAGCGCATTCCAATTCTAAACACGTGGAAATGAAATACTGATTAATTAGAGAGATAATTGAATGAAAAGACATAGTGGTCTTGAAGGTTTAAGGACTAGATAATATAGCAGACCCGCTTAAAAATGTCTTACCTCCTAAGTTATTCGATAAACATGTGGAGGAGATGAGACTGCGGTACCATCCAGATTGACACTAAGCAAGTGAGAGTTTGTTGGAGTTGGTGCTTGAATTGCCAATCCGAATTGTATATTTTATTATTTATTAATAAAATAACTACATTTTCATTTCATACTTTATTAATGGTCTTGTCATTATGCGTATTAGATTGATGTATAGATATGCTAAGAATGACATCGACCTTAGAATAGTCTTGTAGTAATACTGGATACTAGGTGGTCCGACATTGTGATAAGTATTACTATTGTAGATTATTCTTAAAGTACATATATATATATATTCCTAGTCGTTGATTTTGGAATACAGTCGAATTCCTATGACCTATAAGATTAGCACATGTCGTATATTAGAATTGGAGTTCCAATGGTTTAACCCGATGTAATCATGAGTTTTTGATGCTATGTATGTCAGAAACCTTTCATGGTCTGGCCTCTAGATTTTTGTTGGGTATGGATCAATGCACTTAGTAAAAAAGTGCGAATCAATATAGGATCCGTCGGCTCGTATGTGTACCATAAGAGGTTTAGGTATCCATGTGAGTAAAGTCACGATTCTTAAAGCTTTGTGGACATATCGATGCACTTAGCCAAATTCGATCTTCTAGGGTGGATCGCATTAGTTATGAAGAATCGTGGACATATCGACATGAGATGTGCACCTCGAAAACTTGACGGTGTATTATATGTTTCCTAAGCACAACTCGGATAGCCTACAATGGAGGGATTGTTAAACATATGTGATGACATCGACTTGTATAGTTCAGAAAGGTTGTTATGTTCTTCGTGAATTCAGAGGTGGCCGAATTGCGGCTTATATGAAAAACGTGTCTGAACTTAGAGAGTCCAAATATGAAGTGTACTCGTTGAGCACTTGGGTGGCCGATTAATTTTGATAAAAGATAATATTCGATATTATAATTATCAATTAAGATAATCAAGTGTTATTGGATAACATTGATTATTTAATTTGACCTAATTGGATTAATTCGATAATTACACAATGGCTTAATTGTAAAATCATAATTATCTCTTGACGATATTATGGTAATTATAAGTATGTAATAGGTTGTTTTGGCTTGATTTAATTGGATTAAATCAAAGTGGCATGCATGAACTAATTCATTTCCTAATCATTATCTTGATTTAATTGGATTAAATCAAAGTGGTAGAAAATAGAGATTAGTCACACCTAATTATACATATTTGGACAAATTAGATTAAGCCCACATAAATTTTGATTACAACTTTTATTAATTAAAAATTACCTAAGTTTTGCTATAAATAACAAGTTTTAGGAAGTTTTAATTAAGAAAAGTAAAATCTTGAGAAAGGTTTTAGGGTAGAAAACCCTATTGAAGGCTGAAGAAAGAAAGCATTATTGAAAACAAATAAAAAAAATTGACACTTGGACATAGTGCGCGCGCGCACTGTAGCGCGAACGTCGTGCGCTACGCGCACCGATTTTTATTTTTGATCGTTCTTGAGCTTCCAGACTCCGATTCAGTCCCTGTTTGTTTCCTTTACACTCGTAATGTAATATACTATTTCATTAAATATTTTAAAAATATAGCCATACTAGATATACACGGGTTATAACCATTCCCGCTACGCGGGGCATCGATCCAATTCTAAGGGTTCCAAATCTGCCCTAACGATCATAAAAAACCATTTTTAGCTTCAACTTGACTCTTTATAGTGGTTGGTACCACTTACAAATCCAAAATACCTTGTTTTTAAAAGCTTTTTTTTTGGTATTTTCTCACTTTAATTTCTAGACTGTTTATGATATGCCTAAATTCAATTCGATTTACATATCAAAATTATGATTAATAATAATATTAGTATTTTTATATATAGGCATATGTTATTTATTTTAGACTTCTTATATGGTAAAATTTCTTATAATAACACTTAGAGGGATCAATATAATTGATATATGAGGTTCTATATTTTTAAAAATTCACAGTCAACAGATTAGCAATACTAGTAAGTTGATATATCTAGTTTAGAGTGACATGTGTTACGACTGCTCTTTTAGAGAAGGGGGGTAGTCGATCTCATAGATTGTTAGTGAAATTTTTCAATTAATATAACACATGGATGTTTATTAGAGAACAAGTATATTGAACTGCCCTAAACGAATCAATACAAAGTATTGTCTATGGAAACTCTCTTTGTGAAGATGGTATGAAGTAGACGTGAGTAAAACGGGGTATATCCTAACTTATTTAGGTGGATCTGGAACCTATATTAAAAAATTCGGTTATTAAATTTTTAGAACGGGAACCTACCCTATTTAAATAGGGTATCCTACCAATATTTTTTGGATATATGAATATTAAATAATTAGTAATTAATTACTTATTAAATATATCGTAAATCATCAAATCGACATTGCAAGGATAAAAATTAGTATAGAATTGAGAGCACATGATTTTAAAAAATAAAATAAGACATAAAAATTTGGTTCATAAATAGGTTCCGCTTTCTTAAAGTGTAGAACTAAAACTAAAACCAAAACCTATTTTTTTTTATTCCTTATTTTTGGAACAAGAACCTACCCTTAAGTAATCGATTCTGGTTTTGAAACTAAATTTTTGGTTCAATTCCAAGCTTTCCCCATCCCTAGCATGAATGATCTTTAAAATTGAGATCTCTACATCATTTTGTTTGAGAATCAGAGATGTTTTGACACTACATCTTCGTCGTCCTCGTAAGGATTGCTTAAAGGATAGTGATTGGACAATATGGAAAGTATAGTTGTGAAGGATCAATAAGAATTTGGCACTCTAGATAATTGTAGATGATTTCCCAATTGAATGCGTTGACATAAGTGATAAGCTGTTGGAGTTGGTGTTTGAAGTGCCAATCCGAATAATGTATTGTACATTTTATTATTTATTAATAAAATAACTACATTTACATTTCATATCTTATTAATGTTATTATCATTATGCATATTAGATTGATGTATAAATATGCTAAGAATGACATCGACCTTAGAATAGTCATGTAGTAATACTGGAAACTAGGTGGTCCGACATTGGGATAAGTATTACTATTGTTAACTATTCTTAAAGTAAATATTCTTAGTCGTTGGTTTTGGAATACGGTCGAATTCCTATAACCTAGAAGACTAGCACATGTCGTATATTGGAATTGGAGTTCCAATTGCTTAACCTGATGTACCATGAACTTTGAAAGCTCGTATAGACGTGTGGGTATTGGTTGGACATAATACTGAATGACTGACTGGTGATTCCTAATAGTTGGAAGTACACACCACCGATAATAGGAATCTCCTCGAGTCGAGTAACATATGTAATCATTTGACTATATGATAACATTGATTTTGTGTGAGATCCTCCATATTTTGATGCCATGTATGTAAAAAATCTTTCATGGTCTGGCCACTAGATGTTTGTTGGATGTGGACTGATGCACTCGTTAATCAAGTGCGAATCAAGATAGAATCAATCGGCCCGTATTGTACCATAAGGGGTTTAGGTATCCATGTAAGTAAGTCACAATTCTTAAAACTTTGGGCAAAGTCGATCACCTAGGTTGGATCGCATCAGTTGTAAAGAATCGTGAACATGTCGACATGAGATGTGTGCCTCGGAAATTTGACGGTGTCTTCTATGTTTCATAAGAACAACTCGGATAGCCTACGACCGAGGGATTGTTAAACATATATGATGACCTCGGCTTGTATAGTTTAGAAAGGTCATTCGTGTTCTTTGCGAATTTGGAGGTGGCCGAATTGCGTACATATTAGCTAGGCTTATATGACGAACGTGTATGAAATTAGAGAGTCTCAATATGAAGTGTACTCTTGAGCACTTGGGTAACCGATTAATTTTGATAAAAGATAATATTCGATATTATAATTATCAACCAAGATAATCAAGTGTTATTAAATAACATTGATGATTTACTTCAACCTAATTGGATTAATTGGATTAATTCAATATTTACATAATGGCTTTGTCGTAATTTCATAATTATCTCTACCATTTGAGGATATTATGATAATTGCAAGTATGTAATTATAGGTGATTTTGGATTGATTTATTGGATTAAATCAAAGTGGCAAACATTGAACTAATCTATTTCACAATCTTTGTCTTGATTTAATTGGATTAAATCAAAGTGGTAGACAAAGATGATTAGTCACACATAATTATACATATTTGGACAATTAGATTAAGCCCACATAAAAGTTGATTAGAACTTTTATTAATTAAAAATTACCTAAGTTTTGCTATAAATAGCAAGCTTTAGGAAGATTTTAATTAAGCTTGAGAAAACTAATTACAAGCAATTCTTGAAGAAATTAGCCTAAGTTAGAGAAGTGTTTGGAGAAGTTTTGTGAGGTCACTACAACATTTCATCTAAGAGAAATCAAGATTGGATCTTGGAGTAAAGCTTGCTAGTATTGGAATCAAAATTGGATCTTGGAGTCAAGCTTGCAAACCTTGGAAGTTCTCCAACTATTTAAATAAGGAGAAAGAGATTAGATCTTTGTATCAAGCTTACTAGGTAATGTTTGATATTTTCCTAAGCTATGTTCCTCATTAGTGAGTCTTCATTAGTGAGATATATATTGATGAATTATGTATTGGATGCATAATTACATAGTTTAAAGTTGAAATAAGGTTATGTTGGTGTTTTCTAAGGTCTCAAGATCAATAAACAAGCATGAAACAAGTGCGAATACGAATCAACGAAGTTGCGAAATACTCACATCGATCGGTTGAGGGACGCGGGAGGCAACAAAACTTGGTTTCTGCTCACTGTGAACTGCTCGGCAGTGGCTGATTTCCTCCTCCAAGAATTCGGCTTCAAGCTTCAAGAATCAAGCTCCAAGCTTCGTCAAATGATTCCCGGCTCATGGGTGGACTTCCCTATCACATTCGCATGATTCCGTTGAGTGCTAGCTCTCTTGATTTTGCAACAACATCATCACTCTTGCTTCCCTAGCTCACGATTTCTGCCCAACAAAAACCAGTGAAGAATTCGGTCCAAGACCGTAAAGGAGAGATGAAGGAGTTTTGGCTCCAAAAAGAAAAGAGAGAGATGGAAATGTGTTGTCAAATTTTGGTAATTCATTTCCAAAACATATACCAAAATTTTGCTTTAAAAAGTCAAACAATCAAAGCCTTAAATGCCAACCACCAACATCAATCAATCAATCAATCAATCAATCAAATCAAGTGACAAGTTGTCACATCACTCAAAGTGACTAATGATTTGACGCTTGATACGACTAGCGATTTGACGATTGATTTGACTTGCGTGCCGCACTCGAATTCGAAATGCGAATGCGCTCGCAAATAATCTCGGGTTCGGGTTCGCTAATTCCAAATTAACAAATTTTCCGTTGCGTCGTAATTAAATGATTATGCCTAGCGAAATCACTATTCACATCACTAACGAATTAATTCTAAATTAACTCGTTCGCCCGAATTAAAATCCAATTTCAATTCCGCGTCGAAATCCAATTTCGTATAATATATCAAATATATTATTTTATCAATTAATTCCAATTCCCCGTACGAAGTACATGTCGGATGTCTGGTAACTAGTCTCTATAATCGGATAAACCTGACCTTGTCATTTTATCCCGATGACTGCAGTACTTAAGAGTACTAGTATTGTATCCTACGCGACCATCATCTCCATATGACTAGAGTGACACTTCCGTCTTGATATCACACCCAACACACTACGATTCTCAATATACCCAACATAGGCGTACACAGAACCTGTTAAAGCCCTAGACGACCACAACCAAAGTATATTGATTGTCGCAAGTATTAGCGGTACAATTCTCAGGTTAAGACCAAATACACCTACCCTGATTTCGGACTTCCATAGACACATAGTTATACTACCAATGGAATTCTGAGGGGGTCTATCCAGAGCGAAGCTGGTTCCCGTACCATCGGTAAAACACAACCTCCTATTAAACTTGCATGAGTATCATATACCCAAATATATGAGAACTATGCCGTTATGCCCTCACAACGCGCACAAGTGTAATAATAGTCTTTTACACTTTTATCGATGTCCAATCTCGATAATACTCTGACTAGGGATATTTAATGATTTATCCTTCGTGGATTGATACTGTCTCATATCATTCTCAATCCAGGAACTAATCATAGGGACCTCCTATCATTTATAGATCTAATCACAAATGATAAGAGTGCAATCTCCCACTTGGCCTATAGCCAGTCACCTGAGTGTCTGACACCCGAACTATGTATGGTTGGCTCAAATTGCTGAGGAAAGGCTTTCGTCAGCGTATTTTCATGATTATCATATGATGCGATTTATTCGATCATCACATCGCCACGATGTATGATCCGAACGAATCAGATGAATATCTAAGTATATATCTGGATCGTTGATGAGACCATTAATTCTTTAGCCTGCGCTACAGCCTAGCTCAGCTGCTAACAGAATTATATCTAATCTAATTAGATTTGTTGTCGACCCAGAAGGCTTCTATTACTGCCTCAGCTGCAGTAATAACCCGCATTTTTTGTTTATTCGGAAACAGTATCTTGCTTGGAAGATTTCCAGCTCACTGTACAGTTATTCAAACTGTATAGTACCATTTGCGACTTTAGTCGTTTATATCGGTTTAGGAAACTTGCAGTAGTGATCCCAGTCACTTCAAGTTCTCCATCTCCATAGTATAAGACAGCATCCTTAGATCTCTAAGATACTAAATGATGTTCTTAAAATCAATCCAGTGACTATCACTTGGATTGGCCTGATTGTGTTTCCATATGCTCAAAGCGTTTGAGACACCAGGTCGCGTACATTTTTCAATGTACGATTTCACGGAGAGTTTTCTCGAAAGCCAAGCTTTCACCGATTATTTTTATGGGAATATCATTTCCAAGAAATGACATGTTATCATTATTATATAGGACATCCACTGTCAGTGCGCTCCCACTAACCCTCTTATATACACAAGAATCATTTTCGTTTTGAATTAAATCATACTCCATTATGATTACATCAAAACGATAATTCCAAGAACCTATGCTTGCTTCAATCCAAACATGGATCGAATAACCCGCAAACCTCGTTTGCTTGTTATGGTACGACAAAACCGACAGGATGTTGTAAACATCCTCCTAAAGGTTTCCTTTTCAGGAAAACGATTTTCCCGTAAAGCTGTCATATTTCATAAATGAAACACGCAGCTTTAGCGAGCATTATCCAAATGGATTTACCGTGGCAACAGGTAAAAGGTTGAATCGTAATCAACACAATGTTGATAACGATACCTTTCCGCTAAAAGCCTAGCTTAGTACATTGGTATGTTGCCATCCAGGTATGTCTTCCTTGAATACTTATAAGTACCAATAGGCAAAATGCCTTGCGGTACATCAACTAGTATCCAAACTGGTTGATATACATGGAATCCATTTCGGACTCATGACACTTTTTCATAATAGGGAGTCGATACCTTGTATCACTTCCTCATACGTAGTCAGTTGGTATACCTCAATAAGATTGACATCTTTATGAGGTGAGATCAGAAACCCATACCCCGGGTTGTTTTCTGAATCTCTCTGACTTACGCGGTTCTTGTGTATTCGAAGATTACTGGTATAGTTTCATCCTAGATGAACTATATATGTTCCATTAAGATTTGGTGCCTTGGAATAGTATTACTCTGATTTTCATCGAGTTTTACTATCCTCCCACTTACCACTGCATATCGGTATTCCTCTTAGGAAAACCGCATGGTGAGCAACAATTACATTGTTCTCTAGTGAGTTGTATAAGTACTATACTTATGGTATCCATAGGATAACCTACAATTGGAACTTATCCAATTTGGGTTTTAGTTTGGTATCATCCAAACATATGCCTAACATACCCAAATGTACAGGAATGTGAAACCCAGTTTCTTTCCTGTTCATATCTAATATGAAATCTGTCAAACAGATTTTTATGGAACCTTATTCTAAATAAATTCTGCACTGTTAATGCTTATCCGCTGAAGGAAATGATAGCTCAGAGCGACTCAAGATTAACCTTATCATGTCCAACAAAATTCGGTTTATCCAGTTCGGAAACACCGTCAAATTGACGTGTTCCGTGAGGAGTCCTAATTAAAAGAATACTATACTCTTTCAAGTATATTAGAAACTTATTGCCTAAGTATTTTCCATTACGGTCTTACCGCGACGGTTTAATACTTTAGCCGATCTGTTTTTCTATTTCGCGTCGAAACTTTAAAAGTTTCCGATTTGTGTTTCAAAAGAAACACATAACCATAACGCGATGCCATATCCGTAAAGGTCACGAAATATTCATATCCACCTCTAGCCTAGCTAGACATGGGCCCACTTGCTTCACTATGAACTAGGGCTAACAGATTGGTGGCATTTGCACTTTTACCAATTAAATAGTGTTTTAGGCACTTTGCCCAATTAACTAGATTCATAGACTTTATTTGAATGGAATCAAATCAGTCCGAGTACCCACTCTTCAAAAGTGTGGATATATTATTCTTGTTTAATGTGTCCCAGACAACAATGCCACATTTAAGTTTCTTCTGATCAAATAAGTTTGAGCTATTTGTTTGTCATGTTATACGTTTGAGATTTATTTATATTCAAAATATAAATTCTGTTATTCACATCTAATGTGTTTATCTCAATATCATCTTTATATAATGAAACACTTTAGTGTTCTAGAATATAAAGGTAAACCCACAGTGGGTTAAACACTGATATAGAGATAATGTTTGTAGTCAAACTAGTTACATTTTAACAGGTTCCTAATTTAGGTACACACCCGAGGGTAGTACCTAAAATTAGGTTTCTGCGGTTTAAAAAGCGACTTTCGTCCCGTTTTCGATTCGCAGATAAATCTCTATTGAAGTCAGTATCCTGCTCATAGCATATTCTGAACATCAATACATATATTTTACGTACCACACTAAGTATTTAAAATCAAATTTTAATACTAGTAGTGAACATAATGTTGACAAACATATTTGAAGTCAGAGCCTTGCTCGTCTTCAATTCCTTCATGTCTGCTTTGTCCAAACGGCAGTCACGCTTCCGCGATCCCGTTTGCCACAATTTAGGCAGACATTTTGGGATATGTCCTTTTTCTTCCCAGAAGATTATAATGATTTTGCCTTTGCCATTTTTCAACATTCCAGAAGCTTTTGGCCAAGCCTTGGCCTTCTAGAATATCGAAGTGAAGTGCGCCTTGCGCTACTTGCCTAATTACAAAGTTTGACTTTATCTCATTGAGAATAGTCATTAACTCTCCAAGAGTTTACTATTGCAATTTTAGTACTTCTAAAATCTAAGTATAGATTTATGAAGATCCTTCAATTTCATTATCATACTTTAAGGATCTAATCCTTAGTTCTGATTCAGAAATTAAGGAGTCTACTGCGACAAGTTAAATGAATTAAGCACTAAAGTTATCATTACATAAATCTTCCAAAGATTATGCTCTTCTATTTGCTTAACTCCGGGCCAAGGCCTAATATGTTATTTTATAAAATAAAGTAACTTATTAGTTTCCAGGACCATCCTGAAAATTATTCCCAATTTTGAAAATTAAACCATTTAAATACATTTTCCCTAGGATTATATTTTAAATGTAATCTTTCATTTTTATCTTGATTCTAATAGTCCAACTATTTAATCAACGATTTAGGTACTATTTATTATAATGATTATTATAGTCCAACTATTTAATCAACTATAATTTAATAGATTAAAATCAATTATATTGATTACTATAATCCAATTATAAAATCAACTATAAATGAATAGTTTGAATATAGTCCAACTATTATTTAAAAAACATTTAAATATTAGTCCAACTAACATTTAATTTATTTGACGAATGATATTTGTGTTGAGCACGTATGGCAAGTAATTAAACGAATATTGCAAATTCAATTCTTGCCTCAAACTATTTTTTGGCGAGCCTCTAATCCTCTGTCGAGTACTCGGGAAACCGTGTTTCCTAGCGGGCTAGGATCTCGTTAAATATCACACAATCTTGACTTTGGCCAACAAATTGTATGATAATTAACTAGGTAGATCTCTAAGATCGATTGGATCCAATCCAATTCCTAGATCCCGTAGGGGGACGTCCAAGTCCGAAACATATATCTTATATATGCCAATACATCCAATGTATTACCTAACCTTTTTCCTCTGAATCAACTAAGCCTTGGCTTTGGCACAACAAACTTAGTGATCCCAGTCAAGCGCGACCCATTGACCATGGAAAGCTTCGTAATCAATGTCGATGGACAAGAAATGGTCTTGACTTTGGCCAATAAACCACAACTTGGATAAGACACCAATATGGAACAAAGCCTTCGTGATTCAAACACATCCTCGACGGACAAAGGCCTTGACTTTGGCCAACAAGCCAATGCCAGTCTCGGATCTTGAGTGAGAATCACTCAATGGAAGGAAAGACGCTTAATATTTTGTGAATTTCGAGTGCAAATTGGCAACCAATTTATTATCTTTGTTAAGGTCTCATCATCATACACCCTTAAACATGCATTCTAAACACATAATAAGGCGCGTATAATCAATAATAATTATGCAGATGAATACTTTACACATTGATCCTAGATCAAATCTCTCCATTTCTTTCCCGCTAGCACATGTATTTACTTCTACCCATTACACTACACTTCTAAAGAAACCTCATTTACATTGAGGGGAATAGGTGAGAAGAGAAATACAAAGAGTATAGAGGTGATAAGGCTGGACACGTAGGTCCAATTAATAAATCAAATTTATTACAACAATTTATAAAATTGTCCCACCCATCTAATATCCATCTGATATACATTATACATGCATCACAACCATGTATTCACACAAGCATGTTATCAATCAATCTAATCAAATTAATTAATCTGATAATTAGTGACCATCCAATGTTCAAACAACGATTTGATTTTGCTCAGTCAAACTTGTTTTGCAATAAGTACTCAAAGTACGAATTCTCGAATTAAATTAAACTACATAATTAAATCCAATTCAATATGCATTTAATTCTAATTCGCTTATTTAATTCCAAATTAAACATTACACTTTAATAATAAACCTTTTACGACTTAAATTCCAAATTTAATCGTTACGTGTCTCAAAGCCCGATTAATATCCAATATTAATTTAATTAAAGTCCAATGGGCTTTTAATTAATTTCTTTAAGGCGTGGACTTTTGGTCAACTCGGGTCAACCCAATAACCAAAGTCCAATCCGGGAGTTACCCCATAAGCCCAGAAATCAATTTAGGCCCAATTAAACTTTAAAGGTCCATTAGTCGCATTTGGGCTTTATGCATGCGGTTTTGGGCCCAATTGGATCCAACCAATTTTGCCTAAACCCATCTTCGTACAACCAAGCCCAATAAGCCCAATAACAACACTTAAGCCCAATTTTACAAAATAGGCCCAATTGAATTAAATTACAAATCCAATTTCAATTTAATTAAACTAAAGTGTATAGCATTATTAATTACCCAAATCAATATTTCCAAAACACCAAATTTGTACAATTAATCATGCTCATTATATTAAAAATCATGTCCAACACAATTTAATTAAAATCAAACCCATTTACATGCTATATCATTCTCAGCAATTTGGGCAATTTTTGTCCGATTCGGTTTCAATCCAATTAAATCCACAATCGACATTAAATCAACATTCCCGAATGATTGCAATTCATCCAATGATCAAAAAATCAAAAATTCCAAGACAATTAGGGCTTCCAAGCATTCGGCCAACACAAAAATTTGGGGAAACAAATGATCCAATCATAATTTCTTCAAATTGATCTAATCAATCCTTAATTAAAACACATTTAAACATATTCATTCATCCAATTTCATAAATCATGCTCAAACACAATTTTACCCAAATTTTAAGCCCTAATCATTTTCATGCTCAACCTTGCTCAAGATACCATTGTGTTTGCTAAGGTCCCAAGATCAATAAACAAGCATGAAACAAGTGCGAATACAAATCAACGAAGTTACGGAATACTCACATCTATCGGTTGAGCGACGCGGGAGGCAACAAAACTTGGTTTCTGCTCACTGTGAACTGCTCGGCAGTGGCTGATTTCCTCCTCCAAGAATTCGGCTTCAAGCTTCAAGAATCAAGCTCCAAGCTTCGTCAAATGATTCCCGGCTCATGGGTGGACTTCCCTATCACATTCGCATGATTCCGTTGAGTGCTAGCTCTCTTGATTTTGCAACAACATCATCACTCTTGCTTCCCTAGCTCACGATTTCTGCCCAACAAAAACCAGTGAAGAATTCGGTCCAAGACCGTGAAGGAGAGATGAAGGAGTTTTGGCTCCAAAAAGAAAAGAGAGAGATGGAAATGTGTTGTCAAATTTTGGTAATTGATTTCCAAAACATATACCAAAATTTTGCTTTAAAAAGTCAAACAATCAAAGCCATAAATGCCAACCACCAACATCAATCAATCAATCAAATCAAGTGACAAGTTGTCACATCACTCAAAGTGACTAATGATTTGACGCTTGATGCGACTAGCGATTTGACGATTGATTTGACTTGCGTGCCTCACTCGAATTCGAAAAGCGAATGCGCTCGTAAATAATCTCAGGCTCGGGTTCGCTAATTTCAAATTAACGAATTTTCCGTTGCGTCGTAATTAAATGATTATGCCTAGTGAAATCACTATTCACGTCGCTAACGAATTAATTCTAAATTAACTCGTTCGCCCGAATTAAAATCCAATTTCAATTCCGCGTCGAAATCCAATTTCGTATAATATATCAAATATATTATTTTACCAATTAATTCCAAATTAATTGTTCTCTCTCTTTAAATGATATTTTATCCCTGATAAAATATCTCCGTAATTAATCCCAGATTAACTTTCTCACTCTTCTAATTAATCCAAATTAATTTAGAGTGCGAGTCATACGTCATCGGTGAATCTTCGGGAAGCGACCCATGAGATCCCCGGATATGTTGGCAGTAAATACGGTCGTCGGACTATCCAAACACGTAAGTACCAAGTACTACGTTTTACCGATTTACAAGACAAGGTTGGCTTCTAGCAAAGCGCCATGCCTACCTAATTCTCCAGAAATATCGTTACAGGAATAAAGGATCTATATCAGGCGTAGTATACGTAGTATTGTGTATGTCGATCCAGTATCGGATGAACACGTGCTAGGCCTGGGGCTGGAATTGTGTCTGCCCCGTACGAAGCACATGTCGGATGTCTGGTAACTAGTCTCTATAATCGGATAAACCAGACCTTGTCATTTTATCCCGATGACTGCAGTACTTAAGAGTACTAGTATCGTATCCTACGTGACCATAATCTCCATATAACTGGAGTGACACTTCCGTCTTGACATCACACCCAACACACTACATTCTCAATATACCCAGCATATGCATACACAGAACCTGTTAAAGCCCTGGACGACCGCAACCAAAGTATATTGATTGTCGCAAGTATTAACGGTGCAAGTCTCAGGTTAAGACCAAATACACCTACCCTGATTTCGGACTTCCATAGACACATAGTCATACTGCCAATGGAATTCCGAGGGGGTCTATCCAGAGCGAAGTTGTTTCCCATACCATCGGTAAAACAAAACCTCCTATTACACTTGCATGAGTATCCTATACCCAAATATATGAGAACTATGCCGTTATACCCTCACAACGCGCACAAGTGTAATACTAGTCTTTTACGCATTTATCGATGTCTAATCTCGATAATACTCTGACTATGGATATTTAATGATTTATCCTTCGTGGATTGATATTGTCTCATATCATTCTCAATCCAGGAACTAATCATAGGGACCTCCTATCATTTATACATCTAAGTGATTTAATCACAAATGATAAGAGTGCAATCTCCTTTGTCACATAGTTAATTTGTACAACAACACAATGATCTGTACAAATAGTGACGCTATGGGTCATAATTGTCCAACAGGTTAATAAATTGTGTTAGGATATTTTGGAAGTATAAACACAATATGCTTGTTAATTAGGTCAAAGATTTTCATATTGGACATAGAACAATTAATAAGAGTTTGGAACTCTAGATTAAAGCTTAGAGGTATGGCTACCATTCTAGAATCATTTGACCACCTTTGGGTGAACTAAAATTGTTCATGAGATATTTCATAGTGGAATTCTAAATTGGTTTGTGTTTTGATTCAACAAATGCATATTAGTATTTGATATACATGTATGCTAGTTGTATAACATGTGTTGATGGTGGTTATGATGCTAAAATTGGATTTTAGGTGTATTTGAAGTATTATGAGAAAATTGGAAATGTTTAGTTTTGGTTTGAAGTAGAAAATTACTCACTGCCTAGGGTAGTGTCGCGGCTCAGACTCCTCCGTGTCGCGACACTGAGCATCAGACCTAGAAGTGTCGCGACGCCAACCCTTTCGCATCGCGATGCCGAAACGTTCAGCTCTCGCAGTTGCTCTCGTACTTTGACAGGTCTTGACGCCCAAGCTTCCGCGTCGCGACACGCAGAGCTGATACACACTGAAACTTCATTTTCCATGTTTCAGAGTTTTCAGACTCCGTTTTTGTCCTCATTTTTTCTTACGGACTCGAAATAGAATGTTGTTTTACATATAATATTTCAAAATACACCCATACTAAATATCCATGGGTTAGACCCACTTCCACTGCGCGGGGCACCGATCCGACCCTAGGAGTTCCACATCTGCTCGAACATTAGCGACTCATCTTTAAAAACCAATTTGTATAGAGAAGGTGTCCAAGGATTAATAAACCACCAATTAATTTCATAATTATTCAATGTAAGAACTATCTCATAATTAGTCAATGTAGGACAAACGAACCATAACATTCTGCCATTGATGAGTGGTAAATGTATCACTATTTCTCACTCATTGACCTAATATTTTGAATAGATTCTTTAGTTTTGTAAATATTTTGATGTGTTTTGTGTTATTTTGTAGATAAATAAAGTTTCAGGACTCTCTGGAGGTGATTTGGGGACAAAATAGTGAAAAACGAACAAAAAGGTAATTTGGTAATTTTGCGCGTCGTGACCAGCAGGCCTTCGGCATCGCGACGCCTAACATGCGCCATGATCTGCTAAAGTGCGCCGGTGGACACATGTCAGAATCTGAAAAGTTTGACTTGCTAACGTGCGTCGTGCCACGTGTCAACATCATAGCCGATCTGCTAACGTGCGCCATGCCACGTGTCATCATCCTATGGTGCCGAAAATCACCATCGCCATGTGTCATCCACGTCATCGTCCATATCAGCAGTAGACCGAGTCAATCGCCATGTCAGCGCCACGTCATCATCAGCCAATCACAGCGTGCCACATGTCGTAATCCTACGATGTCGACAATCACTTTCGCCACGTCATCGCCACATCATCACCGCCACGTCAGCACAATTATTGAGTCAATTATCCACATCGCCACATCATCGGATAAGAATCTGAAGCAGCCAACCAGAGCATGACACGTGGCGCGTCACGAAGCACACACCTTACTGAGGCCTATAAATTCATCTCAATTTTCTGATTTTTGAGGTACCTTCCTCTCTGAATTCTCTGATGTAAATAAGGAGTTTTATATCTAGTTTACTTTAAATTTCAGTTTTGTAATTAATTTTAATTACGTTCTGTAATAATAATTTACTTTCTTTACTTTTTCAGTTTTTTACTATTCAACATGAGGAGGTAACTTCCAACTGATATGGTGAAAGGTAAAACTTTTATTACTGCTATTTAGATTAAGCTCCCTAATTATAATATATTCACTATTTAAAATTTGACTTACTGAGGATACCGCTATATTGGCCGGTTGGTAATTGATATTAAATTGATTTTAATTTGACTAAGCAAAGATACCACCTGGTTGGTCGGTTGGTAATTTACCGCCTATATGGCTGGTTTATGGACAAATATTGTTACCGCCTTAATGGCTGGTTGGACTTAATTTGACTTAATCAGGTTACCTCCTAAATGGCTGGTTGGTAATGTTATCACAAGTTAATATACTATATTAAGGGGGATATCTAAAATAGTAGTATTAAAAGTAGATCCTTTAACCCTAGCATTTTATTTTTGTAATTTTACTTTTCAGTATTTACTTTACCGCATTTACTTTTCAGCATTTTATTTTATGTTTTTTACTTTTAAATTTTTACTAGCCATAATTATGTGTCGTAACTAAGTTAGTTATCTAGGATTGTGATGAATTCTAATATCATCGATTTATAAGGGGTTATTTTGTAATTTGGGTAATTTAAGGGTTTACTTATTAAGTCTTAAGCTTAATGCGTCTTGTTAATTGGCCACTAATAAGATTGATCTGGTAAATCTAAAATAAACTTGACAAAGAAATTTTAGGTTTCAGCCTTAGACTTAGTAACCCACGATCTTCCTTGAGGATATATAATCCTTTAATAGATTTCCTTACAGGATAGATATATACCTTTCGGGTGGGGGTAGCCATAATTGGAACTTAAATTTATTGAATCCATGTAATTTGCTTGACATAGATGTTGGAGTTTACTAAGGTCTCAAGGATCAATAATCAAGCATGAACATGTGTGAATACATACGAGAAAGTCGCGGAATACTCACAACGATCGGTTGAGCGACGTGGTAGGCAACAAAACTTCACTTTCTGCCCTTGGACTGCTCACGGCAGTGAGCACTGTCACAGCTCACTGTTTCGGCCATTGGAGGACTTCATCAAGCTCCAAGCTTCATCGAACGATTCCTGGCTCATGGGTAGACTTCCCTATCACCTTCGCATGTCTCTCGGAGTGCTAGCTCTTGATGATTTTACCGCAAAACCATCACACTTGCTTCCCTTGCTCACGGTTTCTACCCAGCAAACCAGAACAATTTTCAGCCCTCCATGGGCGTGAATGAGAGAGGAGAATGGAGGAGAGAGAGAGATAAAAATGTGTAATGTTTTTGTTACAAAAAAATGGTAATATATTTTCCAAAAACAAATACCAAATTTTGCCACCAAAAACCAAAGCCATAAATGCCAACCACACACATCAAGTCACATCAACTTCCATCAATCAATGAATAGTGACTGGCGTCAATCACTCAAAGTGAAAGACATCCATCACTTGATTGACGAATGATGTGACGCTAGATGCGACTAGCGATTTGACGCTTGATTTGATTTGTGTGCCGCACTCGCATTCGAAATGCGAATGCGCTCGTAAATAATCCCGTGCTCGGGTCGCTAATTCCAAATTAACGAATTTTCCGTTGCGTCGTAATTAAATCTAATTTAATTAAATAATCATGCCAAGCATAATTACTATTCACGTCGCTAACGAATTAATTCTAAATTAATTCGTTCGCCCGAATTAAAATCTAATTTTAATTCCGAGTCGAAATCCAATTTCATTTAATATATCGAATATATTAATTAATCGATTAATTCCAAATTAATCGTTATCTCTCTTTAATTGATCCCAGATTAATTTTTTTTCTCTCTCATCTAATTAATCCCAGATTAATAAAAGTACGAGTCATACGTCATCGGTGAATCTTTGGGAAGCGACCCATGAGATCCCCGGATATGTTGGCAGTAAATTCGGTCGTCAGACTATCCGAACACATAAGTACCTCGTACTACGTTTATAACGATTTACAAGACAAGGTTGGCTTCTAGCAAAGCACCATGCCTACCCAATTCTCCAGAAACATCCTTACAGGAATAAATGATCTATATCAAGCGTAGTACATGTAGTATTGCGTATTTCTGTCCAGTATCGGATGATCACATGCAAGGCCTGGGGCTGGTACAGTGTCTGCCCCGTACGAAGCATATATCAGATTACGAGCAACTAGTCTCTTTATTATCGGATAATCATGACCAAGTCATATTATCCCGACGGTTGCAACCTTTTTAGAGAACCAGTTCTGTATCCCTGCGCGATCATCAACTCCATATGACTGGAGTGACACTTCCGTCTTCACATCACACCCAACACACTACGATTCTCAATATACCCAGCATTGTCGTACACATAACCTGTTAAAGCCCTGGACGACTGCAACCAAAGTATATTGATTGTCGCAAGTATTAACGGTGCAAGTCTAAGGTGAAGACCAAATACACCTACCCTGATTTCGGATTTCCATAGACACATAGTCATACTACCAATGGAATTCCGAGGGTGTCTATCCAGAGCGAAGCTGTTTCCCGTACCATCGGTGAAACACAACCTCCTATTACACTTGCATGAGTATCCTATACCCAAATATATGAGAACTATGTCGTTGTGCCCTCACAACGCACACAAGTGTAATACTAGTCTTTTACGCATTCATCGATGTCCAATCTCGATAATGCTCTGACTAGGGATGTTTATTGATTTATCCTTCGTGGATTGATACTGTCTCATATCATTCTCAATCCAGGAACAAATCACATGGACCTCCTATCATTTATATATCTAGGTGATCTAATCACAAATGATAAGAGTGCAATCTCCTTTGTCACATAGTTAATTTGTACAACAACACTGTGATCTGTACAAATAGTGACGCTATGGGTCATAATTGTCCAACAATCTCCCACTTGGCCTATAGCCAGTCACCCGAGTGTCTTACACCCGAACTATCCACGGTTGGCTCAAATTGTTGAGAAAGGTTTTCGTCAGCGAATTTTCATCATTATCATCTGATGCGATTTATTCGATCATCATATCGCCACGATGTATGATCCGAACTAATCAGATGAATATCGAAGTATGTATCTGGATCGTTTATGAGACCATTAATTCCTTAGCCTATGCTGACGCCTAGCTCAGCTACTAACATAATTATATCTAATCTAATTAGATTTATTTACCGACCCAGAAGGCTTCTATTGCCGCCTCAGCTGCAGCAATAACCCGCATTTGTTGTTTATACGGTAACAGTATCTTGCTTGGAAGATTTCCAGCTCACTGTTCCGTTATTCAAACTGTATAGTACCGTTTGCGACTTTTAGTCATCTTTTATCGGTTTAGGAAACTTGCAATAGTGATCCCAGTCACTTCAAGTTCTCATTCTCCACAGATTACAGCATCCTTAGTTCTCTAAGATACTAACGGATGTTCTTAATATCAATCCAGTGACTATCACTTGGATTGGCCTGTTTGGGTTTCTTTATGCTCAAAGCGTATGAGACACCAGGTCGCGTACATTTTTCAATGTACGATTTCTCGGAGAGTTTTATCGAAAGCCAAGCTTTCACCGATTATTTTATGGGAATATCATTTCCAAGAAATGACATATTATCATTATTTATATAGGACAGCCACTATCAGTGCGCTCCCAATAACCTCCCTATATACACAAGAATCATTTCGTTTTGAATTAAATCATAAACCATTATGATTACATAAAAATGACAATTCCAAGAACATATGTTTGCTTCAATCCAAACATGGATTGAATAATCTGCAAACCTTGTTTGCTAGTTTCGGTACGACAAACCGACAGGATGTTGTAAACATCATCCGAAAGGTTTCCTTTTCAGGAAAGCGATTTTCCCGTAAAGCTGTCATATTTCATAAATGAAACATGCAGCTTTAGCAAGCATTATCCAAATGGATTTACCGTGGCAACAGGTAAAAGGTTGAATCATAATCAACACAATGTTGATAACGATACCTTTCCGCTAAAAGCCTAGCTTTACACGTTGGTATGTTGTCATCCATGTATGTCTTCCTTGAAGACTTATATAGTACCAATAGGCACAATGCCTTGCGGTACATCAACTAGTATCCAAACTTGTTGATATACATGGAATCCATTTCGGATATCATGACACTTTGCCATAATAGGGAGTCGATACCTTGTATAACTTCCTCATACGTAGTCAGTTGGTATACCTCAATAAGATTGACATCTTTTTGAGGTGAGATCAGAAACCCATACCCCAGGTTGTTTTCTGACTCTCTCCGACTTACGCGGTTCTTGTGTATTCGAAGATTAATGGTATAGTTTATCCTTGATGAACTATTTATGTTCCATTAGGATTCGGTACCATGAACAGTATTACTCCGATTTTCATCGAGTTTTACTATCCTCCCACTTACCAATGCATATCGGTATTCTTCTTAGGAAAACCGCATGGTGAGAAAAACAATCTAATTGTTCTCTTGTGAGTTGTATAAGTACTGTACTTTGGTATCCCTAGGATAACCTACAATTGGTACTTATCCAATTTGGGTTTTAGTTTGGTATCATCCAAACATATGCCTAGCATTCCCAAATTATCAGGATTGAGAAACCCGGTTTCTTTCCTGTTCATATCTAATATGATATCTGTCAAACATATTTTATGGAACTTTATTCTAAATAAGTTATGCACTGTTTAGGCGTATCCATTGGAGGAAATGGTAGCTTAGAGTGACTTATGATTAACCTTATCATGTCCAACAAAATTCGGTTACTCAGTTCGGACACACCGTCACTTTTGACGTGTTCCGGGAGGAGTCCTCTTTGAAAGAATACTATACTCTTTCAAGTATTTTAGAAACTTATTACTTAAGTATTTTCCATTACGGTCTTACCGTGATGGCTTAATACTTTAGCCGATCTGTTGTCTATTTTCGTGTCGAAACTAAAAGTTTCCGATTTGTGTTCTTCAAAAGAAACACATAACCATAACGCGATGCCACATCCGTAAAGGTCACGAAATATTCATATCCACTTCTAGCCTAGCTAGACATGGGCCCACTTGCTTCACTATGAACTAGGGCTAACAGATGGTGGCACTTACACTTTTACCAAGTATAGTGTTTTAGGCACTTTGCCCAATAAACTAGATTCGTAGACTTTATTTGATTGGGATCAAATTAGTCCTAGTACCCACTCTTCGAAAGTGTGTGGATATACGAGTCTTGTTGATTGTGTCCCAGACAACAATGCCACAATTAATTTCAACTGATCAAATCAGTTTGAGCTATTGTTTGTCATGTTATATGTTTGAGATTTATTATATTCAAAATAAAAAATGTTTTATTCACATCTAATGTGTTTATCTCAATATCATCTTTATATAATAAAACACTTTAGTGTTCTAAAATATAAAGGTTCACCCGCAGCGGGTTAAACACTGATATAGAGATAATGTTTCTAGTCAAACTAGTTACATTATAACAGTTCCCTAATTAATTACACACCCGAGGGTAGTTCCTAAAATTAGGTATCTACGGTTAAAACAGCGACTTTCGTCCCGTTTCCAATTCGCAGATTAAATCTCAGTTGAAGTCAATATCCTGCTCATAGCAGATTCTGAACATCAAAATATATATCTTTCACACTAAGTATCTAAAATCCAATTTTAATACTAGTAGTGAATATAATTATGACAAACATATTTGAAGTCGGAGCCTTGTTCGTTCTTCAATTCCTTCATGTCTATTTTGTCCAAGCGGCAGTCACGCTTCCGCGATCCCGTTTGCCACATTTAGGCAGACATTTTAGGATATGTCATTTATCTTCCTAGAAGATTATAATGATTTTGCCTTGCCCTTTCACACTCCAGAAGCCTTTGGCCAAGCCTTGGCCTTCTAGAATATCGAAGTAAGGTGCGCCTTGCGCTACTTGCCTAATTGCAAACTTTGACTTTGTCTCCTTGAGAATAGTCATTAACTCTCCAAGAGTTTACTATTGCAATATTAGTACTTCTAAAATCAAGTATAGATTTATGAAGATCCTTCAATTTCTTTATCATACTTTAAGGATCTAATCCTTAGTTATGATTCAGAAATTAATGAGTCTACTGCGACAAGTTTAATGGATTAAACACTAAAGTTATCATCACATAAATCTTCCAAAGATTATGCTCTACTATTTGCTTAACTCCGGGCTTAGGCCTAATATGTTTTTTATCAAATAAAGTAACTTATTAGATTCCAGGACCATCATGAAATTATTCCCAATTTGAAAATTAAACCATTTAAATACATTTTCCCTAGGATTATGTTTTAAATGTCAATCTTTCAATTTTATCTTGATTTTAATAGTCCAACTATTTAATCAACGATTTCGGTACTATTTATTATAATGATTACAATAGTCCAACTATTTAATCAACTATAATTTAAAGATTAAAATCAATTATATTGATTACTATAATCCAATTATAAAATCAACTATAAATGAATAGTTTGAATATAGTCCAACTATTATTAAAACAACTATTTAAATATTAGTCCAACTAACATTTAATTTATTTGACGAATGATATTTGTTTGAGCGCGTTATGGCAAGTAATTAAACGAATATTGCAAATTCAATTCTTGCCTCCCACTATTTTTCGGTGAGCCTCTAACCCTCTGTCGAGTACTCGGGAAAACGTGTTTCCTAGTGGGCTAGGATCCCGTTAAATATCACACAATCTTGACTTTGGCCAACAAATTGTATGATAATTAACTAGGTAGATCTCTAAGATCGATTGGATCCAATCCAATTCCTGGAACCGGTAGGGGGACATCCAACCAAGTCCGAAACATATATCTTGATATGCCAATACATCCAATGTATTACCTAACCTTTTTCCTCTGAATCAACTAAGCCTTGGCTTTGGCACAACAACTTAGTGATCCCAGTTAAGCGCGACCCATTGACCATGGAAAGCTTCGTAATCAATGTCGATGGACAAGAAGTGGTCTTGACTTTGGCCAACAAACCACAACTTGGACAAGACACCAATATAGAACAAAGCTCTCGTGATTCAAACACATCCTCGACGGACAAAGGCCTTGACTTTGGCCAACAAGCCAATGCCGGTCTCGGATCTTGAGTGAGAATCACTCAATGGAAGGAAAAACGCTTAATATTTTGCGAGGGTTTTTGGAGTGTAAATTGGCAACCAATTTATTATCTTTGTTAAGGTCTCATCATCATACACCCTTAAACATGCATTCTAAATATATAATAAAGCACGTATAAATAAATTAATAATGATATGCGGATGGATACTTTACACAATGATCCTAGATCAAAACTCTCTATTTCTCTCTCCCGCTAGCACATGTATTACTTCTACCCGTTACACTACACTTCTAAAGAAACCTCATTTACATTGAGGGGAATAGGTGAGAAGAGAATACAAAGAATTGAGAGGTAATAAGGCTGGACACGCAAGTCCAATCAATAAATCAAATTTATTACAATAATTTCAAAAATTGTCCCACCCATCTAATATCCATCCGATATACATTATTCATGCATCGCAACCATGTATTCACACAAGCATGTTATCAATCAATCTAATCAAATTAATTAATCTGATAATTAGTGATTATCCAATGTTCAAACAACGATTTGATTTTGCTCGAGTCAAACTCATTTTGCGAATAAGTACTCAAAGTACGAATTCTCGAATTAAATTAAATTACATAATTAAATCCAATTCAATATGCATTTAATTCTAATTCACTTATTTAATTCCAAATTATATACTACACTTTATTAATGAACTTTTACGACTTAAATTCTAAATTTAATCGTTACGGGTCTCAAAGCCCGATTAACGTCCAACGTCAATTTAATTAAAGTCCAATGGGATTTTAATTAATTTCTTGAGGCGTGGACTTTTGGTCAACTCGGGTCAAGTTGAATAACCAAAATCCAATCCGGGAATTACCCCATAAGCCTAGAAATCAATTGGCCCATTAGGCCCAATTAAACTTTATTGAATCCAGGTAATTGGTTGACATAGACATATGGTTCAATTGAGTTATACTGGGTATTTGCGTCTGACCATCGACAGAGGCTTTCGTATAATTTCGTGTTCCATGTTAGTACACTGATTTATTACACAAACATGAAATAACCACTTCATCTTTTAAAAGATATTTAAGATTCACAACCCTAGATAGCTTCTTATTATTGAATTTTCTTAAACCTACTTTTGTGCAATTTATTTACTTGTTTTTAAATTCAAATTCATCACCATTTCAATCAATCAATAAACCTGTTAGATACTAGTAATCATTTGACCTCATAAAATTAATAGATTAGATATTAAGTCCTCGTGGGATCAATACTTTTTATACTACTTGAACGATATGTGCACTTGCGTTATACGCGTGTGATTACGCCAGTCAAGTTTTTATCTTTCACTATTAGTTTTGAGGTTAGATACCTTTACTTGTATCTAATTTCTTTTTACTTATTGTTTTTGTTTTCTTGTGTTTCAGGTTCTCAAAAACTATATGAGACGAACCAGAAGCTTTGAACTCCGACCGTTTGACCCAGAAATTGAAAGAACCATCAGACAGTTGAGAAGGGAAATGCGAGAAGGCCTAGAAGCTTTAGTCAACATGGAACCTGAACCTTTGGAAGTTGCACCACCAATACCCATTCGAGACAGAACTATTCTGGTGTTAGACGGCTTCATTTCCTGTATTGTACTTCCTCATTTACCAGCAAATGCGTGTGACATCAAAACTTACATTCAGATGATTCAGCAGTCAGTGCAGTTTGGGGGAAAAGCAACTGAAGTTCCTAATACCCACATCAGCAACTTTCTGGAAGTTTGCGGCACTTTCAATTACAACCTAGAAGCTGAAGAAGCAATAAGACTGCAGCTTTTTCCATACTCCTTGAAAGACAGAGCTAAAGCTTGGTTACATTCACTACCAGCAGGTTCCATCACAACTTGGAACACTTTAGCCACCAAATTTCTTGCAAAGTACTTTCCACCAGCCAGAAATGGAAAGCTGAGGAATGACATCACATCCTTTGTACAACAAGACTCGGAAACTCTCTACGAAGTTTGGGAAAGGTACAAAGATTTTCTCCAGAAATGTCCTCACCATGAGATTCCAAAATGGCTTCAAGTCTAAACTTTCTATAATAGACTTTCTGGACTGATGAAAACCACAATCGATGATGCTGCTGGAGGAGCTTTAATGGCTAAAGGAGAAGATCAAGCCTGAGACCTAATCGAAGAAATGGCAAACAAAAATTCCTTGTGGCCAATAGAAAGGAGCATGATCCAAAGAATTATAGGAATTTATGAAGTTGGAGCCAATAGAGGAGTCAACGCCAAGCTGGATCAGTTATGAAAATTCATGGAGACTCTTACCACTGGATCCACAAGTTCACCATATGGAGGAGCACCAGAACCAAACATACTTGAAGAGACGGTGAATTATGTCAACAATTTCAACAGACAGGGGAACAATCCATATTCCAACACCTACAACCAAGGGTGGAGGAATCATCCCAATTTTTCATGGGGCAACAATTCAGGGCAAAAAAACAATCCACCACCTAAATTCAAACAGCAGAACTATCCCCACCAGGATTTCAACAACAGAACAAAGGCCATGAACATGAAAAAGAACCAGAAATGAAAGAATGGATTGCAGAGATGTTCAAAAAACAACAAGTAGCATATGATGCTATATTTCAAAGCCAATCTGCTTCCATCAAAGAACTAGAGAATCAAATTGGACAACTGGCCAATGCTCAGAGTTACAGACCGCTAGGAAATCTTCCCATCAATACAGAATCAAATCCAAGGAACCGAGGGAAGGAGCAATGTCAAGCCATTACTTTGAAAAGCGGTACTGAAATCAACAAAGATGTTGGAATCAAGGCAACAATTGAAGAACTTCCAAAAGATGCAGTTCCACAGATGGAGGAAAAAGAAGCAAAGGAAAAAGAAAAAGATCAGATCATTCCACCTCCACATTTTCCTCAGCATCTTCAGAAAAACAAACTGGACAAGCAGTTTGGTCGATTCTTGGAGGTGTTCAAAAAGCTGCATATCAACATTCCATTTGCAGAAGCTTTGGAAGAAATGCCCAGCTATGTAAAATTCATGAAAGACATTCTTTCACAAAAACGGAGATTGGGAGATTACGAGACAGTAACATTAACGGAAGAATGCAGTGCCATCATTAAAAGGAAACTTCCCCCGAAGTTGAAAGATCTTGGCAGTTTCACAGTCCCATGCACCATTGGAGAATGTTATATCGGTAAGGCTTTATGTGATTTAGGGTCAAATGTTAATTTAATGCCTTTTTCTATTTATAGGAAACTGCAAATTGGAGAAGCAATGCCTACCTCAGTCTCACTACAACTTGCTGATCGAACGCTCGCATTTTCGAGAGGAGTCGTTGAAGATGTCATGGTCAAAGTTGATAAACTCATTCTCCCAGCAGATTTCATTATCCTAGACATGGAAGAAGACAAAGATGTGCCTATCATCCTTGGGAGACCATTTTTGGCAACAGGTCAAACTGTGATTGATGTACAAAAATGAGAACTAATCATGAAATTTCAAGACCAAGAAGTTACCTTTAATGTTTTCAAAGCCATGAAATTCCCAAGTGAAGAAAAGAAGGAAGAATGTTTCATAATTGATGTTGTTGATAGCCTTATCCAGGATATTGATACAACTCCCACGGAAAAACTTGAAGCTTGCATCACCAACATGACTGACAGCGAGCTAGATGCTGAAATCCTGGAATGTATCAACTACCTTGACAAACCATTCCGATTCAAATCAACACCATCAGTTGAAAGTTTGGAACTGCCAAAGAAAGATCGAATCAAGCCTTCGATTGAAGAACCACAACAGCTGGAGCTGAAGTTACTTCCGAGCCATCTCAGGTATGCATTTCTTGGAAACTCTTCTGAATTACATGTTATTATTTCTTCTTCGCTAACATTGGAGCAGGAAGAAAAGTTTTTAAGAGTATTACGAGAACACAAGAGAGCCATTTGCTGGACTATAGAAGACATTCGAGACATTAGTCCATCATTTTGCATGCACAAGATTCTTATGAACGATGAGTACAAACCCACAGTGGAGCATCAACAGAGACTCAATCCAATCATGAAGGAGGTCGTGAAGAAAGAAATCATCAAATGGTTGGATGCTGGCATCATATACCCCATCTCAGACAGTATTTGGGTGAGTCCTATGCAGTGTGTACCGAAGAAATGAGTAATTATATTGTCACCAATGAAAAGAATGAGCTGATTCCAACAAGAACAGTGACTGGATGGAGAGTATGCATGGACTATCGGAAGCTGAACAAAGCAACAAGGAAGGACGATTTTCCGCTACCATTCATTGACCAGATGTTAAATAGACTGGCGGGACATGAGTTCTATTGTTTTCTGGATGGATATTCAGGATACAATCAGATTGCCATCGCCCCAGAAGATCAGGAGAAATCCACATTTACATGTCCCTATGGTACTTTTGCTTTCCACAGAATGCCATTTGGATTATGTAATGCACCCACCACATTTCAGCGTTGCATGATGGCCATCTTCTCAGACATGCTGGAGTAGAGTATGGAAGTTTTTATGGATGACTTCTCTGTGTTTGGAGATTCTTTTGACCACTGTTTGCAAAATTTGGAACATGTGTTACAAAGATGTGAAGATACCAACTTGGTACTCAACTGGGAGAAATGCCACTTCATGGTACAAGAAGGCATTGTTATTGGACATCGGATCTCACAAAAGGGAATTGAGGTAGACAAAGCAAAGATTGAAACAATTGAGAAATTACCTCAACGAACATCATTCAAAGGGATTCGGAGCTTTCTTGGACATGCTAGCTTTTACAGGAGATTTATCAAAGACTTTTCTAAGATTGCTAAACCACTATGCAATCTTCTGGAGAAGGATGTGTCTTTCAACTTCACCAAAGAATGCCATGAAGCTTTTGAGATCTTAAAACAGAAGCTGGTCTCTGCCCCCATCATTGTAGCACCAGACTGGACCCTTTCATTTGAGGTGATATGCGATGCTAGTGATTTTACTGTAGGTGCAGTTTTGGGACAACGCAAATCAAAGATTTGCCAAACCATTTACTACTCCAACAGAACTTTGAATGAAGCTCAACTTAACTACACAACCACCGAAAAGGAGTTCTCACAGTTGTGTACACTTTTGACAAATTCTGCTCCTATCTGCTGGGTCCCAAAGTAGTGGTCTACACAGATCATCCAGCAATCAAATTCTTGATCACGAAGAAAGATGCCAAACCTAGATTGATCCGTTGGATACTTCTTCTGCAAGAATTTTACGTGGAAATTCGAGACAGGAAAGAGACAGAAAACCAATTGGCAGATCATCTATCGAGGCTCGAGAATGGAGAAACAGCTGGCAAAAAATTGTCAATCAAAGAAACTTTTCCAGATGAACAACTGTTTGCCATGAAATAGCAAGATGTCCCTTGGTATGCTGACTATGTCAACTTCATTGTATCAGGAAAATGGCTGTTGGAATGGACAACTCAGCAACGAAAGAAGTTTTTCAAGGAAGTCAAGCACTATGTTTGGGATGAGCCGTACTTGTTCAAACGATGTGCTGATCAATTATTAAGACGGTGTGTTCCACATGAGGAGGTCAACAATGTTCTTCAACATTGTCATTCATCACCATATGGTGGACACTTCAGCGGAAACAAAACTACAGCCAAAGTCCTACAATCAGGTTTGTTCTGGCCCACTATTTTTAAAGATGCTTATCTTTTTGCTTTTGAATGTGACAGGTGCTAGAGAACAGGGAATATTTTTAGGAGTAATGAAGGACCTTTGCAAAACATTCTGGAAGTAGAGATATTTGATGTGTGGGGTATAGATTTTATGGGACCCTTTGTTTCATCATTCGGAAACATGTACATCCTGGTTGCTGTAGACTACGTCTCCAAATGGGTCAAAGCAATTGCACTGCCATCCAACGATTCAAAAGTGGTGATCAAATTCCTTAAAAAGAATATTTTCACTCGCTTTGGAACACCTCGTGCAATCATCAGCGGTGATGGCTCACATTTCTGCAACAGATACTTCGATGCACTCCTATCCAAATACAGAGTTACTCACAAGGTTGCCATGCTTACCATCCACAGTCAAATGGACAGGTTGAAATTTCAAATAGAGAGATCAAAAGAATCTTGGAAAGAACCATCGGATCAACAAGAAGGGACTGGTCTACAAAACTAGATGACGTATTATGGGCCTATCAGACAGCTTACAAGACACACATTGGTATGTACGCATATCGTATGGTGTTTGGTCAAGCATGACATCTGCTAGGTGAGCTTGAACACAAGGTGTACTGGGCACTGAAGAAGTTGAATCTTGATTCACAAGATGCAGGAGAGAAACGACTTCACCAACTCAACGAATTGGAGGAGTTTCGTCTACAAGCTTATGAGAATGCCAGATTGTACAAAGAAAAGACCAAGAAATGGCATGACCGAAAAATAGTGCACAGAGAGTTGGAACCAAGGCAGCAGATGTTGTTGTACCACTCAAGGTTAAAACTTTTCCCTGGAAAATTGAAATCAAAGTGGTCAGGTCCATTTGTGATCACTCAGGTTTTTCCATATGGAGCTGTTGAGTTACTGGATCCCAACACTAACAACACATTCAAGGTTAACAGTCAGCGTATCAAGCACTACTGGGGAGAATCATTTGAGCGACAAAAAGAAAGTGTCACACTTTCATATCCAGCCTAACGTTCGAGAAGTCACGTCTAGCTGACGACGTTAAACTTAGCGCTCGTAGGGAGGCAACCCATGCAATTTTTGTATATATTATTATTTGGTTTGTTTTATTTTTGTGTGTTTAATTTTTACAGGATAAGTCATTTCAGGATGGAAGAAGTTCTCACAAATCTTCACAAGCAATTTCATTCTCTCTCTCAAAAATCTCTGATGAAATTCTACAAAGCTCGCTTGGAACGGATGAGACTACTGATGATCAAAGGTATTCCAACTGATATTCGTTGGATTATTGAACACGGGTCTGATTGGCAGGTGAGTCTTCTGACTCTTTTATTTCACACTTGCTTGGTTTTTGAAGAAGCACCTATGCAAATAAACGTAGAGATAAGCAAATGGGTGTTTGTTACAAATGTGCACGCTGGAATTGCAATACTCGTTGTCGTTCTTTAGGAATGTTGTCTGATAATCGCGAAGACAAAATTAAATTCATTAGGGATGGCTTGAGTGAGGAATCTTTAGATGATATATCTTCGACTCTTGAGACGCATCCAGTGGGTATGTTCACATAGCCTTTCGAAAAATTACATACACAATTCAAAAGAAAGACAACAGTTAAGTCTCGGGAATCTGACTCAAAAAGACCATGTTTGCCAATTTATAAGAAATTGGATGGGAAGCTTGTCCCTGACGCATAGACGTCAATTAAGCCATAAATATTTGTAGATATTATATCTCTTTGTCTTTTCCTAATAATTGTGATTTGTTTTGTTGTTTTCTTTTATTTTCTCCGATAGGATCCAGACTTTTTTAACTATCATGATTTATTTACTGTTAACTAATAATTGTCATTTGGCAGGTACTAGTGCTATTATTTTACTCACCCTTTTCAGGTATTATAAATTCAACTCATCATTGCACTTTTGAAGACATCCAGAGTAAAACATGGAAGCCACTTCAAGAAGACGAGTTGAAAATATCTGTGTGTTTTACGGTACTAGTGTTGGTGTTAAGCCATAATATTTAGAAGCAGCACAAGAATTGGGTCGAGTCTTAGCTGCAAGGAATATGCACTTAGTATATGGCGGAGGCAATCTTGGACTTATGAGGATCGTTTCAAAAGCTGTACAGGAAGGAGGCGTCACATTTTGGGAATCATCCCAAAACCCTTTGCAGAAGCAAATGTTATTGGACCATCAAACGGAGAAGAACTGATCGTGCCGGTATGTCTGCATGATTGGTAGAAATGATTAACCGTGCTGATGCTTTTATTGTTTTGCCAGGTGGCTTGGGTACATTAGAGGAAATTTTTACAGTGTTATCTTGGGCGAACCTGAACTTACACCAGAAACCACTTGGACTGTACAACGTTGAAGGATTTTATGATTTTTTGTGTTTGTGTTTCTTGATGATGCCCAGAGAAATGGGTTCGTGTCAAAACCTTTAAAAGAACTCCTCTTCACTGCCAGAACTGCCCATGATTTAATTGACCGAATCTTAGCCTATGAACCACAAATTGACCCTATCCTTTCAAAGATAAATTGGTATGAGGACGATCATGGTAAGAGGCGTCGGATTAATCTGGATCTTAACCTTTAACTTTTCGTGTAGAATTTCAGTTAACCAGGTACTATCTTCTAAACTCTTCTTCTATTGTTTAAGACATTGGGGACAATGTGTCATTTAGGTTTGGGGGAGGGAATTAGTTGATCAGTATCTTGTTTTTAGTTGTGTGTTGTTTTTATTTTTAGTCCAAAATTTTTCGAAAAAAACAAGAAAATTGAAAAATTTTCAAAAATTACCAAAATATTTTGCGTTTTTGTTTTTATTTGGACTAAAAAGGTGAAATTGGTGAGAGATAGATGTGTAAGGAGTTCCCATTCCTGATATGTATTTCAACCCATTTTCGAAATAAATTAGTTTTTGTTTATTTCCTTTTGAATTATTTAATTTGTAAATTCTTCATAAAATTGACTAAAATGGATCTTCATATGCTCAGTTGGCAGGTATTATCAACATGCATGGTAACATACAGACATGAGCTTTAATTGAAAAGTTTGTAATATTCAGTGCTCTAGTTTAATTGGAGGAAGCATCTATGAAAAGCATTGGAGTAAAAAAACACGTCTAAGATCCGAGTTATTAAGTCTGTAGGGGTGTTTTAACACCTAGTGCCCTAAAGCCAACTGGTTTGGGAGTCACTGGCCCAAAGCTCGCTACATGGATCAAGGATGTTGCAATAATATATATATCTGAAGTCTGAATAATTAAGTCCGTAGGGGTGTCTTAACACCTGGTGCCCAAAAGCCAACTGGTTTGGGAGCCACCGACCCAACACTCGCTACATAGATGGAAGATATTGTATATATATAAAAAAAATCAAAAAATCAAAGAAAAAAAATCAGAAAAATGAGAAAAATTATTCCACTGCTGCAAAAAGGTGTGAATTCTGATAAAACTTTAGGACAAAAATATTACTCTCTTATCAACTGCACTTGTGACTGTTGTGGGCAAAAATGAGTTGCTATTTTGTTGGATGTGTATATGGAGAATGGTAATATAATCGGAGAATTTACTTATTCGGTTTAAAAGAAAAGAAAACAACTAGTGACTTGGAGTAAAAGTTTCACCTAATTAGTCACTAACTTCTTTATTCTATTTTCTCTTGTCTTTTTGCTTTTGTGTGCATTAGTTCACTACTACCATTTTACTTTTGTAAAATGTTTGTGGGTATCATTGCTGTAAACCCTCACGAGACTACAACTCGTCCACTAGGGACACCTAAGGGTTTAAAGGCTTGTTTCATACGTTAATGCAACCGTGATCCCTACAAAAATGGCTTAGTTTTTAAAGATGTTTATGTTATTTTATTCTGTGTTTTGCTCGAGGACTAGCAAAATGTTAGGTTTTGGGGTGTGATGAGTGGTAAATGTATCACAATTTCTCACTCATTTGACCTAATATTTTAAGATTCTTGAGTTTTGTGAATATTTTGATTGTTTTTGTTTATTTTGTAGATAAATAAAGTTTCAGGACTCTCTGGAGGTGATTGGGGCCAAAACAGTGAAAACCGAACAAAAGTGCAATTTGGTAATTTTGCGCGTCGCGACGCGCAGGCCTTCGGCATCGCGACGCCTAACATGCGCCATGAGCTGATAACGTGCGCCGGTGGACATGTGTCAGAATCTGAAAAGTTTGACTTGCTAACGTGTGCCGTGCCACGTGTCAACATCACAGCCGATCTGGCTAACGTGCGTCTTGCCACGTGTCATCATCCTATGGTGCCGAAAATCGCCATCGCCATGTGTCGCCACGTGTCACTGTTAGACAGTTATGACCCATAGCGTCACTATCTGTACAGATCATGGTGTTGTTATACAAATTAACTATGTGACAAAGGAAATTGCTCTTTTATCATTTGTGATTAGATCACCAAGATGTATAAATGATGAAAGGTCTATATGATTAGTTCATGGATTGAGATGATATGAGACAGTATCAATCCACGAAGGTTTAATCATTAAATATCTCTAGTCAAAGTATTATCGAGATTGGACATCGATAATGCGGAAAAGACTAGTATTACACTTGTGCGCGTTGTGAGGGCATAACGACATAGTTCTCATATATTTGGGTATATGATACTCATGCAAGTGTAGTAGGAGGTTGTGTTTTACCGATGGTACGGAAAATAGCTTCGCTCTGGATAGACCCCTCAGAATTCCATTGGTAGTATACTATGTGTCTATGGAAGTCTGAATCAGGGTATTGTATTTGGTCTAACCTGAGACTTGCACCGCTAATACTTGCGACAATCAATATACTTTGGTTTTGGTCGTCCAAGGCTTTAACAGGTTCTGTGTACGCCTCTTCTGGGTATATTGAGAATCGTAGTGTATTGGGTGTGATGTCGAGATGGAAGTATCACTCCAGTTATTGTGGAGATGATGATCACGTAGGATACGGAACTCGTTCTCTTATATGCTGCAGCTATCGGGATATTATGACTAGGTCTTGTTTATCCGATTATAGAGACTAGTTACCAGAGATCCGATTTGTGCTTCGTACGGGGCAGACACATTTCCAGCCCCAGGCCTTGCACGTGACATCCGATGATGGATCGATATAAACGGATGTCACACCCTGATATAGATCACATATTCCTGTATATATTTATGGAGAATTGGGTAGGCATGGCGCTTTGCTAGAAGCCAACCTTGTCTTGTAAATAGGTACAAACGTAGTACTAGGTACTTACGTGTTCGGATAGTCCGACGACCGAATTTACTGCCAACATATCCGGGGATCTCATGGGTCGCTTCCTGAAGATTCACGATGACGTATGACTCGCACTTTATTAATCTGTGATTAATTAGATGAGAGAGAAAATTAATTGGGATTAATTGCAGAGATATTTTATCTGGGATAAAATATTATTAAAGAGAGAGAACGATTAATTTGGAATTAATCGATAAAATAATATATTCGATATATTATACGAAATTGGATTTCGACGCAGAATTGAAATTAGATTTTAATTCGGGCGTACGAGTTAATTTAGAATTAATTCGTTAGCGACGTGAATAGTGATTTTGCTAGGCATAATTATTTAATTACGTCGCAACGGAAAATTCGTTAATTTAGAATTAGCGAACCCGAGCCCGAGAGTGTTTGCGGGCGCACTCGCATTGCGAATTAAAGTGCGGCCCACAAGTCACATCAAGCGTCAAATCACTAGTCAATCGATTGATGTGACAACTTGTCACTTTTGATGTGATTGATAGTAGTTGTTGGAAGTGGTTTGTGGCTTAATTGCCATTTAACTTTTGAAAGCAAAAAATGGTAAATGAATTTTAGAAATTCATTTTGTGTACTAGATATACAATTTTCCAAACCACCAAAACTTAACACACAACTCTCCTCTCTCTCTTTCTTATCTCCATCTTCACGCCCAAGGGGCATATTTTCTTCTTCCATCACTGGTTTTCACCGTGAGTGAAGGAGAAGCTAAGAAATTTTTGTGGCAAAAATTCCTAAGTGCTAGCACACGATAGAGTCTTGCGAAGGTGATAGGGAACCGCACCCGTGAGCATGGAATCATCAAACAAAGCTTGGAGCTTGATGAAGGACCATGGCCGAAAATTTTGAGGAGGACAAAAACCCCACTGCCGAGAGCTTCTCAAAAGGCTTAAAAAGTTTTTGAGCAACATTTATAAATAATATTGATTATTTATAAAGTCGTTTAAAGGTTAAATGCAAAATACATGCTAAAGGGACCCGATAGTCATTTGCTTAATTATTGTGTATTTACATTTAATACTTGATTAATTTGAATACACATTAATTAATAGTCAAATTGAGATATTTGACTAATATCCTAAATGAATATATATATATATATTTGATATTTAATGTAAATATTATATATATATATTTAATATATTTGTATTTAATTAATTAATTAATTATTTAATTGTTAAATGATTAAATTAATTAAAATATAAATATCTTAACATTTGGATATTTGGTTTAAATGATTTAGTTGCCTTTGTTGACTTAATTAAAATATCTATAAAGTGTTATTAGATATTTAAATCAAGTTGATCAAATTTATTTGAAATGAAAATGAAATTAATATTCTGTATTTGTCTTTGACAATTCGGCCAAGGCTATTGTGTAACAAGTATATATTGTTTTCATTTCATTTCACTTTTCTAACCTAATACACTTTTACCTAAAACTCCATTAAAAGAAAACAAGAGAAGCTTAAGAGGAAGAAAGGAAAAACTAAAGAAAAGCTTGGATTTAGTAAGTTTTCTTAACTTGTTATTAGAGAGGAAATTGTTCCTTATGTTCTAGGCTACTTCTTATGATGTTCTAATGTTATTCTTTTCTTTATTCTTTGTGTTTTTGATGAATGGAGTTTGGTGTGAAAGTGTTGAGCATGTATATGGTGGAAGCTTGTGACTAGTGTAGTTATAAGTATTCTTTCAAGGTTTTGGAAACTTTGTTGCTAATCTAGAGTTGTTGACCCACTCTTAAATGACCTAGATTTGATCTTGAGTTGTGTATAAGGATGTGTATATGATGCATATAAAGTTTCATGCTGATTGGATTACATCTTGATGTGTTTTGAAGCATGAAATCACAAAGTGCACCATTTGGAACCCTAATGGTGCATTCGGCCAAATGGGTTATTTTTGGGTTTTATGTTGCTTTTGGTGTTTTGATGTTTTGAACATGCTAAGTTCATCTTAGAAATGATTTAGAATCATTCAAAATTGATTTGATCAATTTCGGACTAAAATGGACAAAATACCAAGTGTAAGGGCAATTCGGTAAATTCACTTAAATATGATTTATTGAAATTTATTTCATAATTTGATTATTGGATAATTAATTAAATATTTTTATTTAATTAATCCGAGAAAAAGTTTTGAAATCGGAAAATTTGATTTTCCACCGCTTCCGCTGAGTTATCGGATTTAGCCCATAAAAACCCCTACAAACCGTACATAGTTCGGGTGTAAGACACTCGAGTGACTGGCTATAGGCCAAGTGGGAGATTGTTGGAAAATTATGACCCATAGCGTCACTATTTGTACAGATCACGGTATTGTTGTACAAATTAACTATGTGACAAAGGAGATTGCACTCTTATCATTTGTGATTAGTTCACCTAGATATATAAATGATAGGAGGTCCATGTGATTTGTTCCTGGGTTGAGAATGATATGAGACAGTATCAATCCACGAAGGATAAATCATTAAACATCCCTAGTCAAACCATTATCGAGATTGGACATCGATGAATGCGTAAAAGACTAGTATTACATTTGTGCGCGTTGTGAGGGCACAACGACATAGTTCTCATATATTTGGGTATATGATACTCATGCAAGTGTAATAGGAGGTTGTGTTTCACCGATGGTAGGGAAACAGCTTCGCTCTGGATAGACCCCCTCGGAATCCATTGGTAGTATGACTATGTGTCTATGGAAGTCCGAAATCAGGGTAGGTGTATTTGGTCTTAACCTGAGACTTGCACCGCTAATACTTGGGACAATCAATATACTTTGGTTGCGGTCGTCCAGGCTTTAACAGGTTCTGTGTACGCCAATGCTGGGTATATTGAGAATCGTAGTGTGTTGGGTGTGATGTCAAGACGGAAGTGTCACTCCAGTCATATGGAGATGATGATCGCGTAGGGATACAGAACTGGTTCTCTATAAAGGTTGCAACCGTCGGGGTAATATGACTTGGTCATGATTATCCGATATTAAAGAGACTAGTTACTTGTCATCCGATATATGCTTCGTACGGGGCAGACACTGTACCATCCCCAGGCCTTGCATGTGATCATCCGATACTGGGCAGAAATACACAATACTACGTATACTACGCCCGATATAGATCCTTTATTCCTGTAAGGATATTTCCGGAGAATTGGGTAGGCAGCTAGAGGCCAACCTTGTCTTGTGAATCGGTATAAACGTAGTATGAGGTACTTACGTGTTCAAATAGTCCGACGACCGAATTTACTGTCAACATATCCGGGGATCTCATGGGTCGTTTCCCAAAGATTCACCGATGACGTATGACTCGCACTTTAATTAATCTGGTATTAATAAGATGAGAGAGAAAAATAATATGGGATTAATTGCGGAGATATTTTATCTGGGATAAAATATCATTTAAAGAGAGATAACGATTAATTTGGAATTAATCGAGAAATTAATATATTCGATATATTAAACGAAATTGGATTTCGACGCAGAATTAAAATTAGATTTTAATTCGGGCGAACGAGTTAATTTAGAATTAATTCGTTAGCGACGTGAATAGTGATTTCGCTAGGCGTAATCATTTAATTACGACGCAACGGAAAATTCGTTAATTTGGAATTAGCGAACCCGAGCCCGAGATTATTTACGAGCGCATTCGCATTTCGAATTCGAATGCGGCACTCAAGTCAAATCAAGTGTCAAATCATTAGTCGCATCAAGCGTCAAATCACATGTCACTTTGAGTGATGTGACACTTGATTGATTGATGTGATTGATTGAGTTGTTTGGTAGGTGTATGAGTGTGGAACACTCAAGGTTGTTTGAATTCATTTAGTTTGACTTTTGAATGTAAAAAGTGTATATGATTTTGATAAAAATCAATTACCTTTTTAGACAAAAACTTAATACACAAATAAAAAATCTCACAAATCATCTCTCTCTTCATTCTCTTCATCTTTCTCACGCCCAAGGGCTGAGCATTTTCTGGTTTTATTTTGCTGGGCAGAACCGAATTAGAAGGGAAGCAAGTGCGATTTTGTGGCAAAATCAAGAGTGCTAGCACACTCCGGGATCATACGAATGTGATAGGGAAGTCCACCCATGTGTCGGGAACCATTCGACGAAGCTTGGAGCTTGACGAAGGACCTCCAATGGCCGAAAATGAGGGGCAAAATGCAGCCCACTGCCGCACATACCAGTGAGCAGATTTTCATTTTTGTTGCCTCAAGCGTCGCTCAACCGATCGATGTGAGTATTCCGCGACTTTCTCGATTGTATTCACTTATGTTTCATGCTTGTAAATTGATCATGGGATGATTAGAATCTCCAACAATACTGACATCAGTTGAGATTTATCTGCGAATTGAAAACGGGACGAAAGTCGCTGTTTTAACCGTAGATACCTAAGTTTAGGAACTACCATTTGGGTGTGTACTTCAATGAGGAAACTGTTACAATGTAACTAGTTTGACTAGATACATTATCTCTATATCAGGGTTTAATCCGTTGCGGGTATACCTTTATATTCTAGAACACTAATGTGTTTTATTTTATAAAGATGATATTGAGATAAACACATTAGATGTGAATAACAGTATTTATATTTTGAATATAAATAAATCTCACACATATAATATGACAAACAAATAGCTCAAACTGAATTAATCAGTTGAGACTTATAAGTGGCATTGTTGTGTGGGACACAATTTAAACAAGACTCGTATATCCACACTTTTGAAGAGTGGATACTAGGACAAATTTGATTCCATTCAAATAATGTCTACGAATCTAGTTAATTGGGCAAAGTGCCTAAAAAACATTTACTTGGTAAAAGTGCAAATGCCACCGATCTGTTAGCCATTGTTCATAGTGACGTAGGTGGGCCCATATCTAGCTAGGCTAGAGGTGGATATGAATATTTCATGACCTTTACGGATGTGGCATCGTGTTATGGTTATGTGTCTCTTTTGAAACACAAATAGGAAACTTTTATAGTTTCGACACGAAATAAACAAACAGATCGGCTAAAGTATTAAAACATCACGGTTAGACCATGATGAAAATACTTAAGCAATAAGTTTCTTAAATACTTGAAAGAGTATAGTATTCTTTGAATAAGAACTCCTCACGGAACACGTCATCTTGACGGTGTGTCCGAACAGAGAAATCGAATTTTGTTAGACATGATAAGGTTAATCATGAGTCGCTCTGAGCTACCATTTCCTTCAACGGATATGCATAAACAGTGCAAAACTTATTTTGAATAATGTTCCATAAAATCTGTTAGACAGACTTCATATTAGATATGAACATGAAAGAAACTGGGTTTTCTCATTCCTGATGATTTGGGTATGCTAGGCATACGTTTGGATGATACTAAGCTAAAACCCAAATCGGATAAATGTCTAATTGTAGGTTATCCTAGGGAAACCAAAGTATAGTACTTATACAACTCACAAGAGAACAATGTAATTGTTGCTCGCCATGCGGTTTTCCTAAGAGGAATACCTATATGCAGTGGTAAGTGGGAGGAAAGTAAAACTCGATGAAAATCGGAGTAATACTGTTCCGGGCACCGAATCTTAACGGAACACAAATAGTTCATCAATGATGAAACTATACCAATAATCTTCGAATACACAAGAACCACGTAAGTTGGAGAGAGTCAGAAAACAACCTGGGGTATGGGTTTCTGATCTCACCTCATAAAAATGTCAATCTTATTGAGGTATACCAACTGACTACGTATGAGGAAGTGATACAAGGTATCGACTCCCTATTATGGAAAAGTGCCATGATGTCCGAAATGGATTCCATGTATATCAACTAAGTTTGGATACTAGTTGATGTACCGCAAGACATTGTGCCTATGGGTACTATATAAGCTAGGCTTGTAGCGAAAAAGGTATCGTTATCAACATTGTGTCATTTACGACGAAACCTTTTACATGTTGCTAATGTTAAATCCATTTGGATAATCCTTGCTGATGTTGCATGTTTCATTTATGAAACGTAACAGCTGAATGCCAAAACCACTTTCCTTAACAGAAACCTTTTGGAGGATGTTTATAACATCCTGACGGTTTTGTCGTACCAAAAACGAGCAAACAAGGTTTGCGAGTTAATCGATCCATGTATGATTATCGTTTTGATGTAATCATAATGGTATATGATTTGATTCAAAACGAAAATGATTCTTGTGTATATAAGGAGGTTAGTGGGAGCGCACTGACAGTGACTGTCCTGTATTTAATGATAATGTCATTTCTTGGAAATGATATTCCCGTAATACAATCGGTGAAAACTTGGCTTTCGTGAAAATTCTCTGTAGAATTCTTGGGAGAAACAACCTTTATTCTAGGAATAAAAATCTACTGGGATAGATTTAAGGTTGTTCATACTCTCCGAGAAAGCATACATTGAAAAATGTACGTGACCTGGTGTCTCATACGCTTTGAGCATATAGAGTCACAATCAGGCCAATCCAAGTGATAGTCATTGGATTGAAGTTAAGAACATCCTTAAGTATCTTAGATGAACTAAGGATGCTGTCTTATACTATGGAGAAGGAGAACTTGAAGTGACTGGGATCACCTCTGCAAGTTTCCTAACCGATAAAAATGACTATAAGTCGTAACAACGGTACTATATAGTTTGAATAACGGAATAGTGAGCTGGAAATCTTCCAAGCAAGATACTGTTACCGAATAAACAACAAAAGTGGATTATTGATGCAGCTAAGGCAGCAATAGAAGCCTTCTGGATTAATAATAAATCTAATTAGATTAGATATAATTCTGTTAGTAGCTTAGCTAGGCTACAGCGCAGGCTAAAGAATTAATGGTCTCATCAACGATCCAGATATATACTTTGATTATTCATCTGATTCGTTCGGATCATACATCGTGGCGATGTGATGATCGAATAAATCGCATCAGATGATAATCATGCAAATCCGCTGACGAAAGCATTTTCTCCTCAGAAGTTTTAGCGAACCATACATAGTTCGCGTGTAGGACACATGAGTGACTTGTTATAGGCCAAGTGGGAGATTGTTAGACAGTTATGACCCATAGCGTTACTATCTGTACAGATCATGGTGTTGTTGTACAAATTAACTATGTGACAAAGGAAATTGCTCTTTTATCATTTGTGATTAGATCACCAAGATGTATAAATGATGAAAGGTCCATATGATTAGTTCCTGGATTGAGATGATATGAGACAGTATCAATCCACGAAGGTTTAATCATTAAATATCCCTAGTCAGAGTATTATCGAGATTGGACATCGATAATGCGGAAAAGACTAGTATTACACTTGTGCGCATTGTGATAGCATAACGATATAGTTCTCATATATTTGGGTATAGGATACTCATGCAAGTGTAGTAGAAGGTTGTGTTTTACCGATGGTACAGAAAACAGCTTCGCTCTGGATAGACCCATCGGAATTCCATTGGTAGTATGACTTTATGTCTATGGAAGTCCGAATCAGGGTAGGTGTATTTGGTCTTAACCTGAGAGTTGCACCGCTAATACTTGCGACAATCAATATACTTTGGTTTTGGTCGTCCAGGGCTTTAACAGGTTCTGTGTACGCCTCTTCTGGGTATATTGAGAATCGTAGTGTATTGGGTGTGATGTCGAGATGGAAGTATCACTCCAGTCATAGTGGAGATGATGATCATGTAGGATACGGAACTCGTTCTCTTATATGCTGCAGCTATCGGGATATTATGACTAGGTCATGTTTATCCGATTATAGAGACTAGTTACTAGAGATCTGATATGTGCTTCGTACGGGGCAGACACATTTCCAGCCCCAGGCCTTGCACATGACATCCGATGATGGATCGAGATAAACAATACTACGTATACTACGCCTGATATAGATCACATATTCCAGTAAGGATATTTCTGGAGAATTGGGTAGGCATGGCGCTTTGCTAGAAGCCAACCTTGTCTTGTAAATCGGTACAAACGTAGTACTAGGTACTTATCCGGGGATCTCATGGGTCGCTTCCCGAAGATTCACCAATGACGTATGACTCGCACTTTATTAATTTGGGATTAATTAGATGAGAGAGAAAATTAATCTGGGATTAATTGCGGAGATATTTTATCTGGGATAAAATATTAATTAAAAAGAGAGAACGATTAATTTGGAATTAATCGATAAAATAATATATTCGATATATTATACAAAATTGGATTTCGACGCGGAATTGAAATTAGATTTTAATTCGGGCGTATGAGTTAATTTAGAATTAATTTGTTAGCGACGTGAATAGTGATTTTTCTAGTTATAATTATTTAATTACGTCGCAACGAAAAATTCGTTAATTTGAAATTAGAGAACCCGAGCCCGAGAGTGTTTGCGGGCGCACTCGCATTGCGAATTAAAGTGCGGCCCACAAGTCACATCAAGCGTCAAATCACTAGTCAATCGATTGATGTGGCAACTTGTCACTTTTGATGTGATTGATAGTAGTTGTTGGAAGTGGTTGTGGCTTAATTGGCATTTGACTTTTGAAAGCAAAAAATAGTAAATGAATTTTAGAAATTCATTTTGTGTATTAGATACACAATTTTCCCAACCACCAACACTTAACACACAACTCTCTTCTCTCTCTTTCTTCTCTCCATCTTCACGCCCAAGGGGTAGATTTTCTTCTTCCTTCACTGGTTTCACCATGAGCCAATGAGAAGCTAAGGAATTTTTGTGCAAAAATTCCTAAGTGTTAGCACACTATAGAGTCTTGCGAAGGTGATAGGGAACCGCACCCGTGAGCATGGAATCATCAAACAAAGCTTGGAGCTTGATGAAGAACCATGGCCGAAAATTTTGAGGAGGACAAAAACCCCACTGCCGAGAGCTTCTCAAAGGGCCTAAAAAGTTTTTGTTCTTCGTCGCATCGCCTCAACCGATCGATGTAAGTATTCCGAAACTTCTTCATGTATTCACATGTATGTTTCATTGCTTTAATTGATCCTACGGTCACTCCAAATGTCAACCACGTCATCGTCCACATCACTAGTAGATCGAGTCAACTAGCCATGTCAGTGCCACATCATCATCAGCCAATCACAGCGTGCCACGTGTCGCAATCCTATGGTGGCGACAATCACTTTTGCCACGTCATCGCCACAATTATTGAGTCAATTATCCACATCGCCACATCATCGGATAAGAATCTAAAGCAGCCAACCAGAGCGCGATACGTGGCGCGTCGCGACGCACACACCTTACTGAGGCCTATAAATTCAGCTCAATTTTATGATTTCAGAGGTACCTTCCTCTCTGAATTCTCTTATGTAAATAGGGAGTTTTATATCTAGTTTACTTTAAATTTCAGTTTTGTAATTAATTTTAATTACGTTCTGTAATAATAATTTATTTTCTTTACTTTTCAGTTTTTTACTATTCAACATGAGGAGGTAACTTCCCAGTGTTAGGGTGAAAGGTAAAACTTTTATTACTGCTATTTAGATTAATCTCCCTAATTATAATATATTCATTATTTAAAATTTGACTTAATGAGGATACCGCTATATTGGCCGGTTGGTAATTGATATTAAATTGATTTTAATTTGACTAAGCAAGGATACCGCCTGGTTGGTCGGTTTGTAATTTACCGCCTATATGGCTGGTTTATGGACAAATATTGTTACCGCTTTAATGGATGGTTGGACTTAATTTGACTTAATCAGGTTACCGCCTATATGGCTGGTTGGTAATGTTATCACAAGTTAATATATTATATTAAGGGGGATATCTAAAATAGTAGTAGTAAAAGTAGATCCTTTAACCCTGGTATTTTATTTTTGTAATTTTACTTTTCAGTATTTACTTTACCGCATTTACTTTTCAATATTTTATTTTATGTCTTTTACTTTTAAGTTTTTACTAGCCCTAGTTATGTGTCGTAACTAAGTTAGTTATCTAGGGTTGTGATGAATTCTAATATCACCGGTTTATAAGAGGTTATTTTGTAGTTTGGATAATTTAAAGGTTTACTTATTAAGTCTTAAGCTTAATGCGTCTTGTTAATTGGGCACTAATAAGATTGATCTAGTAAATCTAAAATAAACTTGACAAAGGAATTTTAGGTTTCAGCCTTAGACTTAGTAACCCACGATCTTCCTTGAGGATAGATAACCCTTTAATAGATTTTCTTACCTGATAGATATATACCTGTCAGGCGGGGGCTGCCATAATTGGAACTTAAACTTAATGAATCCATGTAATTTGGTTGACATAGACATATGGTTTAATTAGGTTATACTGGGTATTTGCGTCTGACCATCGACAGAGGCTTTCTCATAATTTCGTGTTCCAGGTTAGTAAACCGATTTATTACACAAACATGAAATAACCACTTCATTTTTTAAAAGATATTAGAAAGATTCACAACCCTAAATAGTTTCTTAATATTGAATTTTCTTAAACCTACTTTTGTGCAATTTTATTTACTTGTTTTTAAATTCAAAATCAACACAATTTCAAATCAATCAATCAACCTGTTAGATACTAGTAATCATTTGACCTCATAAAATTAATAGATTATGTATTAAGTCCTCGTGAGATCGATACTTTTCATACTACTTGAACGATACGTGCGCTTGCGTTATACGCGTGTGATTACGCCAGTCTGCCACGCTCCGCAGTTCTGATGCCCACACATACTAGATTTTGCTCGGAAGCTAATTGTTATGAATTCATATGTAAAACTTATTCTTAAAAACCAACTTGTAAGGAGAGAATACCCAAAGATTAATAAATCACTAACTAATCTGATCGATGTGTAACTAAACAAAATCATAGTCATGTAGTGAGATACATATTCCATATGTCAATAAAGGGTTTCATCTCAGTTTTATTTTTGACATCATTCTTCAAGTGTTTTTTCATGAAATAGATAATGGCATAGCAATATATCGAGTTGGCCTAAACATAACACTACTTGTGTATTAAGCATATAATCAAAATTTAAATAATATATTGATTCAACACAACATGATACACATTGAAATAACATGTTAAGTTGATTAGAATAAATTTCGACACTCATAATAAACAATTTTGATACACATGAATCGAAATGAATCAAGTAAAAGTCTAAAAATTAAACTGCTCATAATGAGGGCTGGTCTTGGGCAAAGGGGCCCCTAATTTTTTTTTTTTAATTATAACTCTCATATAATTTATTGATCAAATGCCTTAATTTTTTATTATGATATTATACTATATATATAGGTCTCTCAAAATATAAAATTGATTTTTAAATCTAAAGATGACAAGGTCGGCCCTGATTTTAATTAAATATGACCCGTCTAATTAATCGTTTACACATATTTAACATTGTTTTGTGATATGATATATATTTGATGTCATTATTACCATATATCTTTCTTTTTTTTTATTCATATGATTTATTACTACATATCCTTTACAAAAGGATAAAATACAAACAGTATCCAAGGTGTTTGAAACAAAATAATTTTATTCATCAAAATGTTTTTTTAAATATGTATTGAAAATTTTCTTCTTCGTCGCTCCTTTTTTGTTTTTTCCTCAGGACTCTCAAAGTCAAAAGCTATTGATGAATTAAGTATTGCCATCATCATTGTTGAGAGCAACAAACAATTGTAGGGCCAAGCAGCTTTGACTTATAACCAAAGAAGTAATGAACAAACTCTCTTTTTCTCTTTCAATTTTTTTTTCTTCACAACCTAAAAAGGACAATTTTTTTTCACCTCTTGTTATTATAGTGAAGAAGAACTAAAAGTTCTAAGTTTCTATTCTCATTCTCATTTCTCAATCAAAATGTTAATATCCAACCGAAACACCCAACGACCAAGAAACTTTCCTCTTGGTTCTCTTCAATTACTAGACACAAATAGTATGATACTGTTAGAGACAGTTATGTGTCCATGAGTGATTTATTTTCAGGACCGGTCCTGGTTATAGGTGACTTACCTGTAGTCCCAATTTTATTTTTATTTTTTTCAAAAATAACTAATGATCAAGAATTCTGAATTTCTTTTATTATAATATTATGCAATGATTAAGGATTTCAAAATATAAAAATAATATTAAGTCCTGAAAGTACCAGGACCAATCTTATTTATTTTATCACTACACATTCACATAATGGTTATGATCGGTATCGTATTTGTAATTGAAATGCAAACTTTACACCATATAATTTTTTTAATTAATTACATATAAATATAATTATTGATGGTGTAGAATGAGGTTTTTACTTGGACAGAAGAGGACAATGATGGTCCAAGGGCCTAAAGATGCTGGAGTCATATAGAGGCTGCCATAAGCCAATACAGTGACAGTGAAAAGGAAGCATTCTGATTGACCAAATTAAAAGTGGTTGAGGAGAGTTGTTACTGCAATGATGACATTATCATGAACTGAGGTCATGAGCAGTGGAATAGTGAATTTAGAAACCTATATAAATGAATTAAAGCCATAGATCTAAGAGCAAAAAAAAGTTTTTTTTGGGCATCTCACAACTTAAAAAGATCTAAGTGTTGGAGTTGGTGCTTGGAGTGCCAATTCAAATTGTATATTTTATTATTTATTAATAAAATAACTACATTTTCATTTCATACCTTATTAATGATATTGTCATTAAGCGTATTTGATTGACTAGATGGTTCGATATTGTGATAAGTGTTACCATTGTAAATTATTCTTAAAGTATATATATTCATAGTCGTTGGTTTTGGAATACGGTCGAATTCCTATAACTTAAAAGATTAGCACATGTCGTATATTGGATTTGGAGTTCCAATGGTTTAACCTGATGTACCATGAGTTTTGGAAACTCGTATAGACGTGTGGGTATTGGTTGGACCGAATACTGAATGAATCACAAGTGATTCCTAATAGTTTGAAGTACATACCACCGTCAATAGGAATATCCTCGAGTCGAGTAGCATATGTAATCCTTTGACTATAGGATATCATTGATTTTATGTGAGATCATCCACACTTTGATGCCATGTATGTCAGAAACCTTTCATGGTCTGACCTCTAGATGTTTGTTGGGTATGGACTGATGCACTTAGTAATCAAGTGCGAAGCAAGATATGATCTATCGGCTCGTATGTGTACCATAAGGGGTTTAGGTATCCATGTGAGTAAAGTCACAATTCTTAAAGCTTTGGCAAAAGTCGATCACCTATGGTGCATCGCATCAGTTATGAAGAATCCTGGTAATGTCGACATGAGATGTGCGCTTTGGAAACTTGACTGTGTATTCTATGTTTTCTAAGCACAACTCGGATAGCCTACGACAGAGGGATTGTTAAACATATTTGATGACCTCGACTTGTATAGTTTAGAAAGGTCGTTCGTGTTCTTCGTGAATTCAGAGGTGGTCGAATTACGTACATATTAGCTAAGCTTATATGACGAACGTGTCTGAACTTATAGAGTCCCAATATGAAGTATACTCGTTGAGCACTTGGATAGCGGATTAATTTTGATAAAATATAATATTTGATATTATAATTATCAACTAAGATAATCAAGTATTATTGGATAACATTGATTATTTACTTTGACCTAATTGGATTAATTGGATAATTACACAAGGCTTAATTATAAAATCATAATTATCTCTACCATTTGAGGATATTATGATAATTATAAGTATGTAATAATAGGTGGGTTTGGCTTGATTTAATTGGATTAAATCAAAGTGGCAAACATTGAACTAATCCATTTCTTAATTCTTATCTTGATTTAATCAGATTAAATCAAAGTGGTAGATAATGGAGATTAGTCACACCTAATTATACATATTGGAAAAATTAGATTAAGCCCACCTAAAAGTTGATTACAACTTTTATTAATTAAAAATTGTCTAAGTTTTGCTATAAATAGCAAGCTTTAGGAAGGTTTTATAAAAAGTAAAATAAAAGTTTGAGAAAACTAAGTACAAGCAATTCTTTGATAAACTTGCCAAAGTTAGAGAAGTGTTTAGAGAATCTTTTGAGGTCTCTACGACATTTCATTTAGGAGAAATCAAGATTGGATCTTGAAGTGAAGGTTGCTAGCATTAGAATCAAGATTGGATCTTAGAGTGAAGCTTGAAAACCTTGGAAGTTCTCTAACCATTTCAACAAAGAGAAGAAGATTGGATCTTTACATCAAGTTTGCTAGGTAAGTTTGAATTTCTCTTAAGTTATATTCTTTTATGTATTGGATGCATGATTACATAGCTTAATATTGAAATACATCTACTAAATTGTGTTAGGATGCTTTAGAAGTATAAACACAATATGCTTGTTAATTAGGTCAAAGATGTTGATGTTGGACATGGAATAATTAATAAGAGTTTTGAACTCTAGATTAAAACTTAGAGCAATGGCTACCATTCTAGAATCACTTGACCACCTTTAGGTGAACTAAAATTGTTAATGAGATATTTATTATTGGGATTTTAATTTGGTTTGTGTTTTGGATTCAAAATTTATGCATGTGCGTATTTACGTATTTAAAATGAATTTATATTTTTGTAAAAAATATTTGATATTTTAAAAAATTATATTTTTGTTATATAACATGTGTTGATGTTGGTTTTGATGTTAAAATTAATTTTGGGTGTTTTTGAGAGTGTTTTGGGAAGTTTGAAAGGTTTTAGGGTAGAAAGTCATATTGCCTTCAGCTCTCTGTTGGCTAAAGAAAGAAAGCATTATTGAAAACAAATAAAAAAATTAACACTTGTGAACAATACACGCGCGCACTTTAGCGCGTAGTGCGCGTGTACTGTAGCTCGCGTGTCGTGCGTTACTCACACCGAATTTTATTTTGCTCATTCTTGAGCTTCCGGACTCCGATTCAGCCACGATTTTTTCCTATACACTCGTAATGAAATATACTATTTCATTAAATATTTTAAAAATACACCCATACTAGATATCCTCGGGTTAGACCCATTTCCGCTGTATGAGGTACTGATCTGACCCTATGGGTTCCAAATCTGTCCTAACACTAAGAGCATCAAAATTAGTGATTGAGAGAGAAAGAAGATCAGTTACTTGACCAAGTGAGTAAATTATAATGGGCTTGCATAAGACCAGAGGAGTTATAAACCCTTTGAAAGTCTACCACACCATTTGTAGCTAAGGTCATTTTTGACGACAAACAAGTAATAAAATACCCTCCCTTACTCCCGTGGACATAGGTTGGAGTCACTCTCCGTCGAACCACATAAACCCTTGTCTCTGTGATTATCTATCTGTTTGCTAAGTTTACTTTGGTTCCATACTAACCAAACTAATTCACTGCTGAGGGAGGTTCGTTCGAAGGGTTAATTTCCCAAATAGCCATGGGAACCAAAACAGCCGTCAACAGTTAACGACGTCTGTGGGAAAACAGTATAAAAGCAGTAAACACAACAACATGATGGTATGAGACTAAAACCATAGAGTTTCGGAGACCTTAACAATAGAATATATGGAAAGGATGGAAGAGACCCTACAACATGATAGGGAGAATGCTCGGAAGGAGCGGGAGACCACCCAAGCCTTTATGAAGGCTATGATGGAAAAATTGAGAGATTGGAAAATGGAATGAGAGCGTAGGGCAAACAGGTCCCAGTAGAAAGAGAGAGGAGATAGCCATCGGAAAGAGGGTAGTTGGGGTATACGCGGATCAAGAAATAGGGAGAAGGAATACCCATAAAGTAAGGTCGGTTGTTGTGGCTAACGCTGCACCTGTAGAAGAACCCTTGGGGAAGAAGATGATATGAGAACCCTGGAATCATCCAGCAACAGCCCTTGTTTAAGGGAAAGTGATTAAGAATGGTATCTAGAGAGGGGCCGTAGGGCTCCCAGTCTTGGAAGATACCACGCTCGAAAGGGGAAGTATAAGGAATCCCTCGGTCGAGAGCAAGAGAGCTTAGAGAGCCAAATGAGGGATTGGTTTCGAAAGGAGATGAGGTCATCAGGTCGGGTGTCAATCACCTGGAGCAGCTGAACGACACCTGACTCAAGAAGCGTTAGAATACAAAGATGTTGATGAGGTATTTTCAATAAAGCCTCTCTTAGAATGACCATCAAAGAGTGATAAGAAGGGCAGTAGATCCCAAGGATATAAATAGGGTCTTACCATTATGAACAAAAAAATTCCTACACGCTTGTTTGTTATTTGGATGAGAAAGATATGTTTAATATTCTTGTGAAATACTTATGATCATGATGCATTAAAAGGTGTAGGAAATGTGAGAAATGCGCGACTGCCCATGGCATGCCATTCCCTTGTGTTATTATCAAACCGTCGGGCTAGAGCACTATTACATGATGACTTGTACCTTTGAGGGATAGAGCTTTAAGGTCTGCGTGGTATTTGACACCTCGGGTATCCATAACACGCCTAGCGAAAGAGTCTATGTGGTGTTTGGTGCCCTAGGGTAGTCATCTCACGTATGGATTAAAGACATTTGTGAGGTACCATGGTACCTTCGGGTTCACATCACGTGGGGGATAATTCCCCCATGGCGTTCGCCACCTAATGTTGAAGGTGCATAGCCAGAGGAAGGCCCATGGGCCTCTATGGCATTTGTAGCCACATGGTATGTCTAGCATAGGGAAAGAAGATGCCTCTGTAGCGCTTGCCATCCCATTTTATTTTCGTATACGCATAGCACGGGGAAGGCTAGAGTGCCTCCGTGGAATTTTCAGACTTGAGGCTTGCCCAGCATGAGAAAATCATATGGCGTTGGCCTCCCCCTCAACCGTAGCTCGGTTCATTGGGATATTGGACTATAAGGTCCAAAATTATTATTTTGGGTAACACAGAGTAGGACGCTACTCTAGTTCCCTCGAGGTTTTGGGTCAATACGGAGTGTGTGATACGTCACCCCGTTACACTTATCTTCTTATTATGTTTTTGTTTTACTGGGAAACTCGGTGTGGTACGCCATTACCAGCATCCATGGAGATTACTAGAGGCTGAAAATCTTCCATCATAGTCGGTCTTGAAAAAGACTATGATGGCTCACGACTGCATTAGTTCCACCAATGTAATATTTTGAGTGGCACAATGAGGGAACATTGTTGGAGTTGGTGCTTGGAGTGCAATTCCGAGTTGTATATTTTATTATTTATTAATAAAATAACTACATTTTCATTTCATACTTTATAAGAAGAATAAGAAGAAGAAGAGGGAAAAAGAAACAAAGAACAAAAGGCTTGGCAACCATTAAAGGCTTAAGAAGTGAAGGAAATCAAGAGAAAGAAGGTAAAAAACCTTGACGTAAAATCTTGGATTAAGAAGTTTTGTTGATATTATGTTATATGCAAATTAGGAGCACATTAGGCATGATATGTAGTGATATATAAGCATAGAAATTGCTTGAATTAAGTAAGGACCAAATACTTGGAAACCTTAGGTATTGAGTTATTGAGATTGTGAGATTAAAGAGTTAAGTGAATTGAGGAGTGTTTATTTAGCAAGTATTTACATTAAAGTTTAAAAAATTGGTGAGAAGAAATTGTTATATGGAATGGTGGGATGAGTGTTGAGTAAACTATGCATGAAAGGTTAAATTTGGACCCTGAAATTGGCCTTGCGTCGAGACGTAGAACGCTCCGCGTACTGGAAATTTTCCCATGAACGTTTCTGGAATCGTACGCGTCGCGACGCGTACTGGAAATTTTTCCAGTTATGTTTCTGGAATGGTGTGTGTCGCGACGCGTAAGGCCCTGCGTCGTGACGCGTGATCAAAAATTTCCCCAAATTAGTTTTAGTTCATCCAAGTTTAACCCTTGCATGTTAGAGGCCACCCTAAGGGTCTCGGATCAGCTCGCACACACACATTACATCATAATATAAGTATCATACGTCTTGAAGTGATAACAAGTGTTCAATTGGATAAATTTAACCTAGTTCCGAAGCATATTCCATAACTTATATTCTAATTGAGTTTCTCAATTATAGATCATCGCAGGAACCACAATTCTTTTCGACGAGTTGCATAGCACCAGCCAAATTTCAAACCAGTGAGTGGACACACTTTTTCTTAAGTTGATTTACTTTATGATTGTTTTAAATATATAACTTACATTTTTTGTATTTAGGGCGTTAGCCAAGTTTGTTTTGCATTATATTGTAATTAAGCATGTTCCAAGAAATATTTTAGAAAGGATCACATATGCTACTCGACTCAAGGAGATTCCTATTGACGGTGGTGTATACTTCCAACTATTACACTTAAAAAATAAGGACTTTAGCGTCTAAATATATCGATGCTAAAATAATCAAAATTGACGCTAAAGGTTATTAGCGTCGAATATTTTCGACACTAAATTTCGATGCCAAAATGTGGACGAGAAAGCCAATTAATGTCGAAATATAAACTTTCGACGCTAAAGTATAACATTTTGCAGAATTTTCGACGAAAAATATTATTTTTCGATGCTAACTTACATATTTGACGACGAAAATTTCCGACGCTAAATGACATATTCGGCGACGAATATTTTCCAAGCTAAAAGATATAAAATATTAAAATATAAATATTATTTTATTACTTTTAGCGTCAAATAATTCAACGTTAAAAGGTATAAGAAATTTATTATTTAAGGTACTTTTACTTCGAAACATTCAATTTTTTATTTTGAAAAATATTATTATAAAAAAATAAATTTACCGAATAATAGTACAATTATTTTTATTCTAATAATTATTTTTGTCATTATAATTAAAATTTATTAAAAAATAAATACATAATCTATTAACAGTCGCTGCTGCTGTGAATGTTTATACAAATACAAATAAAAATTACTGCTATTGTGATGGAGGGGCGATCGAGCCCGATGCACTTTAACCGAGTGAGGCCTCTAGCATATGCCTGAAAGACCTCATCTAGTGGTTGATTGCATGTATCCTCCCTTGGTGGTCCTCCTCGACCTACAATAGCTTTTCCTGAGTCTTCTTCAGCTCTACTTTGGTATTGTCCAGCTCTTCTTGGGTATTTTCCAACTTGTTCTAGGTGATGGCTAGATGTTCTCGAAGACACAAGTTAATATGACATCGGCTTCTTACGAGTTCCAAGTCTGATGTTGTACGCTGTCTGGTTCTTGAAAACCAATTGCGACAACTCCTCATCTGGTAGAGGGTCGGACCCTGGGTCCTGAGTTTGTCGCTAGACCTCCACCATTTCGTTATGTTTAAAAAAAATTAAGTTAATGTTCGAACTTGAAAAGAAAAAAAATTAAATTTAAAAAATATTAAGTTTATTTTAAATACTTAAACTTACGTAGTAGCGTTCGGCTTCTTCGTTGATCAATTTCTTCTATTTATTTAGTACGTCACTCGGAAAAACTTTGGAAATGACTGCACCTCACATGTGTTACTTTGCTAAAAAGAATAAACTGATTATTAGACATTAGTAAAATTAATGAAATGTTAAAACATAGTTTATGGTTATATGTACCTCAGAATCTTTGGCACGGTGTTGGAAAAATAGCTTGGCGCCTCCACAATGGTTGAAACGCAGGTGACTGCCATTCTTCACATTTGCGTGACATTATCATGTATTTAACAACATTATAAGTAACAAAACGGGGAGAATTGTCAGTTTCTTATTATTTTAAAAATCACCTCATGTTTCTCTTTCGACCAAAGCTCACACAAGAATGTCAAGTCTTGCTCCTCTATATAATCAGGCTTGTGTTGTGGAACATCCAAAGCCCCATGTTCGTCGAATATCTATTTAAGGACTTTTGTCTTAAAATCCTTATAACTCTTCTCCATGTGGTGGTCGAGATACTTATAGACATTTGGTTTGTTCAGGTCCACGTCAAACCACTCCTGCAAGAATAGCAACCAAGTAGAAATTAAATATAAAATATTAATTAAAAGATAACAGAAAATAACAAAAACTCAATACTATAAGTTTACTCACAAGTAGCGTCGGGAAGAACTGGTTGATTTTCGTCTCCCACGGGATCTTTCTCCAAGAAACATAGTTTTGGAGAGCTTCAAACCGAGCAGCAGCACCTATGGTATTGGTAAATAATGAAGAATGTTACCCGATCTGTCTTTCTCCATCATCTGATATCTCTATCCGGATGCGGCCGTGAGCCTTAACGTGCTTAACCAACCTAGGCCAAGGTGCGCCATTGACCCTTCGTTGTACTTGAGTCACATCTGCTAGCAGAGACCCCAGGAGCAGCCTCTATCTTTGCAGATGTAGATGGAGTCGAAGTAGTAAGTTTGCGATAACCCTGTGCCATCTGCAAAATAAGAAAACAAAACTTTCACTATAACTATCAAAATAAGTCGATGTAAACTTTCACCGCAAAACAAGCTGTTGTTGCAATAGCAGTAGCATGTTTTGAATTATTTGTGACCCTAAACAGACACACGAATGAGGTATGAGTGCATGCTATCTAAAAGGTTAGGTTCTAACGTGCATTCTAGTTGTCAGTGAATTCATGTATTAACTAAGCTCATTAATAACCCAAAAATATTATTTACGACACATATATTGCCCAAATTTCAATAATACTTCCATCATCAACATTACTAACATCATCATCACCAACAACATAACACAACAAGCCTTCACCATGCACCCAATTCAGCCATACTCTCACAAATGCATATCATGATAATTTACCAACACAATAATGTATAAACTATATTGTTATAGTGCTATCAAAACACAACATCAATACCTTGCTACTATATGAAGTTCACGACCTCACACACCCACATACGGCCAACACTTCCAACATCAACAAGACATTAAACTCTACTTATAATGTCTCCATAAACACGCCAGTACCCACATTAATACTAGGTTTAACTACATTATTTATATTTTTATCAAATCACAATTCCAAGCCTTCTTTTTTAACCCACCCATTTGGCCATGCATAGGTCTCTACCATATTTGACAATTCCAACTAATCCAATACATAATTCATAACATATCATCACCCATAACACAATAAGTCAAGCTTCCCTCTCAAACTCATCATTCAGCCAAGCATAAACCTATTTCCAAACTTGAGAATTCTTATCAAATCAGAGCTTTATTCATATTATAATATCACCAAATGCATGCATAACACACAAAAAATTTGGCCATAAATGCATAACACACACAAAAAATTCGACCATACATGTAAAACACACAAACAAAATTCAGCCATAAAAGTTTTTCAAAATAAACACTTACCAGAATCTGAGTTGAGAGAGAAAAGAGAACCGAGAATATAAGAAAGCAGAAATATAGAGTGGGGGAGAAGGGCAAACAATTTTGGGATTTTAATACCATTTGGCGTCGAAATTTTTACGTTTTAGCGTCGAAAAATTCAACGCTAAAAACTTTGGCGGTAAATAAAATTTAGAAAACATTTTCAGGGAAAATTAATTTTTTAAAACTTTTAGCGTCGAATAGATCATGGACGCTAAAACTAATTTAATTTTATAAAACCTTTAGCGTCAAATAAATAATCGACGCTAAAGATTAACTTTTAGCGTCGTCACTTTGTAATTGACGCTAAAGGGTTATATTTTCGTGTTAATTAATATATTTGACGCTAAAGTTAAATTTTAATAATAATAATAATAATAATAATAATAATAATAATAATAATAAACCATCATCATCAGCATGAAATTTAATATCTCCATATAATAATAATTAATCATCCATTAATCAACCAACAACACATAATACATATACATATACTAACTAGAATAGTCACTATTATATGACATAACATCATCGTCGGTATTTGAGGTTTCCTGGAAGGACTCGAACTCGTCTTCAGCTTCATCTTCGAAATCTTCTTCATTTGCTACTTCCACGCTAACTTGATAATGAGGAATTATCTCAATGATGTCTGTATTTTCTCGAGTTAGCGTGATAACTTCAGTCCCGATGTATTGTTCTTGCATATTTGGTCAATGAAAGATTTGTTCAGCAACTTTAAAGTCGTCAGAGACTTGTTCTTCATCAGAAATTGTGACACTATATTTCTCCTGTGTGTCCCAAATACCTCTATTTTGTAACTTTTCTACCATCATCCATCCATTTCCTAGCTTTGGATCAGACATATACATCACAGACTATGCTTGGGTATAACAATATATAGATCATTCTTATACCAATAACGTTGAACATTAATTGACGTTAGATAGTTATGAAATTGAATTCTCATCTTTCTGGCATTTGTGTCAAACCACTTACATTCGAATAGCACTATAAGTCGTCGGGGTCTGTATATCAACTCAATGACTGATTACAACATTCTATAGAAGTCAACAAACTTAAAACCGTGTTATCTTGGTACTACAATTGACACGCTCTAAAAGTGGTTCTTTACTCCCAAGTATAAGAGTGTCGAAGTAATAAAATAACCTGGTAAGTCCGGGGTCGATCCACAGGGAATAAATTTAGTATGGTAAAATAATAATTTAAATGGAAAAAGATTTGATTTGTTTGAAGTTGTTTGGAGAATTTGAATTAGATGACAACAATAAAATAAAATGATGGGGTTATGAGATCCACTTTTAATATTTTATATTTAGAAATCTTACTTTTTATAATATATAAATTATCATTATAACTCAATTAATTTACTTCCGAAATTAACTATGCCAAAACATATAAAACCGGCCATAAAGACGGTAGTCATTTCTGTCGATAACTAGTCTTGTCAAGGTACTAAATATGCCAAAAACATAAAATCAGCCATAAAGGTGGTGATACCGTTCGTCAATAACGAGTCCAGTTAGGTACTCAATTATGTCGAAATCGTATAAAACCAGCCATATAGGCGGTAGAACAGTTTGTCAATAATTAATCCAGATCTCAATTAATTATTATTCATTAATATTTATATATTATAATATAAGTGAGATTAATCTAAAGTTTAAATAAAAAATATTTCACCCATTCCCCGGCGGAAAGTAATTAGCTACTCATACTGTAATTAAAAACATACATAATTTTACTACTAAAAATACAATCTTCAATTCCTTAAGAGAAATCAAAGAAAGTATGAAAATGAAAATGAAATTATGGCTTCTATTTATAGACAAAAGTAAAGGTTTCCACCAATTTCTCCACCAAACACTCCACCAAATATGCAAGCATGTTTGGTGTTGAAATTGACAAATGTTTAGTTTTTTTTTTTTTTTTTTTAAGATTTGATATTTAACACACTTTAGATTATTCATCAATTTCGGTCTTGAAAACTTCAGAATTAGAAATTTTTGTATGCAGTAAAGTTGTAGATCTTTGAGTTTTCTTTCATCTGGAACTAGAATCACTTCAATTTGATATCAGAGTAAAAGGTTATGGCCAAAATACGAACATTGCACAAGGTTGGAATTTCTGAAGTTGTACACTATTAGAACGCTCTATTAAATTTTTGGCCTCCAAAATCCAAATGTCAAATCCATTTTTCTAAATATGCATCCAAAGTATTATTTCACCTACATAAAAGATAAAAATCATAATTAACATAAATATAATTATTATTTAACAATTGTGCTAAATTAAGGGGATTAATGAAACCACAAGTGTAAAATGATATATTATTCTCTTAATAAATATGCATTTTTTAGTCTCAATCACACCCCAACCATCTTATTTCTAGTCCCTAGTAATCTAAGCGAAAACTAAAAAGTAAAATTCTTATCCAAGTTAGTAGTTTTTTTTCTTTCTAAATTACCAAATAAGTAAATTCTCCTATATTTTTTACCATTCTCCATATACACAATTAACAAGGTATTAATCAATTCATTGTGCCCACAATATTCACAAGTATAGTTGAAAAGAAAGTAGTATTTTTGTCCTAAAGTTATATCAGAATTCACACCTTTTTGGCAATGAAAATTTATTTATAAATGTAATTTTTTTTAATAATAATACATCTTCAATTCTTGTACGAGCTTTGGGCCACTGACTCCCATACCAGTTGGCTTTAGGGTACTAGGTGTTAAGACACCCCTACAAACTTTTTTCGTTTGGAAAGTTGTAATTAATAATTGAGAGATGAGCACTTCTACTATAAACAGAGGTGCTCACCTCTCATTTTCTTCATGTTTCTTTCATTTTCTCTCTTGAAGATTTTGGAAGAAGTGTCTTGTGTGTTTTATTTTTCAATTTTTGTTGTAATTTTTTTTTTTTTACTTTCGGTAATAAAATTATTCATGTTTTTATTCAAATCATGGTAGCTAATTTCATCCTGCTGGGATAAAGAGTGAAACTCCCTTAATATGAGAATATAGATTAATATTATTAATATGAGAATATATAAATTGTAATATGAATAAGTAATTTAAATCTGGATTAATTATTGACAAACTTTGTTACCGCGTTTATGGTTGCTTTTATTTATTTGGCATAATTGAGTACCTAATTGGACTTGTTATAGAGAAATATTATCACTATCTTTGTGGCTAGTTTTATATGTTTTGGCATAATTAATTCCTAAAGTAAATTAACTGGGTAATAATGACAATGTATATATTATAAAAAGTAAGATTTCTCTATATTTGAAATATTAAGAGTGGATCTCCTAACCCCAGTATTTTTAATTTATTGTTGAATCCCAATTTAAAAAATTACTCATCACTTAAATCCATTCACTTTCCTTTTACTCAAATTGTTATTTTATTTTTCTAAATCCATTCCCTGTGGATCGATCCCGGACTTACCGGGTTATTCTATTACTTCGACACTTTTATACTTGGGAGTAAAGAACCACTTTATGAGTGTGTCATCCATATTGGTTGTCAGGAGGTAGGCCAGCTACGTAATCAGAAGCAAGGTCAGTATCTATAAAAGAACAGAAGAATGTTGTTGAAATGTGGAAGTGAATTTTACCTTTGCCTGGAAACGGTCGGTTTTGTTGAGGACGTCCTCAAGAGAAAGGCTCTCATAAGCCATTTCTTGGTCAATCATCACTTGCTCGGCCAAGAAGTTGAATCTGGGAAAGAGGTGGGCTACGCCCTCTCTCACATTCTCTTAGAAGTCCTAAATCTCCAGCATCGGCGCCCCCTATCGGTCTGAAGAGGAGGCGGCCAGAGCCTTGCACTTTCTGGCCATGGTTTTCCTTATAAGGCCCTCTTAATGAATTCATCAAGCTCTTCACCCCCGACCCGATGGAACCGTCTTTTGGAAGGTCGGAGGGTAGGAGTTGGTGTTTGGCTGGGTTGGGGAATGTCAGCAAGTAAGGGTTAGTGAGTTGGAAATTACCAGTCTGTTTGGATTGGGATGGTAGAGTTTCCCGGATAAGGCCTTAGTCGATAAAGGCCGAGGGGTTGATGAGGTCCTTGTAATGCCCTCCACACTGAAAGGCCCTATATACCCTAGCCCGAGTCTTATGATGGAACTTGGGGATTGCCCCCAACAAGCTATAAAAAGCGCTGAAGTGTTAATGAGAAGTTAAAACTAAACCAAAAAAAAGGAAGATGGAGGATGGGTTGTTACCTCCAACTCGGAAGACGGTTGGGATTATAATATCCTCACCAGCAGCCTACCAATTCCTTCCCCACGGTCCCCCTACTACTCGACATAGGTGAAAAGATAATATCAACCCTTATACTCTTTTAGGTTGGCATTCATTTTGTATAACCTCTTTCGTTCAGGGATGAATGGCTCCTCCAACCTTGTTCGGCTCCAGATTATGTAGAGATCTGCCGACACTCTCCACCCGTCCCGATTTAGCTGGCATAGGGCCAAGTTCATTGCTGCCAACATCCTTACGAAGTACCCTTGCACGGGAAGACGCAGTCCCATATCAAAGAAGGCCATGTAGAGGGCCATCGGGTTATTACTAGGATGACTTGTTTGATCTCATTCCTCTAAGACGCTGAGGGTAATGACCTCAGGAATCTTAAATATTGTCCTCAGATGATCTAACTCAGCCTCGATTATTATTGAAACTCAGTCCATGTTAAGATTAATAAAATCTAGCTCTGAGTGGCGTGGCTCGGTTCGAGGCACTCATCGGTGGTATGATTGGTTCTGGTCTTCAGAGGGTCGGTGTTGTATGGTAGTCATCTGAGCTCTCTGATCCCGAGTTATGTACATCGACAGGCTTGGTCCAACGTGAGGATTGTACAGTAGGAGGTAGAGTGTTGAGGGGAGTTAGAGAAGAAGATTCCGAGTTTGACATTTCTCCCATGACAATACCCGATGAGGTAAGTTAGTTCAAAGCACTTAGTTCTAAAAACTAATCCTATGGTTTGTAGAGCTAAAAAAAAATAAGAGCTAGGGTTCACTATGTCATCATCCCTACCGATTGGCTAACCCTAAAAAACTCTAAGCGTCATAACAATGACAAAACAGTAAATTTACAGAGAATATGCAAGGTAAACACATCCAAAAACAAAATCCTAGAAACTCATGCTTCTTACCTCTAAAAAAATCAGAAAGAACACCAACATACACACACGAAAATAGAAACATATTCACACAAAGTAAACCCACCCCCATATCATCATTAACTCATAAAAAACTTAGAAAAAATATCATACAAGCATATCACCACCAGCATCCCAAAACACCAACATGAACAAAAAAAGGGAGAGAAATAGTGAGGGAAGAATTTATTGTGCTGAAGGATGCTTGTGAGGGATGCTTGGAGTTGAGAAGAGCAAAGTTACAGAGGACATTTGATTTTGTTAGTATTTTGGAGAAGATAAAGTTGTTAAAGTTGGAAGATGAACAACAATAGCCATTAAATAGGCTACTCGGGCTGGTTTTGGCCGTCGGATTGAAGCAATCATACAGGATCAACGACCTGTGTAAAGGAGATCTCGGCGGTTAGAATCAAATGAAAGGCTAGATTGAAGCCGTAAACTGAGTGGATCATAGTTGTCTGAAGTTTTGGCCCGCAAGCCCTGGGTGCACGACACCTGGCATCTCAGAGAGATGTAAAAAGAATGTCCGAAAGATGTGACGGGCATTTGGGGAATACCATTATACCTTTCCATATTCTTAAGAACAATTCAAAAACCCTAGGAAAACTCTTCAATCGAAGGTGAAAGAGAGGTAATCATTATAAAAAAAAAGGAATCTTTGGCAACACGTGTGGCATCCTGACCCGAGGGATATGACAAATGAAGTAAATGCAAGCTATGACCCTAGGACACATGTTCAATCTATACCACCTTTTTTGAAGTTCCCGGTACCAACTCACTAACTCGTTGATAACATGAACTAATGGACATATGTTGATGGTGGTTTTTTACCCCGAGGAAGTTTATTGTGAAATTTGCGTACCGTAAGTATACGGTGTCAAGTTTTAGTAAAGATGAATAAGAATGTCAAACTCACGGGGATTGGAATCCAATTTGCACTAAGTACTATAATTATTAACCCTAATTTTATTTAGAACACAATCAAAATTGACTAAATGGAAAGTAAAAACAAAACAATAAAAACGCAAACTGATTATATGAAAAATATCAATATGAGATGAATTCTAGAGTCTGACTTCACCTAACTATCCCCTATGTATTTATTATGTCAATTAACTATTATTCAGTTTCTGAGTTTATAAGCCAAGAATCCTAAATTATTCTACTCCCTCTCCCGAGTCATAAGTGAAAATATTATTAATTATCGATCTCAATATCCCTATAAAAATCTAATAATTGATAACTCATTGTATTCTCTGATTCTTGATTAACTCATTGTATTGTTAAGTTATATTTTCTATATCCTATTTAAAAACCCCATCTTCCGAGTGGTAGGTTTGAAACATGCAATCATCTAATATGTGGCCAACAAATTAGAAGCATTAACTGCGAGAAAATATAAATAAACTCAATGGAAAACTTCATAAACGTTATTTGGAAACTGATACATAGTTTCAAGCATTAAGTTACATCATCCTCTAGAATATAAGAATTAGTTCATGCTTAAGTTAAAGAACAACAACATAAGAGTCGAGAACATTATAGTTGATAGAAAAGTTTAAGGAAGAAAAATTGAATGTAAAATCTGAATCAAATTCCTTTTCTTCGGTCTTCACCACCTTTGGCTCCTCTTTTTGCTCTTCAATCTCCTTCTTTTTATCACCCTAAGTTTTTATGCTTCTAACTCTTTTGCTGTGTGTCTCTCTCCCCTCTAGGATTTTTGACGTACTATTATATTTATAGGAAAACCCTGAAGTCCTTTTGCACATAGACCACTGCTTTCCCTTATGAGTGCATGATTTTATCGAGGCACCAAACTCTCAGGAATTAAGTATTGAGACACCTTGGGCATCGTGGCGCCAGAAGTGGTGTCGCGACGCCATTATTTTTTTCAGGATAAGTATTTTCTGCTTCATTTTTCTGTACCCGCGTGCTTCTGTTGTATCTTTAAGCTCCCAATACAAATACATTTGCCCCATAATTCATGCTCTAATGTTTCCTGTCACTAAATCACAAAATAACTACAAAACACATCAAATGGCCCAAAATCTATCAAAATAATAAGCCTAAGGATGCATAAACAAGTGTATATAAATTACACTTATCAACGTTCGAATACCAATGAGGGGTAGAATGGAGCTTGTACTTGGACAGAAGAGGACAATGAAGGTACAAGTGCCTAAAGATGCTGGAATCAGACATAAGGTCCCGAGCCAAATATACAAAAGAGTTCTCCCATAGACAAAACCATTTTGATGAAGTACAATTTGGATATCGACCTGACCTAGAGAAGAATTGTAAGGTTTGGCTGCATTCGATCATTCATGGAAGCCGACCATATGTGGACATTTTGAAAACCCGACTTGGCTAGAGAAGTCGGGAGGTATGATTAGTTATCAATCACATCAGTATGTCAACCCAAAGAGCGGAGTATGGGACCATAAGTTTCATGCTCGAAAAGTATGTGACGTATGTCCTAGAAGAAAATACATCTTTCTAGAAGGTTAAGGTTAAATTACAAGAAAACAGCGGTTCTCATTGAATGTAGCCCATGTCAGCCAGTCTTGGGATGGTACTGTGGCAATGAAGTGCTAGAGCAGAGCCATCGTAGGCCATAATAGGCCAATACAGTGACAGTGAGAACGAAACATTCTAATTGACTGAATTAAGGGTGGTTGATGAGATTTGTTACTGCAATGATGATAATAATATGAGCTGACATCATGGGCGGTGGAATAGTGAATTTAGAAGCCTATATAAAGGAGTTAAAGCCACAAATCTGAGAGGAGAAACAAGTTGTTTTGGGGCATCTCACAACTTAAAAAGATATAAGAGCATCAAAACTAGTGATAAAGAGAGAAAAGAATGTCGGTTACTTGACTAAGTCGGTGAATTGTAACGGGCTTGCATAAGACCCGAGGAGTTATAAATCCTTTGAAAGCCTACCACATCATTTGTAGCTCGGGTCATTTTTGACCCCGAGCGGGTAATAAAATATCCTCCCTTAATTCCGTAGACATCAGTTTGAGCCACTCTCCACTGAACCATATAAACCATATTGGAGCTGGTGCTCGGCGCGTCAAATTTTGTTATATTTATTATAAATACGATGTATATTATATTTTATTATGAATAAAATTTGTTAATTTTCATCAATATATTATATTATATGGTAAAGGCGTAAAAGACCTTAGAATGAATTGTTGTGACATAATTGCAAAAGTGTCGCAGTTGTTACTGAGAAATGTCACAATACAATTCATTCTTAAAATTATTCCTAGTCAAGGTTTACATATCTGTTCGGTTAGTAAACCCATGAGACCAGTACGTATCGTATATTAGAATTGTTCTAATGGTTTGTCTCAATAAATCATGAGTCTTGGGAGACTAATATAGACACGTAGGTATTTATTGGATAAATATTGAACGACTCATTCGAAGATTCCTGATAGATGGTACATCAACGTCAATAGGAATCTTTACGAGTCAAATAACATATTAACTCATTTGACTTTTGATACCACTGTGGATATGTGAGATATCTTCCGTACTTTGATGAAAGTCACGTGAATGATCTTTTAAGATCAGACATTCGCGTGTTCGTCGGGTATGGATTGATACTCACAATATCCTGTGATGTATCCAGAGAGGATTTGTCAGTCTCGTGTACGGGATTTAGGTGTCCAATTTATGATTCTTTGAAATCCTTGGCCGAGGTAAGATCCAGAAACGAGTTCCGAATATTTATTTATAATCATAATTATGTCGCGACACACGAATTGTTCATAGTGGAGATTTGACGTTTAATCTATATCTCTGGAAAAATTTGGATAACCTATGACAGATAGATTATATATGCGATGACTTCGACTTGGATGATTCAACTCGATTATTTGTGGTCGTTGTAATTTGTGAGTGGACGAATAACAGACATGGAAATTATTTCTGTGACAAATAAACATGAACCTAGAGATTCACACAATATAAAGTGTACTCGTTGAGCACTTGGACAATTAATTATGGTTAATTCGTATTATTCATAATTTACACATGCGTATTAAATCATGTGTATTTATATACGATACATAATTTAGATTATATACATGTTATTAACCAATTGAATTTTGGCACTTGTTTTGTTATTATTATTAATTAATTAATTATTAATGATGATAAAATGGAAGAATATTCTTGGAATATTATTCCATAATATTATTTTATCTTTTATTAATTAGATAAATAAATTAATTAAATAGTTAATTGATTTATTTATTTAGATAAGAATATTATTGGAATATTCTTATTTAATTGGTAAATTTTGATTTGTCAAACCATGGAATTTAGACACATGGATTTAATTAACAAAAATATCAAAATAATAATTTTTAATGGATAAGATCATTGTGTGTCAAAATCTTGGCCATGAAAATTATTTTTTGGCTAAAAATTGTGTAATTTGCACATTTGAAGAAATGTGTAGAAACTTTGAGAAAATTTGAGATTTCTCTAGATATGTCCGAGTACTATTCATCCAGATTATTAATCTATATTTTCAACCCCTTTCTGTTTCGAATTTGGAAAAAAATTCAACGCGGAAATTGTAGGTCTCGATCTCAGATTTCCGACGATATCAAAATCATAAAAATCGAAGTTTGTGTGAGAAAGTTATGGCCCAAATATCATGGGTTGTCCGTAGTGGAACATCGTATCATATAGTATCAGAATCTCGAAAAATTTTCCGATCGTTCCCAAAGTCATTTCATGAGAGTATATGTGTCCAAACATAATTTATATTGTGTAATACTTATCCCACAGTGTAACAGTTGTCAGGATTTTAGTAGTCGGAATTTCCGATCGATACACTGTGGTGCCTACAACACAAGATCCAGGCTTCTCATCTTATGTTGCTGCCCTTCCTGGCCCCTTAGAAGATATTTTCGGCCCCTCCTCATAAATTATACATGTATTTTTCCTTCTTTCACCCATTTTTATATATATGGGTAACCCCGAAGGGGCCCACTTTTCTATTTAATGATGATATAATTTTTGCACTTACTTTTACTTTTTCATTCTGAAGCACAAGCGGAACAGAGACCAGACTTGAGGCAACTTCCTGTACGGACCAAATTTGGGCCAGGGAAATTTTTAACTTTTCACTTCAGGCCATACACCAGTGGTAGCCCAATCCCTCCAAACAGTACCCAGAATAGACTTTGGCCAATGGCCCAATTACCTTCTCAGGCCCACGACAAAGAGAGGCCTACCAAGCAAACCTTTGACTAATCAGTTACCTAAATCCAAAACACCTAAATTAAGGCTTGTAACTCCCCCACGTAGCTAGCCGTTTCAGAGACCCAACTGACAAGCAATTAATGGAAGAATTAAAACTGACCTCGAAGGAGTCTATAAAAGGGAGAGATGAATCACTGTTCAAGGTAAGTATTTTTGAGCTCTCACAATTGAAATTCTTAAAACTTCTTACCCTCAAAACACTAGCTACCGCCCTCACGGCAATCAACTAAAGTCAAGGTAACATCAAGCCTTGCACTTCCATATTACAGCTCGTCTTCACCACTGACTTGAGCGTCCGAGAGCCTACGGCTTCTACCAAACCGGTGGGCAGTACTCCCTGCTCATTTTACCTTTGTTTTGCAGGTTCGCTAGCGCCCCCATATTTCAGATTCTCGATTGTGGACCTCGGGCAAAAACCATCATCCATAATTTGGCGCCCACCGTGGGGCCTTAGCGATTTATAGCAGGCAAAGATCACTTAGACTACGGTCACTACAAAGCACGATTACTTATGGCCTCTAGCAATGAACAGACACCAGATCCTATGGCAGCACAATTAGCCATGTTCCAAGAACGGTTACGAACTTTAGAAGAGGAGAACCTGACCATGCGAAACTCCAACGCAAACCTACAGAAGCAGTTGGAGCAAATCTTTTCAACCTCTCAGTATCGAGACACTCCAGTTCAACCTGGCAATCCGGTGATCCCACCCACGTTTAACGAAGTGGTAGATGATAACCCACCAGGTGACAATGGCCCAAGGAACCCGTCAATTCCTTCAGTCAACCAAACACAGCAAGTTGCATCCACCATAAGAAGAGAAATGATGGAGTTCAAGGAAGCAGTTATATCCAGACTACCAGGAGTGAGACTACCAATTAGAAAGAGCAGAGCAGGAATGATTTCAGACACTCCGTTCTTGGAGGCCATCACATCTGTCGAGCTGCCACGAAAATTTAGCCCACCGGATATTAAGCTATATGATGGATCCACAGACCCAGACAACCACGTTATACACTACAAATATAAAATAATGTCAACTCGCTTGGCACCAAACCAATGGGAAGCTGGAATGTTTAGAGGATTCGGAGAAACGTTGGCGGGCCCGCCCACCTGGTTCATCAACCTACCATACAGGTCTATTGAGTCGTACCAATAACTAGCAGACAAGTTTGTGCAACATTTTGCAAGTTCTTGTAAGCTTGAGAAGACCACTGATGATCTCAATGCCATCCAACAAAGGAAAGGAGAATCATTGTGGAGCTAGGTGGCCCGCTTCAACAAGGAGAGGATAAGTATTCCAGATCTCCATCAACCTACGGCAGTGTAAGCTTTCAAAAATAGACTGCTATATGAAAATAGACTCTTCAAAAAACTCACCAAGTTTCGATGCTACACAATGGACCAAGCCATGACACGCGCCCAAATTGAAATCAGGTAGGAAGAAGACAAGAAGAACAAAAGAAAAGAAAGTACATCTAGCTCGCAGAGTGATAGAGTGCATAATGTTCCCAAATGACAGAATATAATCCTTCATCATCCTTCAGAGAGGAAGATCCAACAAAGAAGAGAGCGTAGACCTTTCCATGAAGATTTTGACAAGCGACCTCGGCCTTTCAAAACCCAAGAGATAACGCCAGCGAGTAGACCCAGGCTCCCAGACTACAATTTTACTATTTCCCCAGTGGAATTGGTTTCAGTCCTTAAAAAAATAGGAAATAAGGTAAAATGGCCCCCACGCTCCGGGGAGAGCTCCACAAAGAAAGACATCAGAAAGTGGTGTGAGTTCCATCGAGATTACGGCCATAATACGACAGAATATATGGTATTAAGGTTGGAAGTCCTGGAGCTGTTAAACAAGGGATTTCTGAGAGACTTACTCACAGAGAAATGAAAAGCTACAATAGCCCGAAGAAATGAAATGGATGGTCAATGAGAGGCCCCAACTCCACCTCCACCAATTAACAACACAATTAATTTTATTTCAAGAGGATCAAAAATTAGTGATGTATCGTACTCTGTAGCCAAACGACATTCAAGAGCTGTTGCGAACATCCCACCTCATTGTACAATGTCAGTTGAGAGGATGTTCACCAACATGACTATGGAATTTTCAGACGACAGCGACTCCTGTAATTTGAATCCACACCATGATGCTTTGGTGATCTCCTTGCTAGTGGCAAATTTTATGATCAAACGAGTGTTGGTCGACACGGGATCTTCAGCCAATATCATTTTTGCCACAACCCTTGCAGACATGGGAGCCGAGCTGGAGAAGATAAACAGACGGACGACGGTGTTGATTGGATTTAGTGGAGAATAAAAATTCACCATGGGAGAAATATCTCTCACAGTCTACGCCGCAGGAGTCAACAAGATGACCACATTCTTGATCTTAGACTGTCCCTCAGCCTACAATCTTATTATGGGTAGGCCTTGGATTCATAAAATGAGGGCAGTATCATCCACTTATCACCAAGTTCTAAAGTTCCCTACCAAGTGGGGGAGTGAAGAGATAAAATGAGACAAAGCCGCATCCAGAAGCTGCTACCAAACAACTTTGAAGGCAAAAACCCAGTTTGCATAGCAATTACAGAGTGGGTCTCGCAATATGGAGCCGACACTACCAAATCTTGAAAAGCTTGACGAGATCCTAATTCACCCTCAACATGCAGATCATAAGGCACATATTGGAGCTAATTTAGATCCCAAACTATAAGCCAACTTGATTGACTTCTTGAAGAAACTACATGACAGCTTCACATGGTCTCACAAAGACATGACGGGGGGTCGACCCCGAGCTGATTACTCATGAACTCCATGTGGATCCAGACTACCCTCAAGTTAGACAGAAGAGAAGAAAGTTCACCCCAGAAAGAAATTGAATCATCGATAAGGAAATTCAAAAATTATTACAGAATGGTGCTATCAGGGAAGTTCAGTTTCCAGAGTGGCTCGCCAACGTGGTGGTAGTCCGAAAGAAAAATGGAAAGTGGCGAGTTTGCATCGATTTCACGGATTTGAACAAAGCTTGCCTAAATGATTCATTCTCTCTAGCTAACATTGATTCAATGGTTGATGTTATAGCTCGGCATGAGCTATTAAGTTTCATGGATGCATATTCTGGCTATAATCAAATTCTCATGCATCCAGACGACCAAGAGAAAACTGCCTTTGTCACCAACCGAGGTATATATTGTTACAAGGTTATGCCATTTGGCCTCAAAAATGCTGGAGCCACATATCAACGTCTAGTCAACAAGATATTCTCGAAGAAAATTGGAAAAACTATGGAGGTATACATAGACGACATGCTGGTAAAATCTTCGAAATTTGATGAACATCTAGGGCACCTGGAAGAAGCCTTTAACATAATGGACAAGTATGGGATGAAGTTGAACCCCACTAAGTGCGCATTCGATGTTGCCTCAGGGAAATTCTTAGGATACATTGTCACTCGACGTGGAATAGAAGTGAATCCATATCAGATCAAATCTATCCTTGATATCCCCTCACCTTCCAACCCAAAAGATGTCTGCGACTAGCAGGGAGGATTGCAGCACTTAATAGGTTCATCTCCAAGTCTACGGACAAAAGCTTTCTGTTATTCTCAGCCCTAAAGAAGGTAAATAATTTTGAATGGACCCCAGCCTGCGAATAAGCTTTGAAAGAACTCAAACGGTATCTCACATTCCCAACTCTGTTGCCAAAACCACTCAACAGTGAGAGGCTTTTTCTCTACCTGGGAGTTTCAGAACAAGTAGTCAGTGCAGTCATGAGAGAAGAAGAGGGGACTCAACTCTCAGTCTACTATGTGAGTAAAGCACTACTGGATGCGGGGTCACGCTACCCCATAATGGAGAAATTAGTGTTGGCTTTGATAATAGTTGTAAGAAAACTTCGACCTTATTTTCAGGGACACCCAATCACGGTTTATACCTCGTATCCTATGAGAAGCATACTCCATAAACCGGAGTTGTCCGGGAGGTTGACAAAATGGGCACTTAAACTTGAGGAACATGACATCACATACCTGCCCAGGACTGCCATCAAGTCTCAAGCCTTAAAGGATTTTGTAGCCGACTTCAGTCCCAGCCTACTAGCCGCAACTGAACCAGAAGTCCATTCTATCCATTCGAAAATCCTCTGGAAGCTTGCAGTCGATGGGTCCAGTAACAAAAAAGGTTGCGGTCTGGGAATAGTGATCATTGCTTCGGAAGGCGACATGCTACAGAAAGCAATCAAGTGTGGTTTCAGAGTCACCAACAATGAGGTAAAATATATAAGGCCTTGATAGCAGGACTGTCCTTGGCCAATGAACTTGGGGCTAAAATGATTGAAGTAAAGTCTGATTCACAACTGATTGTCAACCAATTCCAAGGGTCATAAAACGCACGAGATCCCCAGATGGCATCCTATTTACAGAAGGTTAAAGATATTCAGTCGACATTTGAGGAACTCACAATAACCCAAGTCCCAAGGAGTGAGAATTCTCAAGCGGATGCTCTGGCCATCCTTGGATCAACAATGCAAGGAGACAAACCATAATCTATTCTGATAGTATACTTGAATTGGCCAGCTATTTGAAAAGAAGAAAAACGGGTCGTTTCAATTACTTCAGTCAACCCCTGGATGACTCCACTAGACAAATATCTGCAAGAAGGCGTACTTCTGGAAGACAAAGTTCTGGCCAGGAAAATCTCGAGGCATGTGACCGGCGTAAACACACACGTATAACGCAAGCGCACGTATCGTTCAAGTAGTATAAAAATATCGATCCCACGAGGACTTAATTCCTACTGTTGTTATTAATTATTGATTCTATTTATTTACAGGTATCTAATTATAGGGAGAAGGAAATTGATTACTTTTGGTTGGTTGAATGTGGTTTTGCAAAAATAAAATAAAAACAGACTCAAAAGAAAATACTAAGGAAAATAAAATAAAAGACTCAAGGATCTAGGGTCGTGACTCCACACAATATTATTATAAAGATGAATTGATTCTCTTATTTATGTGTAATAAATTAATTTGCTAACCTGGAACACGATGATATGCAAAAGCCTCTTCCGATGGTCAGACGCAAATACCCAGTATAACCCAATTGAACCATATTCATATGTCAACCAAATTACCTGGATTCATTAAGATTAAGTTCCAATTATGGCTACCCACGCCCGACAGGATATTCCTATCCTATAAGGAAATCTATTAAAGGGTTATCTATCCTCAAGGAAGATCGTGAGCTATTGAATCTAAGGCTAAAACCTAAAATCCCTATGTCTAGTTCATTTTAAGTTTACCATATCAATCTTATTGGTGATCGGACAACAAGAAGCATTAAGTTTAAGACTCAATAAACAAACTAAAGAATTACCCATAAAAAGAAAATCAATTATTAAGTGTGGATATTGTGTTTCATCACTTCCCTAGAATAAAATAAAATGCTGGGGTTAGAGGATCCACATTTAATATTTCTTATCTAGGAATCTCACTTATTATAATATATAAATTATTTTATATTCTGCTTTCTCAGGAATTAATAATATTAAACATTTAAAACCAGCCATATATGTGGTAATCCATTTAGTCTAATTACACCAGCCATATAGGCGGTAAAGTAATTTATATTTAACCCGACCATATAGGCGGTAATAAAGTCTGACATTAATTAATCCGGTTAAATTATAATTTATAAATTATAGTTAAGTGAGATTTACCTAAATAATTATATTAAAGGTTTCACCTTTTACCAGCGGAAATTAACTACTAAACATAAAAGAAAAGAGAAGAAGAAGAACTACTATTACTATTACTGAAAATTAAAATACATAATTAAAAATATTATTTATATATACAAAAATAGATGCAATCCTCTAAAAACAGGGAAAAGCTCCCAAGGAAAGCACACCAAATGAAGTGAAGAGGAGCTGAATTTATAGGCAGATTCGGCTTCTGGCGTCGCGACGCCAAAGGTCCCAGCGTAGCGACGCTGGCACGCGGTTTTGGTCCCCGTGGGTTGACCACGCGTGATCTGTCGACATAATCTGGTGATGACACGTGTGACGCGGTAAAGGTGGTGCAATGAGAAGATGACACGTGGCACACGGTGATTGGCTGAGCTTTCGGTCCAATTTCTCAGATTCTGACACGTGTCCCTCGGCGCACGTTAGCATGTCCAGCGCACGTTAGACGTCGCGACGCGTAGGGTCCTGGCGTCGCAACGCGGACAAATTATCGAATTGCCCTTTTGTCATTTTTTCTCTATTTTGGCCCCAAATTGCTTCCAATGCTTTCCCAACTTTATTTATCTGCAAAATAACATAAAACACATCAAAACGTTCACAAAACTCAAGAAACTATACAAAATATTAGGTTAAATGAGTGGTAAATAGTGATAGATTTACCACTCATCACACCCCCAAACCTAACATTTTGCTAGTCCTCGAGCAAAACACAAAATAAAATAACATAATAAAATTCAACTAAGCCACTTTCGTAGGGATCACGGTTGCATTTAGCGTATGCAACAAGCCTTTAAACCCCTAGGTGTCCCTAGTGGACGAGTTGTAGTCTCGTGAGGGTTTACAGCAATTATACCCACAAACATTTTACAAAAGTAAAAAGGTAGTAAAACTAATGCACACAAAAGCAAAAAGACAAGCGAAAAGAGAATAAAGAAGTTAGTGACTAATAAGGTGAAATTTCTACTCCAAGTTATTAGTTGTTTTGTTTCTTTCTAAATTACCGAATAAGTAAATTCTCCGATTATATTTACCATTCTCCATATACACATCCAACAAAATATTAATCAACTCATTTTTGCCCACAACAGTCATAAGTGTAGTTAATAAGAGAGTAATATTTTTGTCCTAAAGTTCTATCAGATTTCACACCTTTTTGTAGCAATGGAATAATTTTTCTGATTTTTCTGATTTTTTTTTTATTTATATACAATACCTTCCGTCTATGTAACGAGTGTTGGGTCGGTGGCTCCCAAACCAGTTGGCTTTAGGGCACCAGATGTTAAGACACCCCTACAGACTTAATTACTCAGACTTCGGATATATATATTTTTGCAGCATCTTCGATCCATGTAACGAGCTTTAGGCCAGTGACTCCCAAACCAGTTGGCTTTAGGGCACTAGGTGTTAAAACACCCTTACAGACTTAATAACTCGGATCTCAGTTTTTTTTTTTTACTCCATCACTTTTTGAGATGCTTCCTCCAATTAAACTAGAGCACTGAATATTACAAACTTTTCAATTACAGCTCATGTCCGTATGTTACTATGTATGTTGATAATACCTGTCAACTGAGCATATGAAGGTCCATTTTAGTCAGTGTTAAGGAGAATTTACAAATTAAATAATTTAAAATGAAATAAACAAAAATTAACTTGTTCCGAAATAAATGGTTTGAGATACGTATCAGGAGTGGGAACTCCTTACTCAGCTATCTCTCACCAATTTCACATTTTTAGTCAAAACATAAAAACGCAAAATATTTTTGTAATTTTTTTTGAAAATTTTTCAAATTTTTTTGTATTTTTCGAAATATTTTGAACTAAAAATAAAATAACACACCAACTAAAAAAAAGGTACTAATCAACTAATTTCCTCCCCCAAACCTAAATGAGACATTGTCCATAATGTTTTTAATAGTAAAAGGAGAGTTAAGAAGGCCGTATCTGGTAAGCTGAAATTCTACGATAAATTAAAGGTTAAGATCCAGATTAATCCTACGCCTCTTACCACGATCGTCATCGGACCAATTTATCTTTGAAATGATAGGGTCAACTTGTGGTTCATAGGCTATGAGTTGGTCTATTAGATCTGGAGCAGTTCTGGCAGTGAAGAGGAGTTCTTTCAAAGGTTTTGACATGAACCCATTTCTCTGAGCATCATCAAGAAACACACAAAGAAAATCATAAAATCCATCAACGTTAAATAGTCCAAGCGGTTTCTGGTGTATGTTCAGGTTCGCCCAAGATAGCACTATAGAAATTTCCTCCAATGTGCCCAAGCCACCTGGCAAAGCAACAAAAGCATCAGCACGATTAATCATTTCTACCAGTCGTTCAGACATACCTGACACAATAAGTTCCTCTCCGTTTGATGATCCAATAAGATTTGCCTCTGCTAAGGGTTTTGGGATGATTCCCAAAACGTGACTGCCTCCTTCCTGTACAGCCTTTGAAACGATCCCCATAAGTCCAAGATTTCCTCCGGCATATATTAAGTGCATATTCCTTGCAGCTAGGACTCGACCCAATTCATGTGCTGTCTCTACGTATTGTGGCTTAGTACCAATAATAGTACCGCAAAACACACAGATATTTTCAACTCATCTTCTTGAAGTGGCTTCCATTTTTTATGTATTTCTTTCTCAACTCTGGATGCCTTCAAAAGTGCAATGACGGGCTGAATTTATAGTACCTGAAAAGGGGTGAGTAATAATAGCACTAGTATCTTCCAGAGGACGTTTGTTTGCTAAACAACAAAAGAAATCGTGAAAGGTCAAAAAGTCTGGATCCTGTCTACGAAAATAAAGATAATTACAACAGAAAAGCGAATCAAAGCAATAATTAAGGCAACGGAATTGTGTACGCAATACGCCACTTGTTTGGTATATAAATCCATTAGGATGCGTCTTAAGATTTCATTCTTTACTCAGCCATCGCTAATGAATTGGTTCTATTCTTTGTGATTGCCAAACACCATTCCTTCTGTCTTAAAATGCTCCATTTGTGCTTTTCCCTACAAAAATAACACACAAAATTAAAAATTCAACAACATGTATACACAAAATATGAAAACAGAAATTACAACAAATTGCATGGGTTGCCTCCCTGCTAGCGCTAAATTTTACGTCTTCAGCCAGACGTGACTAAAATTCATATGTTAAGAGGTTTCAACGTCGTTTTGGATGTCCGATTAAAGACAATCCCGTGAGCGTTGCTTTTGAAGGGTCTCTTCCAACGGTAAAGTGGCAAAAAGGATTTTGTCTCATTTAGTGCTTGTGCCACCTTTTTGCTCCTTGTTGCTCCAGTGGTTCCTGCAAAGAAAGAAAGAAAATCAAGAGGTCTCGTATAGTGCTTAACTTGGAATGGGAGTTCCATTATGTCAAGCTTTTGGGCGATATTTTGGATTTGTACTCCCCAAAACAGCGATGTTTCTCCTGAATGCTCTGGATCTTTATTAAGGTTAGACATTTGCTCCTCCATTTTCTATGTTTCTTGCTCCACATTTTCTTCACATATGTATTTCAAAATTTTTGTATTCAGTTCTTCATCTGTCATCTGTGAAATATATGCTGCAAAATTATCAACCTGAGGATGTAAAGAAATGTCAGATTTTAGGTCTTCATCCTCTGATCTGGGTGAAATGATTGGTTCAGGTAGATCTTCTTCAAACATTTGTCCAATGGATTCTCCAAGATCTTCATTTTGAGGATGTAAATTCCATCCTCAAGTGTTGATGCAGTTGGTACAAACAGATCAGCTTCATCCTCGTCAGAGTCAGAATAATAAAAATCAAATCGAGAATTTGCCGGTTCGGGCTCCTGAACTGATACCTCTGGTTGTTGATACTGCTCAGCCTCCTCCTCTGTTAAGGTGTCATTATGGATCTCTGGGTACTCGAAGGCTTTGTCAGTTTCATCAGATAATTCTTCTTGAGGTAACTGTCTCGTTTGATCTGTCAGTCTCTAAATGAATTCTGATTGTCTCTGAATACTTTCAAATTGATTCTGGCATGTTTCAAGCATTGTATCCAACTTTTCGTCTTGTTTCTTGACCCAATCTTTGAGCATGTCAATCATCTGATCTTCATCTGATGGTTCTGATTGTTGATGGAAATCATAGGTGGATGGTGGATAAGATGGAAAATGTGATGGTTCTTCGTACCTTGAATGATTCTGATAATTCTGCCACTCTGAAAAGTATATGCATTGATCGCTCGGGTGGTTACCATCACAAATCACACATCTCCCCATTTCGTTCTGATGAGCAAATGTAATAGTGCTTGGTTCTGGCATCCAGTGATAGTCATTGGGCTGCACAACAGGCCTCAGAAAACCGAACTGTTGCTCCCAGATGTGGGGTGTATCTTCTTGTAAAGCTCGTAATCTCTCAATCTCCCAGTAGTGTTCAATTTTCAACCACCTGAAATAAAAGAAAAAAATTACAGATAAAAATAAAGAAAATTAGATACAAGTAAATTAGATAGCTTCAAAATTAATAACTCAAGAAAAATAAGTACCCGGCAACGGCGCCAAAAACTTGACCAGCGTAAACACATACGTATAACGCAAGCGCACGTATCGTTCAAGTAGTATAAAAATATCGATCCCACGAGGACTTAATTCCTACTGTTGTTATTAATTATTGATTCTATTTATTTACAGGTATCTAATTATAGGGAGAAGGAAATTGATTACTTTTGGTTGGTTGAATGTGGTTTTGCAAAAATAAAATAAAAACAGACTCAAAAGAAAATACTAAGGAAAATAAAATAAAAGACTCAAGGATCTAGGGTCGTGACTCCACACAATATTATTATAAATATGAATTGATTCTCTTATTTATGTGTAATAAATTAATTTGATAACCTGGAACACGATTATATGCGAAAGCCTCTTCCGATGGTCAGACGCAAATACCCAGTATAACCCAATTGAACCATATTCCTATGTCAACCAAATTACCTGGATTCATTAAGATTAAGTTCCAATTATGGCTACCCACGCCCGACAGGTATATTCATATCCTGTAAGGAAATCTATTAAAGGGTTATCTATCATTAGGGAAGATCGTGAGCTATTGAATCTAAGGCTAAAACCTAAAATCCCTATGTCTAGTTCATTTTAAGTTTACCATATCAATCTTATTGGTGATCAGACAACAAGAAGCATTAAGCTTAAGACTCAATAAACAAACTAAAGAATTACCCATAAAAAGAAAATCAATTATTAAGTGTGGATATTGTGTTTCATCACTTCCCTAGAATAAAATAAAATGATGGGGTTAGAGGATCCACATTTAATATTTCTTATCTAGGAATCTCACTTATTATAATATATAAATTATTTTATATTCTGTTTTCTCAGGAATTAATAATATTAAACATTTAAAACCAACCATATAGGTGGTAATCCATTTAGTCCAATTACACCAGTCATATAGGCGGTAATTATCTGTTACATAAAGACCAGCCATATAGGCGGTAAAGTAATTTATATTTAACCCGACCATATAGGCGGTAATAAAGTCTGACATTAATTAATCCGGTTAAATTATAATTTATAAATTATAGTTAAGTGAGATTTACCTAGATAATTATATTAAAGGTTTCACATTTTACCCCAGCGGAAATTAACTACAAAACATAAAAGAAAAAAGAAGAAGAAGAACTACTACTACTATTAAGAGAAGAAGGATGGCTCTCTTTTATGCCATCCTTCATGGCACCTCGAATTCCCGCCAAAAGAACCTCGAAACTTACGATAGGTTTGCATTAAATGAGTGGAGAAAGGTTTAGAAGTGATCAATGCCCATCATGCAATTAGGGAATCTCTCAATAATGTCGACTGAGGAAAATTATGATTCCTCACGATAAAGACTCAACATGATATTAAATGAAGGCTTGGTACGAGGGATGTTGCCATTCGACACTACCTCACAAGCAGACTTACTACAAGGTATGATGCCATTCGACACGACATCGTATGAAGGCTTAACAGAATTAGAGGAATCATGTGACACGACGTCAAATGAAGATTTGGGCTTCTCTCAGTCCAGACAACAATGTCGTATGAATTGACTCCTGAACCTTCTTCTGCTTCAGTCGATCGGGGACATCCCTCATGGACTCATGTCGAGTCAGATGAAGGTTTGGACTTCACTCAGTCTAGATGACAATATCGTATGAATTGAATCATGAACCTTCTTCTGGTTCAGTCGACCAGAGACATCCCTCATGGACTCATGTCGAGTCAAATGAAGGTTTGGACTTCACTCAGTCCAGACGAAAATGTCATATGAATTGACTCCTGAACCTTTTTCTAGTTCAGTCGACCGGGGACATCCCCCATGGACTCATGTCGAGTCAAATGAAGGTTTGGACTTCACTCAGTCTAGATGAAAATGTCATATGAATTGACTCATAAACCTTCTTCTAGTTCAGTCGACCGGGGACATCCCTCATAGACTCATGTCGAGTCAAATGAAGACTTTGACTTATCTCAGTCCAGACGATAATGTCGTATGAATTAACTCATGAACCATCATCTGGTGCAGTCGACTGCAGACATCCCTCATGGACTCATGTCGAGATGCAAACTTAATTGTCTTTCGAGTATGCAATAAATGATATGTTGTTTGCAAAATTCATTTGATGTGAAAATAAAATGCATTCGAAGACTGAAAATTTACTTTCCATTCCGTAACGATAGTCTAGTGCAAAATATAAAAAAACAAATAAGAACACATTAAATTAGCTATGTTATCAAACTTCTGGAGCATTGATCGGTTGATCTTCAGTAGCTTCGGAAGCACCAGTAGGAACATCTTCTTCTTGAGCAGCGAGCCCGATACCGGTCTGATCAACATCTTCTCATTCCTTCATCTGACATTCGGTCACCACCATCTCAACTTCAGGGACTGCTGCCTCTTTGCCCTCATCTTTCTTTGATTCGACTTCTTCTCTTTTTTCTTCCTCACTACCTTCATTCGACCAACAGAGTCCAGCCACCAGCCTGTCGTATTCTTGAATACATTTCTTGGGCTTCCATGCAGTAGCTTTCCCTTAAAGATAATCTTTCATCAAACTGCTTCTTTCCTTCATCATGGACTCGAGTGCAATACCTTCAAGCTGCTCAAACAGTTGCTCATTCTCTTTCTTTACGTTATCGAAGCCCTGCTTGTAGGCTTCAAGTGTGGCTTCAGACACTTCTCTCTCAACTTTAAGTGTAGCCTTGGTTTCCTTCAATTCCTTCTCCAATCCATTCCCCTTCCTCTCAAAAGCATCCAACCTGGATTTCAACTCAGCTGCCTCATTCCTTACCACAGTAAGGGATTTCTCCAAGTCCTTTATCCTCATTTGACTCGACTCAACGTACTTCTGCATGTATAAGCTGCATTCCAATGTCTGAATAGCCCAAGATTAGTTCTCATTCAACCAAATATTAAAAAAAAAGGTCGAGTATACATACCTGATAACTCAAGGCAGCTGCCTTCTTCATCGTCTCGACTGGGTCTATCTCAGTTAGCTTGTTTTCATCCTCCTCCAGAAGAATCCCTTTCACGAATTTGTTTAGACTGGAAGGATCCAAAATTACAGTCGACCCGTGCGGGATCCTTATTATAACATTTTCTAAATCCTCCTCCACCTTAAGAACAACTTTCCTTTTCTTCCCAGCCACGGTCATCTCAGTCGACTATCCTTTTTCCACTATAGCCTCATCTGATACGACTTCCTTTAATTTGGGAGCCTCAACCTTTTCGACTTCGGGTTCCTTCACATTTTCTCTCTTGAATCTCATTCGGCTATTCATCTCTTCAATTGAAGATACTTTAAAAGGCCCTGACATGATGTCTTCTGTGCATAAAAGTTCTTCAGGAGTTAGAGGCTTTAAAAATGTCGACTCTCCGTATATTTCTCGACCCGACCAATTATAGTATATCTCGGCCAATACGTGTTTATAAATGGCCAAAAGGGTACCTTCTTGATCGTGAATCTCATTCCACATCAGAGTCACCCGTAATCTCTTCTCAACCAAGATGACTCTCCAGTCTCTATCTTCAGCTGGCAAAGCTAGGATAACCTTAGTATTGGAAACAATTTGACTTGTTCTCTCAAACGACCTATTTCGTAGAGGATCTGCAAAAAAAGAAAAAAAAAAGATATTAGTCCTAGTACACTAGTATATTCGAAGAGAATGCACGATGAAGATGTAATACTCACTCGATAAACTCCAATGTTCTGGGATTCAACCAGCTCCAGCCAACCCAAATACACTTTCACCCCTCATAAAAAAATAATCAGATTGCCAGTTCCCCATATCATTTGTTGGGAGCCCATTCACTAAGTGTTTCTTCCGCTGGCGAAGAAACAAAGTGTATCTTCCATTTTCAGTCAGATGTTCTTTTAAGTAGTATGAAAATAGCAAGTCTTTCACTTCGAAAAACACTTCTAATTCAAAAGCCAAGCACTTAATCGACAATAAAATTCTCCAAGCATTAGGCATCAATTGTGAATGAGCAATCTGGAAATGATCCAAAACCTCCCAGACTAATCTTGGAATGGGAAATCTAAACCTATCTGCAAAAGGTCGTTCATAGAACCCAATCCACTGTGGGACCTTGTAGTCTATTCTTTCATACGGCAGAGGTAGTTTTAGTTCTAATGAGTTTGGAAATATGTACTTATACCTGATTTCCCTCACTGATTTCTCTATCTCTCGACTGGCAGGGTTTTTGGTTAACAGGTTTGTTGGTTCACTAGTGCTGGGAATCCCACTCGACTCTCCAATTGCTGGCAAAGTCCTAAGTGGTATAGCCTCAGTAGGAACCTTCTGAGATAACTCTGCAACCGTTATTAATATGTCTTAATTAGATCCTCATACGACCAATCTCTATATACATCTTCCTATCTCGACTCATTAGAAGATGATTCAACAAATCTATCAATCTCAGCACTTAAACTGCCGAAGGATTCTTCACTCGACATTCTCCAAACGACAAGCATGCGAACATTAGATTCCTTAAAAGTCTATTCCCTAAAGATCAAACTCTACTCCAATCCTTAAACATAATTTCAACAAAAAATTTACAATTCCAAAGATCAAACAGCCTATATCTACACTATGAATATTCAAAGATATTGAAGAACATGAGATGGGTTTTTGAAGAATACCTTGAAGGGCTTGAGTCTTTTCCCTACTCGATGACTGAAGTGAGATTTTGCGAATGAGGCAAATGAGCACTCAAAGCTCTCTTATATGCCATCCTTCTTGGCACCTCGAATTCCCGCCAAAAACACCTCGAAACTTACGATAGGTTTGCATTAAATGAGTGGAGAAAGGTTTAGAAGTGATCAATGCCCATCATGCAATTAGGGAATCTCTCAATAATGTCGACTGAGGAAAATTATGATTCCTCACGATAAAGACTCAACATGATATTAAATGAAGGCTTGGTATGAGGGATGTTGCCATTCGACACTACCTCACAAGCAGACTTACTACAAGGTATGATGCCATTCGACAGGACATCATACGAAGGCTTAACAGAATTAGAGGAATCATGTGACACGACGTCAAATGAAGATTTGGGCTTCCCTCAGTCCAGACAACAATGTCGTATGAATTGACTCCTGAACCTTCTTCTGGTTCAGTCGATCGGGGACATCCCTCATGGACTCATGTCGAGTCAGATGAAGGTTTAGACTTCACTCAGTCCAGATGACAATATCGTATGAATTGAATCATGAACCTTCTTCTGGTTCAGTCGACTAGAGACATCCCTCATGGACTCATGTCGAGTCAAATGAAGGTTTGGACTTCACTCAGTCCAGACGAAAATATCATATGAATTGACTCATGAACCTTTTTCTAGTTCAGTCGACTGGGGACATCCCCCATGGACTCATGTCGAGTCAAATGAAGGTTTGGACTTCACTCAGTCTAGATGAAAATGTCATATGAATTGACTCATAAACCTTCTTCTAGTTCAGTCGACCGGGGACATCCCCCATAGACTCATGTCGAGTCAAATGAAGACTTTGACTTCTCTCAGTCCAGACGATAATGTCGTATGAATTAACTCATGAACCATCATCTGGTGCAGTCGACTGCAGATATCCCCCATAGACTCATGTCGAGTCAGAAGAAGACTTGGACTACTCAACATCCAAGCGATTAATGTCTTATGAGCTCTTATGTCCAAACGCATGAAAAGCTTTACTGAACCATACAAATAACATAAGATAGTGCATAGAACTATGCATTTTTGACAGGTACTCTTACATCTTGTTTCATACGACATACATTGAAATACTCTCCAAGTCAATGACTTCTTAACTTAAAGAGTATGGGACAAACTGTAAGGGCCAAATTTGGGCCAAGGGCATTTTTGACTTTTCATTTCAGGCCATACACCAGTGGTAGCCCAATCCCTCCAAACAGTACCCAGAGTAGACTTGGGCCAAGGGTCCAATTACCTTCTCAGGCCCACGCACAAAGAGAGGCCTACCATGCAAACCTTTGACTAATCAGTTACCCAAATCCAAAACGCCTAAATCAATGCTTGTAACTCCCCCACGTAGCTAGCTGTTTCAGACACCCAACTGACAAGCAATTAATGGAAGAATTAAAAATGACCTCGAATGAGTCTATAAAAGGGAGAGATGAATCACTGTTCAAGGTAAGTATTTTTGAGCTCTCACACTTGAAATTCTTAAAACTTCATACCCTCAAAACACTAGCTACCATCCTCACGACAATCAACTAAAGTCAAGGTAACATCAAGCTTTGCACTTCCATATTACAACTCGTCTTCACCACTGACTTGAGCGTCGGACAGCCTACGGCTTCCACCACACCGGTGGGCAGTACTCCCCGCTCATTTTACCTTTATTTTGCAGGTTCACTAGCGCCTTCATATTTCAGATTCTCAATTGTGGACCTCGGGCGAAAACCAACATCCACACTTCCATTTCACTTTAACAAGCATAATTAATCAACATTAATCAATACTCGATAAAATAAACCAAATACTTTAACCATTCCCCTAAAGCTCTTATACTCGATAAATCACCGATGTCTGAGCCAACCATACCGTAAATTTGACCTTAAGTTATAATACTAGGTAGATTTTGAACCGTTCGAAAAGGTAAAATTGAGCATCTTTTGCCAAACCATCGTTAACACTTCCCAAACCGGCCTGGAATATATAAGGCCATGAGGGAGAAATTTCGACCTCATGTCGGTGAACATAATAAGGTCTCAGTGGGATATACTCGACCCCGAGCCGCTAAAACCACTTGGCCACAAGGGAATGTTCCCTCCTTATGCTATTCAAACAAGGCAATGAGGGAGAAACTCTAACCTCATGCCAATGAAAATAATAAAACCTCAGTGGAACGTACCCGACCCTGAGCCGCTAAAATCACTTGGCCACAAAAGAATTTTTTTGGGGTGGATGTGGGACCTCTAGGGTCGGATCAGTACCTCACGCAGTGGAAATGGGTCTAACCCATAGATATCAAGAATGGGTGTAATTTTAAAATATTTAATGAAATACTATATTCCATTACGAGTGTATAGGAAAATATTGGGGCTAAATCGGAGTCCGAAAACTCAAAAATGAGAGAAACTAAATTCGATGAGCGTAGTGCGTGACGCTCGCACTGTGCGCGCACTGGACAACAATTTTTTTTTATTTGTTTTCTACATGTCCTTCAGTTCTCTGGAAACAGAGAGTTGAAGGCAATATGATTTTTAACCCTAATTGCTTTCAACCTTCCCTAAACACTTCCAAAAATACCTAAAATTAATTTTAATTTCAAAATCAACACATGTTATAGAACAAAAATCAAGTTTTTCAAAATATCAAATATTTTTAAAAAAAATATAAATTTATTCTAAATACGCACTTGCGTAAATTTAGAATCCAAAAGACAAACCAAATTAGAATCCACGGGTGAAGTGACTCGTGAATAATTCTAGGTCACCCAAAGGAGGTCAAGTGATTCTAGAATGGTAGTCATCGCTCTAAGTTTTAATCTAGAGTTCCAAACTCTTATTAATTGTTCCATGTCCAAGACTCAATTACAAGCATATTGTGTTTATACATCCGCAACATCTTAACACAATTAATTAGCCTAATTTCAACATTATGTATCTAATAAATTTATAAACACTATATGTCTCACTAATGAAAAATATAGCTTTTGGAGAAGAACAAACTTACCTAGCAAGGTTGATTCAAAGATCGAATCTACTTCTCCTCGTTGAAATGTTTGGAGAACTTCCAAGGATTAACAAGCTTGACTCCAAGATCCAATCTTGATTCCAATACTAGCAAGCTTCATCCCAAGATCCAATCTTAATTTTTCCTAATTGAAATGTTGTAGAGATCTCACAAAGCTTCTCTAAACACTTCTCTAACTTAGGCAAATTTCTCAAAGAATTGCTTGTACTTAGCTTTCACAAGCTTTTGTTTTAGTTTTTATAAAACCTTCATAAAGCTTGCTATTTATAGAAAAAATTAGGCAATTTTTTAATTAATAAAAATTGTAATCAATTTTTAGGTGGGCTTAATCTAATTTTTCCAAATATGTATAATTAGGTGTAACTAATCTCCATTGTCTACCACTTTGATTTAATCCAATCTCGCAAAGCTTCTCTAAACATTTCTCTAATCACATATGTTTAACAATCCATCCGTCGTAGACTATCCGAGTTGTGCTTAGGAAACATAGAATACATCGTCAAGTTCCCTATGTGATCGAGTTTGGCCAAAGCTTTAAGAATCGTCACTTTACTCTCATGGATACCTAAACCCCTTATGGTACACATACGGGCCGACAGATCCTATCTTCTTTCACACTTGATTACTGAGTGCATCGGTCCATACCCAATGAATATCTAGAGGCTAGGCCATGAAATATTTCTGACATACATGGCATCAAAGTGTGGAGGATCTCATACAAAATAAATGTGATCCTAGAGTTAAAGGATTACATACGATTCTCAACTCGAGGAGATTCCTATTGAAAGTGGTGTGTACTTCCAACTATTAGGAATAACTTGTGAGTCATTCAGTATTCGGTCCCACCAATACACACACGTCTATACGAGTTTCCAAAACTCATGATAAATCGGGTTAAATCATTGGATCTCCAATTCCAATATAGGGGTTTTACTATATAAATGGAATTTGTTCCATTTTGTTAGGTTTAGCCACTCTCTTGTGCTGAGAAACAAAAGGAAAAAGGGGTTAGGGTTTGTAAACAAATTAATCAACACCAAAGTGAAGAAAATTTGAAGAATTGGAACTTGGAATTAAGGTAATAAAGAGTTTCCAATTTTCTATTTTCTTAATTTTGTTTCTAAGCATGAAAGTATGTATTGGATATATATTTTGCAAGTCTTGAAATTATATGTATCTTGGATATGTATTTGGATAAAAAAAACTTAGTGTTGACTGTTTAAAAACCTTAATAGTTTTCTTTATAAGCATGTGTAAAAGGATTAATTGGGGAACTAATCTAAAAATTAAAAATTATCATTCTAGAGTGTTGTTACCACTCTAATATTGCATAGAATTTTTCTTGAGGCTTTATGTTCTGGTGATAAAATTTGGTGCAAAATTAATAGGATTAATATGTAATTAAATTGAATTATGGCATGAAAATTGGACAAAAATATTTCTGGATCAGATCTGGTTTCATGTAATAAATCAGAATATTTTTCATGTAAAAATATATTATTTGGATGATTTTGGATGTGTATTGGGTGGTGGATAAATTCCGAAAATTATTTCGGGGAAAAACGCCAGAAAATGGTGAAATCTACGTCGAAACGGGGTCGCCGCATCACGGCTATGAAACCAGTGAACAGGGCACTGTTCGGGCAGCCCAATGGCATATCGAACACTGACCGAGTGATCGGGTTGGCCCGACTCGGTGGTAGGTCAACCGGTTTGACCGTTTGCCCGTTACGTGTAGTATTTATCAAAAAATATTTTCGTAAAATAATTCGTCGTGTTTCAAAATATATTATGTTATTAATTATTAATAAATAATATATTTAAAATTATTTGGGTGAATTAAAAATATTTGATATTTATTAATTCGCTCGGAAATATTTTAAAATGCTTAAAAACCTTTTTCGCCCTCCATCGCGCCTTCTGCTGCGCTTACCCCAAAAAAATGGTATCAGAGCATCTGATCCCACATCCAAAATAATTTTTTCATGCCTTAAATATTTGATATTTAATTCAATTTATTTTACACATGCTTAAGAATTAATTGATTGGATCAATTATATTAATTGTTTGACAGTATTTGTAAGATCCTCATAATAAGGCTTTGTGTTTTGTGAGTGTATTGTACACTAATGGGTCCGTCTCGTCAATATGGATGTAAATATTTTTCCCGATATCGTGGTTTATTCTACCAAATTAGTGCAGCTATGGTTAATGAAATTTTATTTATACCGGTAAAATTTATTTGATAATAAACAAATTCGAGCGAAAGTGCATACCAATAGATGCCAAAGCAGTGAGGTAGTGCATAAGTACCTTGGATGTGTTCATTGATGAGTATTTCCTTGAATACGCCCCATCCAATAGATGCCAAAGCAGTGAGGATTGAAAATGGTTCAGGACCTATTTTAAAGAGTCACATTGGATATGATTGATAATTATTATCTACTTTCAAATATATTTGGGCACAATATGCCAAAACTGTGTGTTCAAATATATTTGTGAGGTCTACTTCCTGCTATAGAATTTAATCTAATTATTAAATTCTCGTATTTTATTTAGGGATTATCAATTTATGTAAAATAGTGGGAGGACATCCTTATATAAAAAATTCCATGATATGTTGGATGTTTTATGATATTGATGAAATTACCTTGTCTGTTAATTCATGTTTCTTTTGTTAAGTTTGTGATGGCAGCTACTACTTCCTCTAATCCTTTTGCACGTGTCTTGGACGCGAACAAATTGACTGGTCCTGAGAACTTTAGTGAATGAGAATTGGATCTTAAGATTGTCTTGAGATCGAAGAAGTTGGGTTATGTGCTGGATAGTCCAGTACAGTTGGATATTGCTTCGGAGTCAACACTTGAAGAGAGGGAGACATTTCAGAAATGGAAGGATGATGATTTGAGAGTCAGATCACTCATTCTCTGTGCTATGACTCCTTATCCGAAGAGGCAGTATGTTGATATGTCTGACTTCTATAGCATTATAACTCAGCTTCGGGAGCTATTTCCGAACCAGAAGCAGACCCTGGTGTATAAAATCTCCATGGAATTGTTCCACGCTCGGTTAGCTGATGGTAAGCCAGTGAGTCCACATGTCCTACACATGATGGATCTCATCGAGCAGCTTCGAAAGTTTGACTTTCAGCTGAATGAGACTTTGGGCCGGAATTTGATTCTTGGCTCACTCCCACCGTCATATTCCCAATTCATTATGAACTTCAACATGTATGAGATTCGTTGTTCCTACAGTCAGTTACATAGGATGCTTCAAACTACTGAAGAAGACATCAAGAAGGGTGTGCCGACACTTATTTCAAAGTCCTCTTTTCCTAGTTCTTTTTCTTCTCAATCTGTGAGATCTGGTAAGAAGAAAAAGAAAAAGGCAAAGAAGACTGGCTCTAGTGTTCCTCCCAAATGAAAGGTTGCGAAGCCCGACAAGTCGAAGAAGAAAGCTACTGAGGACAAGTGACACCACTGTGGCAAGATTGGACATTGGAGAAGCAATTGTCCAAGATACATAGCTTCCGTCGGACGGGAGAGAACCACCGTATCAGGTATATTTATTTTCCATATCATTGATATCTCTTTTTCTTGTGAAGCCATTGGTTCTGGATAGGTTTTAGATTCTGCTAGTCATACTTGCATCTACAATTCATTGCAGGGGCTGAAGGTTTGTAGAATATTGAATCCAGGCGAGATATAGCTGCATTTTGGGAATAGAGATTCTATATCTACAGCAGCTGTTGGCGAATATGAGATTCGTATATCCAGAGGCATCATCATTTTGACATATTATGTTTTTGTGCTTGGTTGTGTAGCTAATATTAGCTCCTTGTTTGTATTAGATACAAAATGATATCATGCACATATTAAGAATCGTTCTATGTATATATGATATGAATGATGTTTTGTTACACAAATGTTCAAATTCACAAGGTCATTATATTTTGCATGCCATTAAAGATGTTTATGGAATTGGGGATAATAAACGTAAAAGATCTGAAATAACTGATACTGAATTATGGCATATGCGGTTAGGTCATATAGGTGTACGACGCCTGACCCAGTTGGTTAAGAATGGTTTGATTGAGAATCTAACCATACATGCTTTTCCAACTTGTGAATCTTATATTCAAGGTAAAATGACCAAAGCCTCATTTACTGGTGTTGGACATTGGGCCACTGACTTATTGGAGCTCGTACATAATGATGTATGTGGTCCTATAAGTCACACTGCTTATAGTGGTTTTTCTTACTTCGTAACATTTATCGATGATTTTTCACGGTATGGTTATGTTTATTTGATGAGACATAAATCAGAAACTTTTGAGAAGTTTGAAGAATTTCGAAACGAATTAGAAAAACAAACTGGTAAATTCATCAAATGACTTTGATCAGATCGAGGAGGTGAATATATTAGTAGTGAATTTATCTAGTATCTTAAAGAGAATGGGATTCTCGCTCAATATACTCCTTCGGGTACTCCGCAGCACAATAGAGTGTCTGTAAGGAGAAATTGGACTTTATTAGATATGGTCCGATCAATGTTGAGTTTTACAGATCTACCTTACTTTTTGTGGGGGTATGCTCTTCTTATTGTTTCACATATGTTGAATTGGGTTCCCTCTAAAGCTTTTCCTACTACTCAATATGAGATATGGGTTGGTAAGAAATCAAACCTTAATTATATTATGGTTTGGGGTTGTCCTGCATACGTCAAGGTGACGCAGAAGGATAAACTTTTGCCTCGAGGTGAAAAGTTAGGTTCGTTGGATATCCTTCGAATTCCAAAGGATATCAATTTTATGAGCCCGAGCATCGAAATGTGTTCGTAGCTCGTTTTGCCAGATTTCTTAAAGAAGAATTTTTGGTAGAAGGTGGTAATCATAGAATGGTTGAGCTTGATGAAGTCCAACCTATAGATGACAGACCAATAGAGGAATCACAGGTTCAGACAGAAACAAAACATTCTAGTTCCACTCTACGTAGGTCTGCTAGGATATCGAGAACTCCTGAGCGCTTGTACTTGATACAAGACAAGATTCTCGATGTGCTCCTTGTTGAGGAGACTGATCTGTATACCTACAGAGAAGTAATGTTAAACATTGATTTCGCTAAATGACAGGAAGTCATGAATTCCGAAATAGACTCTATGCATCAGAATCAAGTATGGGACTTGGTTCCGCTTCCTGAGGGAATTTTTCTCGTTGGTTGTAAATGGGTTTACAAAAGAAAGCGAGGGCCTGATGGGAAGGTTGAAACCTTCAAAGCCCGACTGGTTACTAAAGGTTACACTCAAAGGCCAGGTGTGGACTATGACGAGACCTTTTCATCAGTAGCGATGTTAAAGTCTATTAGGATTTTATTGGCCAACGTTGCTTACCATGATTATGATATTTGGCAAATGGATGTCAAAACGGCTTTTCTTAATGGATTTCTTGATGAAGAATTCTATATGGAACAGCCGGAGGGTTTTGTCTCCAACCAAAATTTTGGCATGGTATGTAAGCTTAAGAAGTCCATTTATTGACTTAAACAAGCTTCGCAGAGTTGGAATCTTCATTTTAATGAGGTAATCAGATTGTCTGGTTTTCAAAAAAATGAAGAAGAACCTTGTGTTTATAAGAAGGTTAGTGGGAGTATGATAGTGTTCTTGGTGTTTTACGTTGATGACATCCTGATCATTGGAAATGATCTTGGAATGATGCAGGGTGTTAAAGCATACCTCTGTAAAAAAATTTCCATGAAAGACTTGGGTGAAGCTTCCTATATACTTGGTATAAAATCTATAGAGATAAAGAAAGGAAGCTGATTGGGTTATCCCAATCTTCGTACATAGATAAGATCCTACAAAGGTATAACTTTAGCAATTATAAAGTTGCTAATATACCTTTTCGACATGGAATTCATCTTTCGTAGAAGATCTGTCCTCAGAAAGAAGATGAAAAGGCTAGAATGTCTAGCCAGTCTTATGTTTCATGCTTAGGAAGCATCATGTATGTCATGGTATGTACGAGACCTGTTATTAGTTATGCAGTAAATGTTACTAGCAGATATCAATCAAATCCAGGTAACGACCATTGGATGGCCGTTAAATATATCCTAAAGTATCTAAAAGGTACTAAGGATAAGTTTCTTATTTATGGAGAAGATGATTTACAGATAAGAGGATAGACAGATTCTGACTTTCAGTCAGATCCTGATGATAGAAAGTCTACCTCAGGTTTTGTATTTACTCTTAATAATGTTGTAGTTAGTTGGAAGTGTTCCAAACAAGGATCAATAGTTGATTCCACCACTGAGGCGGAATATATCGCGGCATCAGATGCTGCAAAGGAAGCTGTATGGATTAGAAAATTTATCACCGAATTGAGAGTTGTCCCAAGCATGGAGGATTCGATCACGTGGTCTGTGATAATAGTGGTGTCATTACACAGACAAAAGAACCGAGAGCCCATCGAAAATTAAATCACAATTTCCATGTGATTCGATCCCGTTCGTGAGATCATCGCTCGATGAGATGTTTCCATATGCAAGATATCTGGAAATGACAACATAACAGACCCGCTTACGAAGGCCTTGCCTTCGAGACTATATGATAGACATGTAGAGGTGATGGGTATTAGATACCATCAAATTTGGCACTATAGCAAGTGGGAGAAAATGTTGGAGTTGGTCCTCGGCGGGTCAAATTTTTTTTGTATTTATTGTAAATAAGATGTACATTATATTTTATTATGAATAAAATTTGGTAATTTTCATCAATATATTCTATTATATGGTAAAGGCGTAAAAGATCTTAGAATGAATAGTTGTGACATAATTGCAAAAGCGCCGCAATTGTTACTAAGAAATATCATAATACAATTCATTCTTAAAATTGTTCCTAGTCAAGGTTTATATACCTGGTCGGTTAGTAAACCTGTGAGACCGGTACGTGTCGTATATTAGAAATGTTATAATGGTTTGTCTCAGTAAACCACAAGTCTTGAGAGACTCATATAGACACGTAAGTATTTATTGGATAAATATTGAATGACTCATTCGAAGATTCTTGATATATGGTACACCAACGTCAATAGGAATCTTTACGAGTCGAATAGCATATTAGCTCATTTGACTTGTGATACCACTGTGGATATGTTAGATATCCTCCGTACTTTGATGACAGTCACATCAATGATCTTTTAAGATCAAACCTCCGCATGTTTGTCGGGTATGAACTGATACTCACGATATCCTGGGATGTATACAGAGAGGATCTGACAGTCCCGTGTACGGGATTTAAGTGTCCAATTTGTGATTCTTTGAAATCTTTGGCCGAGGTATGATTCGGACACGAGTTCCAAATATTTGTTTAGAATCATAATTATGTCGTGACACATGAATTGTTCATAGCGGAGATTTGACGTTTAATCTATATCTCCAGAATAATTCGAATAACCTATGACATATGGATTATATATATGCGATGACTTCGACTTGGATGGTTTAACTCGATTATTTGTGGTTGTCGTAATTTGTGAGTGGATGAATTACAGTCATGGAAATTATTTCCGTGACAGATAAACTTGAACCTAGAGAGTCTCATAATATAAGGTGACTCGTTGAGCACTTGGGCAATTAATTAAGGATAATTCGGATTATTCATAATTTACACATGCGTTATTAAATAATGTGTATTTGTATACGATACATAATTTAGATTAGATACACATTATTAACAAATTGAATTTTGACACTTGTTTTATTATTATTATTAATTAATTAATTGTTAATTAATTATTAATAATGATAAAATGGAACAATATTCTTGGAATATTATTCCATAATATTATTTTATCCTTTTGTTAATTAGATAAATAAATTAATTAAATAGTTAATTTATTTATTTATTTAGATAAGAATATTATTGGAATATTCTTAATTAATTAGCAAATTTTGATTTGTCAAACCATGAAATTTGGACACATGGATTTAATTAACAAAAATATCAAAATAATTATTTTTAATAGATAAGATCATTGTATGTCAAAATCTTGGCCATGAAAATTATTTATTTTTGGCTAAAAATTGTGTAGTTTTCGGCCAACATGGGGTTTTACTATATAAATGGAATTTGTTTCATTTTGTTAGGTTTAGCCACTCTCTTGTGCTGAGAAACAAAAGAAAAAAGGGGTTAGGGTTTGTAAACAAATTAATCAACACCAAAGTGAAGAAAATTTGAAGAATTGGAACTTGGAATTAAGGTAATAAAGAGTTTCCAATTTTCTATTTTCTTAATTTTGTTTCTTAAGCATGAAAGTATGTATTGGATATATATTTTGCAAGTCTTGAAATTATATGTATCTTGGATATGTATTTGGATAAAAAAAACTTAGTGTTGACTGTTTAAAAACTTTAATAGTTTTCTTTATAAGCATGTGTAAAAGGATTAATTGGGGAATTAATCTAAAAATTAAAAATTATCATTCTAGAGTGTTGTTACCACTCTAATATTTCCTAGAATTGTTTTTGAGGTTTTATGTTGTGGTGATTAAATTTGGTGCAAAATTAATAGGATTAATTTGTGAATAAATTGAATTATGGCATGAAAATTGGACAAAAATATTTTTGGATCAGATCTGGTTTCATGTATTAAATCGGAATATTTTTCTTGTAAAAATATGTTATTTGGATGATTTTGGATGTGTATTGGGTGATAGATAAATTTCGGAAATTGTTCGGGGGAGAAAACGCGAGAAAACGGTGAAATTCGCTTCGAAACTGGCTCGCCACGTCACGACTGTGAAACCAGCGAATTGGGCACTGTTCAGGCAGCCCAAGAGCTGACCGAACACTGCCAGAGTGACAAGGTTGGCTCGGCTCGGCGGTAGGTCAACCGGTTTGACCGTTTGCCCATAACGTGTAGTATTTGTCGAAAAATATTTTCGTAAAATAATTCGTCATGTTTCAAAATATATTATGTTATTAATTGTTAATAAATAATATATTTAAACTTATTTGAGTGAATGAAAAATATTTGATATTTATTAATTCGTTCGAAAAAATTTTAAAATGTTTAAAAATATTTTTTCTCCCCTCATCGCGCATTTCGCTGCGCTTACCCCAACAATTGTCTCTGTGATTATCTGTATATTTGTTAAGTTTACTTTGGTTCCCTACTAACTAAATAAATTCAGTGCTGAATGAAATTCGTTTAAGAGATTAATTTCCCAAATTATCCTTAGAACAAAAACAGCCGTCAACAATAATTTTGAAGTCTTGTAATACGTTATTCGGTTCTTGTCATCAAGCATTGATCAAATTTGAAAAGCAATTAACTTTAAGATCAACAATATTATACTTTTAAAATTAATATAAAAAACATAAATTTTGTATTTCAATTAATATGACAAATGACTTGACTTTATCAAATATGTAGTGCAAGCAGTGATTTTAATTCATTATTTCACACTCGTGATTATTTTATTCCAGTGTTAGATCTTTCGCCATATCATCATTAGTGATATAAATTTGTATGTTTCGTCCTAATTTTGTATTGTAAAGTATAAGTTTTTGTTGATGGTGTTTTCCGGGCACTTTGTCATTTAAGCAGCACGACATGGGTAAAAGGGTAATTCCCTTATTTGTCCGGATCATTAATACCGACCCGACCACATGAGTCAGGGGCCGAGCACTTAAGATCGTTAACCCGACCACTTAAAGATCGGATGACCGGGCATTATCAGATCGGCGAAAGCATTCTCAGTTCAAAATACCATCGTGACCGACCTCATGAAGACCGGGAATATGGCGGGATATGCTCCAGAAGATAAGTTATCCTACTTTCATGGGGAAAACTGATGAGTCAGTGTCCAATAGGATAAAAGAAGTGAATGTAGTTTTAATTAGGAATCCTTATGGGAAAAGGGAATAGTTTTGACTAGGATTCTTTATGGGAAAAGGAAATTGTTTCAACTAGGAAATTCTTGTACAAGTAGGAAACTGATTTCTTCACCATTATAAATAGGAGGGTAGAGTGAGTGTAGAGGGCATCAAATTCATTACCATCAAACTTGTAAAAAACAAGTTGAAAGAAAAAGGGAGAACAGCAACAGGGAAGTTAAAAGTTGAGATCAAGATCATTATTGTGAGACTTGTAAACAAAAGAGAGAGCTGAGAAGCGTGTTTGAGTAATAAAAGTATCATCCTTTTTGTGCCCGTGGACGTAGGTCGGACCAAGATCCACCGAACCACGTTAAATCTCTTTGTCGATTGGCGTATTTATCTGTCTTTTGCTAAGTTTGCTTTTGGTCCCCCATAACCAAACAAATTCACTATTGAATGAGGATTAGCCTCGGGAGTGATATTCCAATATTACCCCGAGACCAAAATCAGCCGTCAACAGTTGGCGCCGTCTGTGGGGAATCGAACAAAAAGCAACTCGCGAAGTGAGACGATGGCGGAAGGCGGAAACCACCAATCATCAGGGAGCTCGGCTGCATATTGGATGGAGAAAATGGAGGAAAATATGAGGAAAGATAGGGAGGAAAATCAAATCCTTCTGAAATCCATGATGAACAAACTGGAGAGGATGGAAGAAACGAATAATGAGAAACTTGAAGCCGGAACCAGTCGGAGGAGAGGCGAAATAGCAGAAGGAAAAAGGGTCGCAGATGTGAGTGATGACGAAGAACCGAGGAGGAAGGGTCCCTACGGATTGAGGTACGTAGTGGTAGAAAAAGATTTACAAACGGAGGATACGTGGAAAGAAGAAGAGGGGAGACAGTCGCCAGATTCATCCTGTGATGGCCCTCGCGATACCAGAAGGGGAAACATGAAGGATAGTGAAACTGGACGGGAAGTCTCAAGTCATAAGGAACGCCACACCCGTGGTGACAGACGCGAAGGAGGCCGCGGGAGGCAGCATAGTGACACAGATGGCAGTATAAAGTCTTGGTTAAGAAAAGAAATGGCCAAGTGGGGAGTAAACCCCAAAACTGATACATCAGATGCTCAGGATGACGAGGTTGAATCTCCCTTCACAGAAGAAATAAGGTCGGCAAAATTCCCAAGACGTTTCAACATGCCATCCATGACGCCCTACAAAGGCCATTCAGATCCAAAGTCTCATATTGAAAGTTTTGTCCTATTAATGGAGGTCCAAGGAGTAGTAGGGGATGCCGTTTGTAAAGTTTTCCCTCTAACCTTGGGAGGATCTGCCATTCTGTGGTTCAGAAGTCTAGCCCCAGGGAGCATCGGAAGCTTCGTGCAACTCAGGAAGTCATTTGTTCGGCACTTCAAAGGGGCATGCGTCCCAAAGAAAATGGTGGGAGAATTGAGACTGATGAAGCAGGGGGATGATGAGCCCCTGAGGAATTTTATTGAAAGGTACCACAATTTGGTGCTCGAGGTCGGAGCGTACGAGTCATCGGAAGCGCTAGAAAGTCTCAAGGGAGGTCTGAAGGTCGGGAAGTTGTGGACTCACCTGAGGATTCAAGACGTATCGGATTATGCCACTGCCCTGGAGTTGGCCAGGAAGTTTATCTTAATAGAGGAGGAGAAAAAGATTGTCCGGGGAGTAGACACCCGAAAGGCTAAGATACTCAGGTCAGACAATCAGTGGGATTCGATCAGAAATTTGAGGAGATCGGTCCCGGAGCAGAAGAAACTCAGACCGACACCTCCGAGTAGTAATGTTCAAGAGATAAAGTCATCTGTCCAAGTCAACCGTGTCGCGGGGAGGACAGTATACACCCCCCTGAACAAACCTATGACCCAGATAGTTCGGGAAATCCAGGACAAATGTCTGTTGGCCGAGCCTAATTTAAGAAGGTTCCCGATTGAGGAGGGAAATAGTAGGGCTTACTGTATCTACCATAACGTAAGGGGACATGCCACGAATGGGTGCAGAGACCTGCGGGAGCAGGTGGAAGACTTGGTGAAAGAAGGCTATCTCAGTGAGTACATAGACCATTCTGTTTTTGAGGTCGACCAAAGTTGATAGCGGAAGTCATCCGGTCGGATGCATGGAATGCTGAGATGCAGAGAGGATGTATTAAGAAGAGTCTTAGTTGTAGTGACCTTTGTAGAGTTGCAAGAAAGACAACGGATCCCAAAAATGTGAGTAAGACCTCTTCTGTCTTAGGCTGACATTTATTTATGCTTGTTTGTTGTGGTCCACACAATAGTTTTGATATTTGTTTCTTCCTGGCTCGGGTCTGCTCTTGTACCGCTGAGTCCGTTTTGTTGATATATGTTTTACGGCTCGGGTCTGCTCTTGTACCGCCGAGTCCGTTTTGTTGATATATGTTTCTTTCTGGCTCGGGTCTGCTCTTGTACCGCCGAGACCGATGTTTATTTCCGGCTCGGGTCTGCTCTTGTACCACCGAGACCGATGTTTCTTTCCGACTCGGGTCTGCTCTTGTACCGCCGAGATCGATGTTTCTTTCCAGCTCGGGTCTGCTCTTATACCGCCGAGATCGATGTCTGTTTCGGCTCAGGGCTGGACTTCGTTCCGCCGAGGCCACTTGTTTATTCGGCTCAAGACTGGATTTCGTTCCGTCGATGCCTTATTGTTTATTTAACTCGGGGTCGGGTTATGTCCCACCGAGTCGGCTTCTTTGGACTGGGGATGTAACATTCCCCCAGTGCCAAGTCTTTATTTTAGCTCAAGGGTCGGGTTACGTCCCACCGAGTCGGTTTCTTTGGACTGGGGATGTAACATTCCCCCAGTGCCAAGTCTTTCTTTTAGCTCGGGGTCGGGTTACGTCCCACCGAGTCGGTTTCTTTGGACTGGGGATGCAACATTCCCCCAGTGCCAAGTTTTTCTTTTAGTTCGGGGTCGGGTTACGTCCCACCGAGTCGGTTTCTTTGGACTGGGGATGCAACATTCCCCCAGTGCCAAGTCTTTCTTTTAGCTCGGGGTCGGGTTGTGTCCCACCGAGTCGGCTTCTTTGGACTGGGGATGCAACATTCCCCCAGTGCCAAGTTTTTCTTTTAGTTCGGGGTCGGGTTACGTCCCACCGAGTCGGTTTCTTTGGACTGGGGATGCAACATTCCCCCAGTGCCAAGTCTTTCTTTTAGCTCGGGGTCGGGTTACGTCCCACCGAGTCGGTTTCTTTGGACTGGGGATGTAACATTCCCTCAGTGCCAAGTCTTTCTTTTAGCTCGGGGTCGGGTTGTGTCCCACCGAGTCGGCTTCTTTGGACTGGGGATGTAACATCCCTCCAGTGCCAAGTCTTTCTTTTAGCTCGGGGTCGGGTTACGTCCCACCGAGTCGGATTCTTTGGACTGAGGATGTAACATTCCCCCAGAGCCAAGTCTTTCTTTTAGCTCGGGGTCGGGTTACGTCCCACCGAGTTAGTTTTCTTTGGACTGAGGATGTGACATTCCCCCAAAGCCAAATGTTCTTCTCAACTCGGGGTCGGGTTACGTCCCACCGAGTCGATCGTCATCAGCATAAGGGCAAAGTATTTTCTCCACGGGTAGATATCGGGATCCTCGTTGATTGAGCACATGAAGGTGGCAGGAAAGACCAGATCTGCAGCCAATGTATTTTTCTTTGCGGTTCCTGGAGTGACCACTGACTGATTCATTGACACACCATCTTTTTTATAGTTCCCGGCACCAACTTGTATACTCGTTGGAACCGAGAACTAGGGGACAGATGTTGATGGTGTTTTCCGGGCACTTTGTCATTTAAGCAGCACGACATGGGTAAAAGGGTAATTCCCTTATTTGTCCGGATCATTAATACCGACCCGACCACATGAGTCAGGGGCCGAGCACTTAAGATCGTTAACCCGACCACTTAAAGATCGGATGACCGGGCATTATCAGATCGGCGGAAGCATTCTCAGTTCAAAATACCATCGTGACCGACCTCATGAAGACCGGGAATATGGCGGGATATGCTCCAGAAGATAAGTTATCCTACTTTCATGGGGAAAACTGATGAGTCAGTGTCCAAATAGGATAAAAGAAGTGAATGTAGTTTTAATTAGGAATCCTTATGGGAAAAGGGAATAGTTTTGACTAGGATTCTTTATGGGAAAAGGAAATTGTTTCAACTAGGAAATTCTTGTACAAGTAGGAAACTGATTTCTTCACCATTATAAATAGGAGGATAGAGTGAGTGTAGAGGGCATCAAATTCATTACCATCAAACTTGTAAAAAACAAGTTGAAAGAAAAAGGGAGAACAGCAACAGGGAAGTTAAAAGTTGAGATCAAGATCATTATTGTGAGACTTGTAAACAAAAGAGAGAGCTGAGAAGCGTGTTTGAGTAATAAAAGTATCATCCTTTTTGTGCCCGTGGACGTAGGTCGGACCAAGATCCACCGAACCACGTTAAATCTCTTTGTCGATTGGCGTATTTATCTGTCTTTTGCTAAGTTTGCTTTTGGTCCCCCATAACCAAACAAATTCACTATTGAATGAGGATTAGCCTCGGGAGTGATATTCCAATATTACCCCGAGACCAAAATCCGCCGTCAACAGTTTTTTTATTGTATTTATACGTGATTAGTTTTATACATGTATCTTTTGATCGAATCAATTATCAATATATTATTGTCGTTGAGTCAATATAATTTAGAAAGCAACTGTCAATAAGGAAATCAATTAATAAAGAAAATTATCTCTCTATTAAGATAATAATATTTCCCTATTATAGAAAGAATTTTCCAAATTTCGATTCTTCTTATTCCCGTACATATTAGTATGATTTCTTTTATATTTTAGTTTTATATATTATCTATCTAAAGGCTATTACATTTTAATTAAATGCAGATTGATATATAAAATTATTTAACTCTATCTCTAATATGATATCGGGGTTTTTTCCCTAGGTCTATTTAAACTTATGTCCTCCGACCACCAATCTCAGTCATGTGTGCAGTTCACGCGCAGATGTGAAACTCACGCGCCACCGCTCTCCAGGCCGAATCGGCCCGCGATTCCGGTGCCGTTGGATTCAGACTGCGATGCCCAGTTCGTTTTTGCCACTCTAATCATTGATTAGTCACTCCCTTGCCCAGATTTTGCCTCCAACCGACCTATCCAACACTCATTTTTGGGGTTTTCTCACGACAGCGAGTTATTGGTCTCTGCCACCATCAACCTGCTCCTCGGATATTGCTTGACCTTTGGCCACCATCAGAATTTCTCCTCCGTGGCTACCTGCCCTATTCAAAGTTCATTAGGGGTGTATTTGATAGATCTGTCATATTTTGCCCCTTTGTGCAATTTCAAAAACTTTTGAGGCCATTATCATATACCTCAGGGGCTTGTGTGTTATTTTCCATATTGGGGCAAATTTATAATTTTTTAGAATTTTGGGGCATTTTCACTATTTTTTGTAGACTTCGATAATTTCTTTCTCATTTGCAATGGAGAAATTGGACGTCTCACAACCTATTCCGATCATCCTTGACAGTCATGCAACTTTCTCAAAGGCTACAAACTTTGGCGTTATATTTCCGGTAATCTCACTGAACCAGTCCAGCACAAAAGTGAGAGTGATGAAGATTTTGTTGACCGACTTGAAGATTGGGATAGGCAGAATCATAAGACTATTATCTGGTTTCGCAACTCCTCTGTATACATCATTAGTCTCCAATTTGGCTGATTCAACACACTCAAGTCTCTATTTGCTTTTCTTGCTCACTGCTATACGGCTACTGATATCTCCCATAAGTATCAGTTGATTTGCAATGTAACACTCGGTCTAGGGCAGAATGCTGCCGGTAGGAGGCAGATTTAACCTATCTCCCTAAGCCTCAATCCTAACAGAAAACGAACATGACGCGCCCTAAAAATGGACAACCTAGTTCACAGTCCATCACCCAAAAAGACCTGTACAAATATCAAATAGGCTAACAAGACCTCCGGTCCAAACTCAAAACAATACAAATCACATCATCAATCTTCAGGGCTCCGTGACCAAATCAAATTATACAATTAAATACTTATAATTACATACATATAATAGCAAACTTTAATCGATACAAACATATACAAATATAACATATTTCTAAACTATATGACCCTTCCCAAGACTCTAGATTTGGTGACTGGAGCCAGGGTGATCCGGCGTTTCGAGCATGAAATCCAAAGCTGAAGTGGCTGACCGATCATGTTGCCAACCTGCAAAACTAACAAACTAGTTTTGTGTAAGCTAAAAGCTCGGTAAGTTGATAAACACTAAAAAGTGCACATTTATTAAAAGAAAAATTAATAATTTTACACTTAGAGTTTCATTAATCCCCTTAAATTAGCATATCTGTGAAATAATAATTAAATTTATGTTTTGTATATTTTTATTGTGTAGGTAAAATTCTGTTTTAGAAGCTTAACGGGAAAAATAGATATGAGAGAAAACCAAAAAGAGTGTGATAGCTAAATTCAAATCGAATTTGGAAAATATTCACCGTGTTTATATTGACAACAAAATGAGCTTATGTTGTATTTAGCTACACATGTATTGTATTATTATTATTATTATTATTATTATTATTATTATTATTATTATTATTATTATTATTATTATTATTATATTATTTTATTATTTTATTATTTTATTATTATTTATTATTATTTATTATTATTTTATTATTTTATTATTATTATTATTATTATTATTATTATATTATTATTATTTATTATTATTATTATTATTATTATTATTATTATTTTATTATTTTATTATTTTATTATTATTTTATTATTATTATTTATTATTATTTATTATTATTATTATTATTATTATTATTATTATTATTATATTATTATTATTATTATTATTATTATTATATATATATATATTTTTTCATCCACCAAAATACCTTTCGGTGGATGGCAATAATTTACAAGAAGGAATGCAATTGCATTTACAATTTGGTGTCGATGCCTCCTATAAAAGGAGATGCTCGGAACCTCAGTGAGAGGAGGGAGAAAATGGAGAGCTCTCATCCAGTCCGGATGCGTTATTTCATTTTCTCTTATCTGTGGATTTAGGGTAAGCATCCTGTGTGTTTTATTTTATTTTTCCTCTTGTAATTTCTTTTTCTCTTATAAATAAAATTATGTGTATTTTATTTATACATATTTTGTTAATTTACACCCTGTTGGGAGTAAGGAGTGAAGCTCTTGGTATGAACATACATGTTATTTTTATTTATATTATACTTTATAAATTATGATAATTTCCCAAATAAAATTCATACTCTTTCCAGTTTATTGAAGACTCTTGACTAGTTGTAGATAGTCCCCGATTGGCATAGATAATACTAGTTCAAACGGGGACAAGCAATCTCAATCAATCAATCCATCTACTTTTTTCAGCTTGGATTCCATATAAACATTCATATACATCATCAAACAGAGAACATAAAACATTTACTTTAAAATCATTTTGAAAACTCATTATAAAACTCTTTTGTTGTAAATAAAATCAATTGAAAATCATACTTCTCGTAAATTCTTATCAAGCGTCCAAGACCAACTCATCTGGACGAAATATAACAAGCATCGAGTATCAACTCAACTGGACGAAATATAACAAACATCCAGTACCAATTCAATTAGACGAAATATAACAAACATCTAGTACCAACTCAACTAGATGAAATATAACAAGCGTCCAATATTTGAATCACGTGCACAGACCAGACAATAAACGAAACAAGCTCATGTCGACAGATGGTAGCATTTCGGTCCACTACAGTTGGACAGAGCCATATACAAGTATCACGACGGATTCAAAAACCATAAAACCATAAAAACATAATACAAACGTCGTGGCAGAAACATATCGTATCATGTTATGTCATAAACGAAATCAGAGGTATCTCTTTCAAAACGTAATTCTTTTAAAATCATTCTTTCTAAAAAAAACACTAAGTGTATCTTAGCAAAGACAAGTATTTTGAAAACAAGAATGGAAATCGAATATATATCATTCAAAATAATTCTCTTGTAAACAAACTTTTCAGAACACTTATCAAGCGTCCACTTCCCGAGTCGCGCGCTCTGACTGGACAACGTACGTGAAATTGCCTACAAGTACTCAAACAATAGCAACTATACCTAAGAAGGGGTGAATTGGGTATAGTGGTAAAATATTACAAAATTAAAAATATTTTCAATTTTAAGCTACTTAGTTAGTAGCTTTACCGATTAAGCTTAGAAATCAATTTCCGTAATTAACAGATTCAATAATGACAAGATTAATGTATGATACAGAAAGATAATATAAAATTTATAATAAGTAAATGAGATAGGGATAGAGAAATTGACACTGAATTTATAGTGGTTCGGCTAACTCCTTGCCTATGTCCACTATTCCAAGTCACGTTTGAAGCTTTCCACTATGTAAAATAAATATGCACTTTACACCGAAAGTTTTCCGGGCTCACTCCCAAACTTTTTCAATAGAGGTCTTTGATCCAAATGTGCTCTTAACCTTTTACACAAATCCATCATTGAGAGTATACTCACTCACATAAAGGATTTCCACACAAGGGTTTGATAATAAACGTTTACAACCACAATTTGGGTACTCACAAGAGATTACAAAGAATATTTAAATGTGAGTATCTCACTTAAATGTATTGAAGCTGATTAATATGAATACGAAGATGAAGTATGAGCTTTTTCAAATGTAGAGAGTGTAAGATGAAATATGGCTCTTGAAAAAGCTCAAACATGAGATTTAGTTGATCTTCCATCGGACAAGTCTCTGATTAGATGTAAATGGATCTACAAAATCAAGACAAAATCAGATGAATCGATTGAATGGTATAAGGCTCGTCGTGTTGCCAAAGGATTCTCTCAATAGTATGGGATTGATTATAAAGAGACATTACTTCAGTCCGCAGCTTTTTAGTTGTTGCAGCCTCCCGTCAGTGGAAATTATTTCAGATGGATGTGAAAAATATATTTTTTAGTGGTGACGTCTCTCAATAAGTTTACATGAAGCCTCCACCTGGCTACCATCATCCTCCTCACTAAGTGTGTAAACTTCTTCAGGTATTATATGGTCTTAAACAAGCTCCCCGTGCATGGTTTAAGAATTTCAGCACTACTGTTTATCGATTTGGCTTCACATCCAGTGCTTATGATTCAGCTCTTTTTATTCGGTAGACAGATCGCGGTTATATCCTTCTCCTTTTTTTTTTATATGGATGGTATGATTATCATTGGGGATGATATGAATGATAACTATGATCTTAAGACCTCTCTGCAACACCACTTTGAAATGAAGGATCTTGGTCATCTCAATTATTTTTTCGGCCTTGAGGTACTCTCTGATCAGACTGGCTATTATATTTCTCAAGCTAAATATACCTCTGATTTACTTGCTCGAGCAAGGTTGACAGAGAGCAAAGTCACCTCTACTCCTCTTTACCCTAAGATTAAGCTTACAGTGTCTGATGATACTCCACTTCCTGATGTTACTCTCTACCGGCAACTAGTTGGCAGCTTGGTCTATTTAACAGTTACCCGACTTAATATTACATATATTGTTGTCAGTTTATGTCAGCACGTCGGTATGCTCACTTTGAAATTATTTTTCATTTTCTCCACTACATCAAAGACACTCTATTTCATGATCTTCACTTTTCGGCTCATTTTATAAAATATAAGTTAAACTATACTTGTAAAATACAAATACAAAATTTTTAATTTTATTTTATTTTAAACTGATAAAGTAATTGAAATGACACCATTATATATATATATACACAACTCAGATCAGTTGCGGACGTCAGTACGATATTTTTATATAAATTTATAAATGTACGTTTTTAATCGAGTCAATCGATAAGTTCAAAGTAGTCGAATGCCAGTGTTATTAAGAAAGCAAATATAAAATAGAAAATGTGAAATTAGATCCATACACGTGAATGATAATAGATTTTAAAGTTTCATTTTCTATCACTTTCTAGGGAAAATTCAATGGAAATTGAATAATAAAGGGGCCGGTTGCTTAGACCAAAGATGTGCACAACACAAACACAAGCTGTGACTGAGCAGCTCACCAAGTTTGGCGGACCCTACTATACAAAAAAAGTCAGCAAAATCCCAAAAATAAAAATAAAAATAAATAATTAAAAAGTATTACTATTAAAAATATTAATAAGCTAAATGACACCTAAGACTACCATTTTTATAGCCTTGTTCAAGCCGGCAAATTAATCTTTTTTTAAAAATTAATTATTAATTATTTATTCAAACGTGAAAATAATTGAAGTGAATTTTGTAAGAGATTAAACACATGCCTGTGGGATATTTGTAGATTTATGTGAAAGCGTTTCTTATAAAGTGATACACCAAAACAAAAACCAAAAAAAGAAAAAGGGATAATGAGATTTTGGTCCCTCTTACTAACTATATTTATTACTTAATTTTTTAATGGAAATTTAACATTCTTTTTCTTTTTGACTTTAAAATCATAATTAAAATATATATATATATATATATATATATATTGTTGAAGGGTAAATAAAATAAACAAACAATATTAATTTACAGAATAATATGGTAATCAATTTTATTTGAACATGTCATATTTACCATCCAACAATGTATTTTCTTTCTTTCTTTCTTGCCACTGTTTTAGCATCATGAATGAATTTAGTAAATAAAATTTAATTAGGCCCTAGGTAGTAAAAATAATATCCAAAATGGATAATAGTGTCATTCTCTTAAAAAGAACACTTACATTAAAAACATTTTTTTGTTGAAGGAAAATTCATTGGAGCTATTTAAGTGTGCCACATAAATTCATCAAATTAATCGTAACTCATAAGAAACAATGGATAATTTAGAATATATATATATATATATATATTATATATATATATATATATATATATATATATATATTTTGTTGGTAATTATTCACCAGCAAGTTATAATTAATAGCATATGAAAACAACTTCAATATATTGTAGTTATTGAATAATTAGATTAAATCAAAAGGTGGTCCATATAGTTTGGTATGCTATAAATTATTATGAAATAACGATTTAATATTGTGTGCTAGTTCTGACTTATGACTTTTTAACTAAGATTCATATTATTTTTTAAATCATCGTTTTTTGGAATTGTTGGAAATTTCGCCGCCAAATCATCCCTTTCAGGTTTAAGCGGAGCAGATAAAACATTTGGCTGTCTCAGACTCTTATAAGAAACGTACTTCCTGGATTCGAAACCAAGACCTCAAGGTAAAATTTTGAACTCTACACCACCAAGTCACGCCTCTGAGAGACTTTTTACATAACAAAACAAATAAATACTTAATACAAGTTTTATCCCATTCTATGATTTCTCCCCCTTCAACATTATAAAAATGATGGAGAAGCAAAAAATTAAGTTCTAAGAAATATCAAACAACATGTGTACAAAACATATTAAAGTAAATTAATATGCACACTTGGAATTTTCATATCATTTCTCCTATTTTACCATACAATATGAAATCCATGCATAAATCATTAAAATCAACCAATTTATACCAATATCCATGCATTTTATTTTTAACCAATGGTGATCAATGGCAAAGCATATACAATATTAACAATTTAAAAGGATCACACATAACATATAAATCAATAAGTCATATGTGATACTAATTGATACCAAATGAGATTAATGATATGATCAAGCATAAGTTCATACAATTTAGCTCATAAACCCCCAATCAATAGCATGCTTCATAATTAAGTTCAATTCATGTCAAAAATTTAAGCATACTTAAGTCGGATGGAAACAGTACCAATGTTTCCGTAAATAAGGATTTTACCTATTATCGTTGTCACCAAGTGACAAATCCACCAAAATTGAAATTTAGTCTTTTGAAGTAGATATTGATATTCTTCTTTTTGAGCTATTTCCTCACTTTATGTTGAGTCTTTCAGATCATTTCGCATTTCTCATTAAGAATCATTCTCAAAACTTCACCTACGAAATCATTTAAGCACATTTTGGTACCCAAACTCTATTGGGTCCATATGGGTTAATCTTGGTTCCTTCCTACTCATGCATTCACTTTAATAATTTTGTACATCTAATCTAATATTTTGTGTCCTTTCCTATTGCATGCATGACATGTGACATTTACATTATTAGTAACATGTGTATGAGAAGTGGATGCTTTAACAAAATAATTTTTAAAAAATTTCTTTTTGATGTAAGACATATATTCGAATCTTTCTCTATTAAGTACACATATGTGGGATTCAAGTAATATTTTAAAATTTTTCTCTTCCAAAATGAGTTTTGTTACTATTGAGTGCAAATCAACCACCTTTTGTATTTAATGCAACATTTTCATCTTTCAAGGTATTGCACTCACATGTAATGGAGGTAGATAACATGCTAGATATGCTCTTTTCAAGTTTTAGTTTCTCATCTTTTAACCATGCAATTTCTTTTTCATGCATTTCATTCTTCTCAACAATTGATGCATGATCATGTAATAAGGATGGATGCTCATTTTTGATCAATTTATACTTCTTTCTTAGCAAGTCATATAATTCATGCAATTCATTAAAAGTATCAAGGTATTCATCATATTCGGAGGAGTCATATACATTTTCTTGGTCACTCTCATCTTAAAGGTCATCATCATTATCATCATCAATTGCCATAAATGCAAGATCTCTAGTTCCCTCTTCACTTTATTCCTCGAATGAGCTTGAGTCACTATCACTCCAAGTTACTTTCATTGTCTTCTTCTTGAATTGTCCCTTAAATATTTTCATTGGGCAATCGGCAGCTACATGATCCGGCTTTTCACACTCATAGCAAGTGATTTTATCTTTCTTGTATTTCCTTGGCCAATTTTGCTCTTTCTTCTCATCCATCCGATATTTTCCTTTTAGTTTCTTGGATTAGAGGAATTTCTTGAAGTTCTTTATCGATTTTTCCAACTCTTCATTTATATCATCTTCTTCATTACTTAAGCTTGCGCTATCATTTTTTTCTCATAAATGATTTAAGGATTATTCTATTTTTATTCTTCTCTTCTTCTTCCCTTAAATCATTCTCTATCTCCATCTCATATTCTACCAATTTTCCCACCAAATCATCCAACTTCAAAGTGTTTATTTCATTTGATTCTTTGATGAAGGAGGTACAAATTCTATATTCCTTAGGAAGAAACCTAAAGATTTTCTTCACTTATCACTTGTACTAATATTTTTTCCTAAAGCACTTAGTTGATTTATTATCATGGTTAATCTAGAAATCATCTTCTCAATCTTTTCACCAGCTTCCATCTTGAAGTTATCCAATTTGCACATGAATCAGTTGATCTTTGACTCTTTAACTTGACTAGTGCCCTCATTCATCATCTCCAATGACTTCCATAATTCATATGCATTTCCAAATTTCAGAAGTTTTTCTATTTGACTCCGATCAATAGCACAAAGTAAATGATTGAGAGCCTTCACATTTATGGATGTTTCCATGTAATCCTCATCGGTCTATTCGAATTACGATTTATGAAACTCCACACCATTGTTATCTTTCTTCATTGGCATTCCAGTACCTCATATGATAACTTTGAAGGATTGCACATCAACGACAATAAGGTAATTTAACATCCTCATCTTCCAATAGCTGTAATCGATTTCGATATAGAAGGGATGTTATTTATTAAAAATTCATCGGCTAGATTTGTTGTGTAGCTTGTAGAGGCCATGATCGATTCTCGGACGATTAAGTCTTTTTTTAGAATACCTTGCTCTGATACCAGTTGAAATTACCTGCAAAAATCTAACAACAATCTCTACACTCAAAAGGGGGTGAATTAGGTAATGACCTAATATTGTAGAATTTTAAATTCTTTTCAATTTTACGCTATTAAAATAGTAGTTTTACCAATTAATTTTAGAATCAATTTCCCAAATTAATAAATTCAACAATTAATTCCCATGTGCAAGTTTCTAAACAATATGCATATATAAAGTAAACTTACAATAATTAAAAGAGTAAGGGTTAGAGAAATTGACACCGATGATTTAAAGTAGTTCGGCCAATAATTCCCACGTCCACTCCTCCAAGTCGCACTTAAAATTTTCCACTATGTAGAAGTGAATTCACACTTTACACGGAAGTTTTTCGTGGCTCACTTCAATCCAAGAGTTTCGTCCCTAGGTTCACCCCAAACCTTTACACCAAGAGTTTTATTACCTAAGCTCACTCTTTAAACCTTTACAATGAATTTTATCTTTAGGCTCACTCATAAACTTTTACAAAAATCACCCTTTTGAGTATATCCACTTAATAAGGGATTTCCCAACAACATATGTTTGAATATGAAAATTTAAAGCACAACTTGGGCACTCATAAAAAGATAAGAAAATTTAAATGTGAGTTTCTAAACCAAGTAAACCAAACTCACTAAATGATAATGAAGGTGTAATGTGTGAGCTTTGATTATGATGAAAGTGTTTGATCAAGAATATTTAGGTTACTCAAAATATTTTTCCCTGGAGAAAATGTAAAAATGTGTAAGAAGTTGGTAAAAACGAAATTGGGGCTCAATATATAGTGAAAATGAAAAACTGTCTCAGTTCTCTGTTTGAGACCGGTATGTTGGTCTATAGGGATCGGTATATCGATCTTGTAAATTCAAACAAGTATATGACCGTTGAAGGTTAAAATACACATATTGGATTATTGACCGGTGTGGATGCCTGTATGCCGGTAGGGGGACCGGTATGATTCGTATCGATTTTAGTAGTTGTGCCAACTCCAGACATACCAGAATGGGAGACCGATTGGAGTAGCTCAGTTCTAAAGAGCATGAAAATCTGCCTAAAGCATAGCACGATTACCGGTATGCCGGTCTCAGTGCAGAAAATTATGGAATTTGAATATTAAAATCATTTTGCACATGACTCTAATACATTTATATGAATGTGCATGGGTCCTATGAGCTTAAAATACTTGAATTATAAACTCACTTATAATGAGAGCCCTAAGTTATAAGATTATGCTTGATATCTTCGTTTGGCGCTTGAGTCTTCACTTCCATTATGTTATTCGCAACCAATTGCTTTGACATCTTTGGTAATGCTTGCTAATGTGTGACGAAGTCTTCCACGTTGCATCATCAAAATCAATCATTGAGTGCAATGGCACTAACATATTTGATTTAGACTTTTAGAGTTGAATGTAACAATCAAAGTTAATAGATCTTATTTATATGTAACATAGTTGAAGGGGAAAACGAGACACGTACAGCTACCTTACATATTATCATAAAAAAATTTAATCCTTAATTATAGTTTTGAAAATATAAATTTTAATCTCTCCAGTAATTTTTTTTTAAAAAAAAAACGTTTCGTCTAATTAGTATTAGATGAGTTGAATACCCAAAAATTGTTCAAAGATGATAAAAGTTTATTTCAAAATTAAATGAAAAATGACTCAATCAACAAAAAAAAATTAATGATTGGGATTAAAGCATATGTTTTCTAAAATTACATGACTAAATCTTGTATTTCTAAAACTGTAAAGAGTAAAGTATCGTTATGGTAATTTGTATGGTAATTAAGTATCATTTTCCCTGGTTGAAGTAAAATATGATAAATCTTTGGATTATTTAATCAATTAAAAATTTGTACAACTTAAGTTAATTAATTAAATAATTCTTTGATTTTTGCTTAATAAAAAATTAATATTTGGACTTTTGTTAAGCACTCCACAATCCAGACATTAATGATTTTAGTAATGAAAGAATATGATCCCTTTAGCAGCAACAATGGCCTCTGTTAATGAACATTTGGTCCCATCATCTTTTTTTTACTCTATATTTTTCTCTTATCTTTCTAAAAATAAAATGAGAATTCGATTCTTTTTCTCATATTCTTTCCATTATTTTTTATATTAAAAAATTAAGAATTTTTTTTATTAATGCAACGTGGAACAACATTTTTCAAAATTAGATTCGTTAATAAATATATATCATAATCTCACCTTACTTTCAATGACGTAGTTAGAATATTAATTCAGTGGGGACAAAATTTGATTTTCACAAAATGATAGATATTGTTTATTTTAAAGAGGACGGAATAAAATTATGTCATTAACAAACCATACTTTGATTATTTTATAGAATATATTTTTATAAAATTTCAAACTGAACGAAGACGTTTGTCTCCGCTCATCTATACGCGATTCCGTCATTGATTGCTTTTATTTATTCCATTGACACTAGTTTAGGAACAGAATAAATTCACATTGAAATGTTTGTTATAAAAAAAAAATTTGCGATTTTAAGATATTATTTATAAGAGGTTATTCTTAGAAAACGCCTACTAAATGATAATATATATATATATATATATATATATATATATATATATATATATGGACTCTGTGTATTAAAAGATTGAAGAATGATTTTCAATACGATTTTGTTTTTGTTTTTTAACAGACGTTATCCGAGAATAATTATGGTTAAGATATCCTTTTTTTTTTTATCACTTTTGAAAAAAGCATTTAGTTTTCCCCCCCTTAAGAAACGTCTCACAGATGTCAAATTCAGATTTTTGTTTTACTTAATGAGTTGTTTAAAAAAATAATAATAATAATAAAACACTTGATAATGCTATAGCAAAATGCTTCATTTGTTCCCAAGTGATGTGGTTTGATGACAAAAAATTTAAGAACATGGGACAGTTGAGAATTTTATTTGCTCCGCTTAAACTCGAGTCTAGTCGTTTGATGGCGGAGTTTCCTACGTTTTCAAAAAAAAAATTGATTTAGTTCCAAATCACATTTTTGTTTAATGGAAGATGGTTTGGGATATCTAATACAGATTTTTTAAGTGTTTTACTGAGAAATTGAAAATAAATATTAATTTTATAAATCAGATGATGTTAGAGAAGATCTGAGTTGATATGAATAGAATATGTAAAAAAATATTTAAATTTTATATAGTTTGATGAAATAATACTTTTGTATAAAATATAATGATGTAAACAAAATTCATATAATTGATTTCATATAGCAAGAAAAAGACTTTAATTAGTTTTGTTTGAAAAGTGATTTTAAGGCACACAAAAATAATATCTTGTAACACAAGCCATGTAAAGATGCTTTAATTGAAGAGTGCTAACTAATTGTGTGATGTTATGATAAAATTTGTGGGAATCGGGATCATCATCATCATCATATTCATCATGATCTCCAATGAAATGAAACAAAGTGTCTTCAATCAATGCTATGAAGTATGAAGTCCATGACATAAAGTCTATAAAATTATAATGTCTCAAAGACTTGGGAAATTTACAAATGTGTCCCAATTTTTTTTTTTCAAATTACAAAATAAATATAAAATAAAATTCCTTACCTTATTAACCAATAACCTCATACTCGGATCATATTACCCTTACATTTTAAACAAAAATAAAAAAGAAAAAACCAAGCAAACCATCAAACTGTAAGAATCGGACCAGTGATCGAACTGGTGATCTAAAAAGTTCAATAGGTTAGTGGTTCGACCGGTTGAATCGTTTTGAAAAAACCGATAGAACTGGCATACGTCATAAATAGTTTTATTTAATTAAAAATTATAAAAATATTAAATTTTAGTTGTTGATTTTAAAAATTAAAAAAATTGAACCAGATCACCGGTTTTGATTTGTTGGCCATAAATTAGATGATTATATGTTTAGAATCTATCACTCAGGATATTGCGTCTGCGTGTTGAAGGTTTGAGTCTGAATGAGTATCAAAGTGTTTACACCAAGGAAATAATTCAAGTGGTTCTGACTCTGAGGCTAAGACCCTGAGAACCTGAGGATCTAAGGTTCTGAATCCAAGGTTCCGATGTTGAGTAACAGAGTAAGGATCATGATCTGATTGTGGTTTTGACTCTCATGGTTTGATTCAGCTCCTGATTCTAGGTTATGATACGAGGTTCTGCTTCTGATGCTCCTGATTCGAGGTTGCGATTCTGCTTTGATGGATGTGACTCAAGGTTTAGATACTGAGGCTTACAGGCTCTGCTTTGAGGTTCTGCTATGAGGATCTGACCTTATAACCACCATGACTCGCAACCGCAAGCTGCGCTCCACAATGTTCTTGCTCACGTCCTGCAACAGTTGGAGAAAAATATGGAGGAAGCCAGATACGTTGGATGAGCACTTGGAGGAAGTTAACAAGACATACAGAACTTACGTAAGAAGTTGATGAGCATTTTGAGACAATTATTTTCAATAATTATAAAAGTTAAAGAGGAGCCAATAGAAAAAAAAACAATCATCATCACAACAAAATTCAATCAACACAGTGAATCTAACAGCAACTCTATTTCCTACACTCTAATCTTTTTAGAATTCATCTCCAATACTTTTAGTCATTTTAAAATTCGCTATGTCCAGTAGTTTAATCGTACATTAATTCCTTAATTTCAACTTTCATTATGTAATCGTAATTTCATTAATCAAAGCATTTTCCTTTCAGTTTAAGTTTCAATTGCAATTTCAATTATAGTAATCTAAAATTTACTTCTTTTTTTTTACATTTTATTTTAAAATCTAAATGTTCATCACTTCCGGACTTTAAAGGATCCATTAACAATCACTTGTTTTTTAAAAATCTATCAATATAAACTTTGAGGACTCGTTCCTCTGATATGGCCGTGCAACATCAAAAAATTTTTAGACTCAACAAGCATATTGTCTCTTTTCTTCACTTTTAATATCAGTTTTGTCCTATGAAGTTAACATGGTCTCCACATTTAATAAACTAGTTTTCTTCTCTCTCTCAATTGTTTTTGTTTTCTTTGTATTCTCACTTGTTTAAATTGCTTGTTGATAGATTTTTTTAGGATAGAACATTAATTATTTTTGTATTAGCATGGAGAATTGATAAAAATTTCCAAAAAAAATTACGGTTTGTTGAATATGGCACATGAAGTGTTTGTGGAAACCCCTATATGTTAATTTCTTTTTTTTTTTTAATCTAAATGTCAATTTATGATATATTTTGTTAAGTTCCTGTAACTTGAGTTGTCTTGGATTCAAATTTTGAGAGTGTTTGAGAAATATGGATATTATCGAGAACAGCTCGAAGTATATTATATTCCTAGAGGTTATCGAGACAATTACAATCGCCACTCAGTGCTAATTTTTTTATATTTTATTTTCTAGTCAAGAATCAACTATTTTCGTCATATTCTAATAAATTTTCCTATCTATTAACTCATATTAATCATTTCCCATAATAATAAAAATAAATTTCTTTTAAGAATCACCCAAAGAAACACACTTAAAAAATGATGTATTAAAAAAAAAAAGAAATACACTTTAATAAAATTATTATTAAATTATAATGTATGTTGATTATGGTTTGGATGAATGTGAAAGAGAAGGTAAAGAGAAAAATTTGAGATAGTGTAGTGAATTATTAGACTGAAATAAAATAACATTTTGTATAATATAAATTTTGAGTGGTATCTTAGTCCGAAAATAGGTCTTTGGTTATTAAAGTAAGTAGTTTGAAAAAGTATGGTCATTTTTATAATTTAAAGAAGTTTTTAGATCATTTTTAATTTCCCCAAAGACTTTGACAAATGACAATGATGGTGTCAGCAGCAGCACATATTCAAATGGCCAAAACAAATTCCCATTTCCAACCAATACCCTTTCTCCTTTGTAATCTTTACAATCCCAATGCCCTAAACCTAAACACCTTTTATGTTTTAAAACACCCCCAATTTTCTCATTAACCAATCAACCCCAACAATAAAATTTGCTTAGTGGCACAACAAAACAAAAAACACTACTCATAAAAAAGCAATAGCAAAGCCAAAGCCAAAGCCAAAGCCAAAGCTTTCTTCTTTCATCAAACCTTTTGTTTTTAATTTTCTTTCTTTCCTTTCTTCTTCTTCTTCACCAACCCAAAAAGCACTTTTTTTTCAAGGACTTGCTTGTTTCAATGGAGAATACAGCAAGGGGACAACAAGAAAGCAAGAACCCATCTCCCATAAACTCACCCAGAAGTGCTTCCAGCAACAACAATCATCACACCCCACCACTTACACCAATTCCAATCTCCAGATCCACTGAAACCAATCCTTATCCCACAACTTTTGTACAAGCTGACACTAACAACTTCAAACAAGTAGTTCAATTTCTCACAGGATCTTCTGAAACTGCTGCAAAACAAGCTACTGCTCCTCAAACAGATCCAGCCACTAGCAACAACAACAAATCTTTTGTCATCCCTCCAATCAAAACCACAACACCAAAGAAGCAGAGTTTCAAGCTATATGAAAGAAGGGCCAACAACTTCAAAAACAGTCTTGTGATGATCAATACTTTGGCTTATAATAATAATAATTGTGCCTTGTCTCCAAGGAACAATAATTTTAATAAGCCTGAGGAGATTTTGTCACCAAGTTTGCTTGATTTTCCAAAACTTGCACTCAATAGCCCTGTTACACCATTAAATGAAGACCCTTTTAATAGATCATCTCCTTCTTTAGGAGGAAACTCATCATCATCTTCATCAGCAGAAGAAGAGAGAGCAATTGCTGAAAAGGGCTTTTATTTGCATCCATCACCAATGTCAACTCCTAGAGACCATGAGCCACAGCTCTTGTCACTCTTTCCTGTAACTTCACCTAGAGTTTCTGGCTCATCTTCTTGAATAAATTATGTATTTTGAGAATCATTGTTACTGTAAGAGGAAGGCTAAGGCTACTACTGATGGGTTGAGGAAGGATCTTGTTTCAATTGTACAATTTGATCTTCTTCTTTTTTTTTTTTTTTTTTTTTTTTCATATTATGGTAAATCTTATTTTCTTTTCTTTTTATTTCTTTTAATTTGGGTTTTGGTCTGAAATTTAGAATTATAAATAAGAGCTGAATTTCTATGATGGGTTTATTTTTTATGTTGAGGTATATATTGATCTATCTCTATATGTTCCTATATTTGGATTAATTTTGCATGAATTCAAAAGAAAGAAGCACATAATCTTTTCATGTTTCATTAGCAACTCATTTTGTCAATTGCCTCACTATGCTGATGCTTGTTTTCCACTATTAGAAGCTTATAGATTGTCAAATTAATTTTCTTGGAAAATGTGAACCCAAGAAAGTTTTTGATATTTAGTGAGGCTGAGAAAATAAAAATGTTGGATCAATCATCAGGGACTTGGTCAATTCTTGCAGATTAGCCAATCAAATAAATCTACAACTGCTTCCCAGTTTGTGCTATCATCATCTCATAAAAATATTTTGCAAGACTTTGTGGTTTATATGGACAGGTAATTTTTTTTTCCTTTGAATGTGTTGAAAAAAGAATTTGAAGTTTGAATGGGCAAGTTTTGTTTTGTTTTTTTTTCCCTTATGCATTGAATGGGCAAGTTTGACAGACTAGTGACATGTCCACCATTAAATTCATCAATTAGCAAAGAGTCAGTCTGTGAGATAATTATTGAAAAGATAGCATAATGATCAAGTCAAAATTTTTTAAATTCAAATTTTAGCTACTCAGTTAATCTGGTATTTTATTATGCGTTTTAATGTTTTAGTAAAATGTAGATGATATTCTTTCACCCCAATTGTGCACTGCTGCTCAAATAAATTTTTTAAAAACAAAAAAAATACCACACAATAAGGGATATGCAAGAGAGCTTTTCAGTTACTTGAAACCTTTCCTGTTTAGACTTGAAAAATTTTCCAACAAAAAACCCAAATCTTAAAATATTGACTTGAAATATTTCATATTAAACACAATATTCCCTCATAGGCCCAATATAATTGAGTATGTAAATCAAGCAAAATTTAAAACAAGCAGTCACTTGCTTTTGTTTATAGAGGAGGGCTCATAACAGAAGAGTAATCACATTATTTCTGTTTATAGTTCAACTACAACAGTCACTTTCAATAAGATCATGTAAGCGTGTCCGCTTCCCGATTTCTGCAAAAGAGTCGATCGTCTTGAAGCCATTGATTCCCAATAAAAGGTCCATATCCTGAACTGACTAAAAGATATTTGAACTTTATTGATAATATATTTTGAAACGCTAGTTAAGTAGAACATTTTCTCTCAAGACTAGCACAGTGAAAGAAGTAATATGTTTAGTGTGCTTGGACCCAGGAACCACAGTGTTAGACTCTCTGTTCATGGCTGTCTTTACTCTGCCATAAAACCAAGCTTTGGTAGGTAGTGAAAATTTATCCATGGCCTTTTCCAACCAGAATTTACTGATTCTTAGTGGTGGTAATTTGGGTTAGGATTCGTTTATTCATTCGATTCGATTCACTTTAAAACAAATATAAAAAATTGATTTGTTTAATAAATAAGTTAATTCTATTCAATTCGTTTATTAAACGAATCAAATACGAATTTAAGCTCATTAATTCGTTTATTCGTATATGATTCGTTTTATTATTTTTTTTTACTAGTTATTGTTATTTTTCAATTAATATTCGAGAAATTCTGATTTATTACCATAGAAAAAATAATATTGTCAAAATTGGTGAGGTGTTTTTAGTAAATATATTAATTACATATTTCATATATATATATTTATGAAAATTTAATGTAAATAAATCATGTTAAATTATGTTATTGAATAATATCATGACTAAACGAATATTCATATTCGTTTCGTTTAATAAACGAATCGAATACGAATCCATCATATTTTGATTCGATTTGTTTAAGATTCGATACAAATTCGATTCGTTGATTCATTTTGTCACCCCTACTTACTCTAATCTACTTAGATGTAATACAAAAATATTACCTAATCTCATCAATGGTTAGGTAGAGTACATGAACCTATTCTAAAAAAAGTCAAAAAATGTATACATATATCAAATATGGTTTAGAATTTAACAAGAAATAACAAAAATGTGCAAAAACAATAACACATAATCTGCAGGACAAGAATTGAATCTAGTAAAAAATTCTTCAATTCAGAGTAAAGAACTATACCAATATCCATTATTTTGAATTTGTAGTGTGTTTTCAGCTCATCTGCCGCTAATCATACCGAATGCAATTTATGGGTGTGAAAAAGGTGGTGTCAAGAATGGTGGGAACCAAGTAGTCAAGTACCCAGCAGCAGATACAATTTTCCCTACCCAAACCGGGGAGGGGGGGGGGGGGGGGGGGGGGGGGGGGGGGGAGTCTCTTCAGAAGTCTTACTTTGTTCTCCCGCTCTTCGAGATGAGACACGATATATCTGAAATGTCAGAAAGAGAAGTGAAGAAGTTCCAAGACCAACAAGACTCGAGCATTAGACGTTTTCTTGATCCCTTAAAATGAACAACCTATACAATGATGAGATCAATGCTTTAAATGATGCATGCATGATAACTTTTGTGTGCCAACCCGAGGAAAGTCCTACGTAAAAAATTTTATAATGAGAAGTTTAATTCAGATATTAAAGCATACCTAAGTAAAAAAATTTATTATGAGAAGTTGAATTCTGATATTAAAGCATACCTTAACATCTAAGGGCATTCCATGAAATTGGCCTGCACCCTCAGGTGGTGTCCAGTCGTACATAGCGCATGGTAGAAATAGCACAGAAGCTTTACTAATTTCTTCAACAAAGGCCTGTGATTTAGTAAATCTCTTTGCATCAAAAGAATGGCTAGACTTTACAACCCATGCAAGAGCTAACTGGTCACCAAGCATTCTGGAAGCATTCATGTATTTGGAACCGTAAACCCTGAATACGTCCTGAAGAAATATCTTCGCCCTGCAATCAATTTCATGTTGCAATTTTCTAAAGTGAAAAATATAATGTCATTGTTTGTACAGCCTTTCTTGTACCAGGAAATTGTGAGGGCAAGACAAAAAAAGAATAAAAAGAAACAAGACGAGACTGTTTCATGTATCTTATATGTTGCACAGATGAGTAAATAACAAATGCACCAAGGTTTAGAAATCAATTTCAAACTCAGGTGCACAATAGAAACTTTCCAAACTTCCTTCCCAGCATCTATTAATCCAACAGAACAAGACATGCACAAAGAGAGCAAATTATGCACCTTAATATCCTATTGGGGGTGTCTATGACAACAATAAATCCAGAATTTCAATTCAGAGGTTGATCTTTGTCGTTCGGAAAGTCAGAATCAGATGAAAGTTTTGGTATTCATGAAATATATGCCCTAAATCATCAACGGCTATATCCAAGTCAGTGAAGATGTAATGATTTATATGCCCTTGCCCCTCAGATTGCACCTGAAGCCTTCTTTCTAGAAAAGTGTGCATACACAGAATAGTGTTGAAATATAAAATTCAAAACAACGCCCTTCATAATTCAAGAAGTAATGTTCTTGACTAATTGTTTTATCATTGTAATCTTAACTGTTTCACATGATATGGAATTTCTTCAATGATATCATAATCATAATTCATCTATTTTAGGGGATAGTATGTACTCCTTACAAGAAATGAGACCAAAAGCAAAATGCATTTATTTTCTTTGTGTGTCTGCACACATGTTTTGGGGAGGGGGACAAAAGAAAGTGCTGCGCTGGACGCTAGCTAGAGGAAGTGGAGCTGATACATAATCGATCGATATTATGCCACTTGAGAGTAGTTGACGTATGGTATTATGTCTCCGCCGTATTTGTAGAGACTTACCATTATACATTGTATTTTGGGCTCTCCCAATAGCCGATTGACTATCACAATGTATGCTTATCGCTGGCACCGGTTTGGGCCAACTTGGAATATCCTCCAGAAAAATTTCGAAGCCATTCCGCTTCTTCCGCTATTTCTTCCATTGCTATGAACTCTGATTTCATAGTAGACCGGACAATACATGATTGCCTCGAGGATTTCCATAACACAGCTGCACTACCAAGTGTGAAAACAAATCCACTCGTAGATTTGGAATCTACTGTATCAGATATCCAGTTAGCATCGTTGTATCCCTCTAGAACAACAAGATATCTCGTATAATGTAGACCATATTTTGCAGTTTCTCTCAGATACCTCAAAACTCTTACTATGGCTTTCCAGTGGTTATGTCCTGGATTGCTCGTATATCTGCTAAGCCTGTTCACAGCTTGAGCGATATCAGGTCGTGTGCAATTCGTGAGATACATCAGACTTCCGATGGTTCTCGAATACTCTAATTGCGATACGCTTGAGCCAGTATTCTTTGATAGATGAAGAGTTAGGTCTACAGGAATTCTAGCTACATTTAGATCTCCTTTGTTATATTTCTCAAGTATCTTCTCAACATAATGAGTCTGAGATAATATATATCCTTCTGATGTCTTAGAAATCTTTATTACTAGGTTTCATATCAAATCTGCTGGATAACACTTTCTTGGTAGACTGAATCATTTCATGATTATCACCAATTATCAGCATATCGTCTACATAGAGACACACAATGACATATCATTTTGAGTTAATTTGGTGTACACACATTTATCACACTCATTGGTTTTGAACCCACTTGACAACATCTCTTTGTCAAAGTTCTCATGCCATTGTTTTTAGGTGCTTGTTTTAATCCGTATAAGGATTTTATAAGTTTGCACACTTTCCGTTCTTGTCCAGGAACATTGAACTCTTCTGGTTGTTCCATGTATTAGGGGTGAGCAAAACCAGTTTCGGTTTCGGTTCCGATTCTGCATAGAACCGGAACCTACCTGGAAAAATTTGGTTCCGCACTAAGTGGAACCGAAACCTACCCAATTAAACAGGGTACTCTATGTTTCGGTTCCAATTCGGTTCCGGTCCGGTTCCGAATTACCCTATTTTAAAATATTTTAATGAAAACTACATTCCGAAACGAGTCCGTAGGAAAAAACGGGGACCAAATCGGAGTGCGGAAGCTCAAGAACGAAAGGTTATACAATGCTATTTTCTTTCAAAATATTTGATTATTGATATCCTTAGTTATATATAGATTTTCATTATACTTATGTTAAACTTACTAAGAATGCTAATTCATCAAGCTTTAAGCAAAGATAATGCACCAAGGTTTCAAACTTAACATTTACAACAGTCATAAAGGTTTGTCTACTGAAACATCAAGAGAAACATACTTGTAATCAAGGGTGAATCTGACTCTCTCGTGCTGTGCAATATGGCAGTTCCAGATAAAACGGTGATGAACCCACAAAGCTCTGATGCTACGCTGCTTGCACTTTGACTAGAATAATCCTTTGGATACCACCGAAAATTAAGAACATTACAAATAATTAGAAACTTTGTCACGATGTAATATATATGTGACTGTGTGATGTCAGTGTTACCTTAAACATTATTGCATTGGCAAGGATTGTAAAAGATGTGAACATGGCATAATAGATAGGTGAAACAACTACTGTGTTGAAACTATCCAATGTCTGCACCAATATGTTATCAGATGAGGTTTGCGCCAAAAAAGACGAAATCTGAACCATAATTTTTTCCAATAGACCTTGAACTTCAAAGAAACAACTGTTGTGTTAAATAATGAACACCAAATGTTTAAAATTTATGTTCATATAAACCGATTTCGGTTCCGACCATTTTGGAATCAGAACCTACCCGGATAAAATCAGTTCCTTCATATTTGGAACCGGAACCTACCCGATTACAACCGGTTCCGGTTCCAAACCCGGAAAATCGGTCCGATTCCAACCGTTCTGGGTAGAACCGGAACCGATGCTCACCCCTACCATGTATATCTCTTCATCTAGTTCACCATTCAAGAATGTCGTCTTTACATCCATTTGATATATTTCAAGGCCGAATATAGCTGCTATGGCTATGAGCATTCTTATTGACGTGATACAAGTCATTGGTGAATAGGTGTCAAAGTAATCAAGATTTTTTTTTTGTCTATAATCTTTTATAACAAGCCTTGTCTTGTACTTATCTATTTATCCATCCGGTTTCATCTTCCGTTTGAATATCCATTTGTAGCCCAGTGGCTTACAACTGGAGGAAGATCAACCAACTCCCAGTATGGTTCTGTAGGATGGAATCAATCTCACTGTTGATAGCCTCTTTCCACAAAGGTGCCCCCGACGAAGACATTGCTTCTTTATAGCTTTGACGCTCATTTTCTAACAGGTATGTCAGAAAATCGGGACCAAACGACTTAGACGTTCTAGCTCGTTTGTTACTTCTAGGTTTGATTGTCTCAACAATTTCACGTTGATCTGACTCTTGATCAACCTGATCACAGTCTTTGACAGTATCAATAGTTCTTTTGAGAAACTCTATTCTTTGTCTTTCCTTACAAGAAAATGTCTCTTCAAAAAATGTCGCATTCCTTGACTCAATTATCATATTCGGATTGATGTCAGGAATCTCAAACTTGTTTGCCAGGAATCGATACGCACTATTATTGGGAGCATATCCAATGAATATACAATCAACGGTTTTGGGTCATATTTTAACCTTCTTAGGTTTAGGAACCATTACTTTGGCAAGACACCCCCACACTTTCAGATATTTGTAGGAAGGTACGTGACATTTCCACAACTCATACGGTGTCTTGTCTAATCTTCTGTGAGGTAGCTTGTTCAGAACGTAGTTTGCGGAAAGCAAGACTTCCCCCCACAAGTTCTGGGGTAAATCAGAACTTGTCAACATGGTGTTCATCATTTCCTTCAATGTTTGGTTTTTGAGCTCAGCAATCCCATTTTGTTAAGGCGAATAAGGAGCAGTAGTCTCGTGAATAATTCCATGATTGGAACAATATTCACCGAATTGTGACACATATTCACCATCTCTATCATTCCTGATTCTTTTGATTTTCTTGCCAAGTTGATTTTCAACTTCGTTCTTATAGTGTACAAGTTCTCAATAGCTTCATCTTTGCTCCTCAGTAAATACACATAATAGAATATTGTGCTATCATCGATAAAAGTGACAAAATACTTTTACCGCCTCTTGTTTGCACAATATTCATATCACACACATCAGTGTGTACAAGTTCCAAGGGTACAAAACCACGATCTATGGAATGAAATGATGTTCTATGTATTTTTGCTTCAATACATGTCTCACATTTATATTAGTTATCAATTGAAAATTTAGGTATACGGTCCATGTTAATTAATTTACGCATCGTATCATAATTAACATGTCCTAACCTACCATACCGTATATTTTGTGACTCAATAATATATGCAAAAGATGTAGCTTTATTATTAGCACTGTTTCGATTGACAGTCATTACATTGAACTTGCAAAGGCCCTCAGTAACGCATCGTATCATAATACATGTCATAACCTACCATACCGTATATTTTGTGACTCAATAATATATGCAAAAGATGCAGCTTTATTATTAGCACTGTTTCGATTAATAGTCATTACATTGAACTTGCAAAGGCCCTCAGTAACGTATCATTTTCCTACATACACATTATTTTTGGTCAATACAAACTTGTCAGAAACAAATACAAGCTTAAAGACATTCTTGCTAAGGAGAGAGCCCGAGACCAAATTCTTCCGAATATCAGGAAAATGCAAAATATTCTTCAACGTAAGCTCATTTCCAGATGTCATCTTCAGTACCACTATGCCTTGCCCAACCACTCTAGAGGTAGACGAGTTTCCCATTGTCAGATAATCGCCACTATCGACCTTCTGATACGAGGAAAACATCTTGCTATCTGCACAGATATGACAAGTAGCCCCCGTGTCTACCCACCATTCTCTCGGATTCCCGACCAAGTTGGCTTCAATACCATTGATGAGAGGTTCATCTCTAAGATCTCATCAGTCAGCTACTCATCTTCAGTGACATGGGCCTCATTTTTCTTTTTCTTGCCCTTGTCATGAGACTTCTTGTTTCTGTAGTCCTTTACCATATTACCGTTTTTTTCTACAGTTGTAGCATTTCTCCTTAAACTTCTTGTTAGCTTGGGAAGAATCGGCTTCACTGTTCTTTCTCTTTTTGCTACTCTTTACACCCTTGACGATGTTGGCCTTAGACTCCATAGTCTTGTAGCTAGCCTTCTCGGACTTTCTGTTATCCTCTTCGATCCTCAATCGAACTCCAAGGTCTTCAAGGCTCATCTGCTTCTTTTTGTGTTTCAGATAGCTCCTGAAGTCCTTCCATGATGGAGGTAACTTTTCAATGATGGTGGCAACTTGAAATGTCTCACAAAGCTTCATTCCTTCATCCAATATTTCATGAATGATCAATTGCAGTTCACCAAACTGAGACATTACCGTTCTTGAATCTACCATTTTGTAGTCCATGAACCAACCCACGACAAACTTCTTTTGCCTGGCATCCTCGGTTTTGTATTTCTTCTCAAGAGATTCCCAGAGAATCTTCGCAGAAATCATGCCTTGGTACACATTGTACAGGGTATTGTCAAGTCCTCCCAAAAGGTAGTTCTTGCACAAAAAGTTGCCAGACGACCATGTCTCTTCTCGCAGTTGCTTGGCTGTTTCCGTTTCTCCCTTCACAGGACCCGGAGAATCTTTGAGGTACTTAGCCAACTGGAGAGTTATCAGGTAGAACAACATTTTGCTCTGCCACTATTTTAAGTTTGCTCCACCAAACTTTCCGCTATCCATATGTAACTAGAAAAATCAACAGCGATCAATAAATCTACAAAAGACAAATTGTACAACAATCAACAAATAATCTTGTTCAAGTGATATACCAAGTATCCACTCGTTTTATTGGGCAGTAGTACCAACAAACACAAGTCCTTAAATTTACGACTAAGGTTTCTTATGATAAGTAAATAAAGGAATATTCCCAGAGGACGAGGGGGGTCCGGAGTGACCACTTAGGCTCTTATTGCCTTTTTGACAGAATATCCTTTAAACACTTTCTCAATAGAATCTCTTAGGAATTCAAACTTAGAATACACTTCCAATTTCACAATACAATGTGTATATATATGTGTATAAATCAATCAAGCTTGGACGGACTTACTTGTGTAAGATGACACTTTTAATTCTAAACTAAGTATGCAACACACAATTAAATTTCAACTTTATCACTATGTGTATGCTTGTGATAATTGAACACCCTAATATTAACTTAAATCTATACTACCAAGATTATTGTAATACAGTATATGATTTTACTAAGTTAATATTATGATAAATGAAGTTAATTTAAGTCTATTTCAATTTAGAAACAATTTCAGGATCAATTCGTTAATGTGGCGTTCGTATCTTCGTTCGAACAAAACTAACCAGTGAGTTCACGTTCATATAGCGTTTGTAAATGCGTTCGAACGAAGTGTTCCACATAGTTCACGTTCGTGTAGCGTTCGAGAACGCATTCGAACGGAATGTTCCAGAGAGTTTACGTTTGTGTAGCATCCGAAAACGCGTTCGAATGAAATGTTCCAGAGGGTTTACGTTCGTGTTATTTTTGAAGACGCGTTCGAAAGTTCTAAGTCAGAATGCTTGCGTTCGAGTTCCATTTGAAAACGCGTTCGAACGTTCTTACGAAAATTCAAAATTTTGCCTAAGCGTTCGTCGGCCGTTCGAACGCCCTTGCTTATTTTTCATGCACAGACTATATTTTTCCAAAAAAAAGGATTTTAATACATGCAAATTCTCATCTAACAACACTAAAATTAACAAGTTATTAAGATTGTTGGAGAATTAAGTGTCATTAAATGAAATCAACATGCAGTAAAAAAATCAAACCAGAACACAATACAGATCTACACTAAAATACCAACTTAGACATAAACCCTAAAACCTTAAAGAATAAGAAAAACCTAGAAAACTGACGAAAAATGTAGTCCAAGTCTAGTTGCTCTGTCCTTATGGACTTATTAGCCCCGTCTCGGTGCTCTATGGATTTTGTGACTAACGTCCTCTCAGGATTACTTGGATTCCTCTTGTTCAAGGGCTCCTTAACAAGATCTTAAACTAGGAAAATAGTGGAAACTCTCTCTGACTCTAAAGCAAATGAATGAGACTTTCGTACTGGATTTCAGATCCTTGAAAGAACAATGAAGGCTCCTTTAAATAGACATGGAAGGGTGCCTCTGAGGGAACCCTTTGGTTTGGGGTGTAACCCTCCCAAGGGTTATACCCCTCCCTTAAACCCTTTGGAGCCTAAAGGTATATTCTATCAATTTTAGAGGACATGTCCCTACATGTCCATGCCTCTCCCGTAGGGCATTACTGAAGGGTCATGACCCTCCTCCATCCATACTCTATATTTAAAGAATTTACAACAAAAACAACTACAAAGAACAACAAAATCCGGAAAAGAAACATATAGGACAACCCAAAAGCTGGTAAGAGAGATGATAGAAATATACATAGATAAATAAAATACGTATAAACAATTTCTGTAAATGATTTTATTCTCAAAAATAAGAATGAAAAACAAAAATATTATACCTATTAATCAGTGCGATTTGCTCTTACAATGTAAGACCTAATTCTTTGAAGCATCAATTTGTCTCGTGAACATTCACCATGAATGGGATACATGGTGACCCCTTTTCTTTGCATGGAGAGATCTGAAGCTGTGGATCTTTCAGAATTATAACATCACTCTAGGGCATCATCACCTGAAATAATTTAAGATTTAAAATAAGTCTTGAATTATTACAGAGGTCTATTAACAGATCAAATAGCTCTCAATTCGACATGTTAGAAAAAGGAAGTTACTACAATTAGTAAGTATAAATATGATTAACAACGACAATAATTCCGAAATATACCAAAATAGAGATGGCTCTCAGTTTTAGACTAGTCAACCCAAAATTGCAACAACGGATGCTAAACATAATGCAGCTCAAACTAAACATATGAAGTTCCATGAAAAACCAAAGAACTTTACTCAAGTTTCTGATGGATTTGTTGAAGACTTGCCTGAATGAAGTTAATGAAGACATTCAATATCGCCGTTGATCTTTCTGTCTTACCATATGAAGCATTTTCAACAGTAATCACGTTTGATGTTCTGCCATCCACATGAATATCAAGTGGTGTGTTATAAATTGTGAAAAGGTGACAATGGAAATGCTAGCTCCAATGCTGGAAGCATGGAGAGAGATCTGGTTGAGAGCTTTGATTCCTGAGACCGACAGAAATCATGAAATACTCCTTCAACATAAATACAAGAAAAGAGGAAAATCAGATACAGAAGTAAAGATGATGTCATATAAATATAACCACTAGTTGAGTGAGAATTTCAATTCGAATGTCCGATTTAAAGACTACCACATCCAAATGATATGGAAACTCCTCGCATGAAAACATCATTTACATGCAGTCGACCACATTTTCTTACTCATCAATAAGGAAATTCTAAACACAGTGGAATCCAATTCATAATTTGAATATTCACAAGCATGTTTTGTGGATAAAAGGCTAGGGAACTGCATCACCGATTGCAATAGGGAGAAAAATACTAGGGTGTCAATGAACCCAATTAATTTCAAATATATCAAAACTGTACTCTTTTAGTTTTAAAGTAAAATAGATGATAAGCAGATGAAAATAAAATAAGAAAAATTGCTTTTTGGAACTCTGAAATAGAAATAGCAAGTCTAAAGTAGCAGGAAACACTAGCATATCATTAAGGGAAGCGAACAAACCTTGGCATTGTAAACGGTTAGGCATCCCTCGGCCAGCAGCAGAACCAAGAATCAGATGATCAAACTCCTGTCTATTTTTCTTGGGAAGATCTTCCACGATGTTTCATGCAATTCAAGAACTGAAAAATGGACACCTATTATTATTCACACAAAAAATCCCTAACAAATAAAGAGAACATTGAAAATTTCAAAACAGAATAATTAGAAGTAAACCAAAACAATTACCTGATAACAGATAACGGAGGAAGAAGACTAGAGGGAGATAGAAAAGGAAACGGCGCCATCCACCACATGTTCTCACAGTCATGGCTAAACTTCCTTTAAATGGACCAACCGACTCAAAGATCATATCCAACAAAAAAAAGAATTGAGAAAAAGCATAGACTGCATAGTAAGTTTCCTTCCAGTGGCAACACTCTGCTGCTCTACAGCAAAATCAAAGAAACAAAACTCCATAACACAAACCTTATACTAACCGTAAAATATTTAAGCAGAACAAAAATAGAAACATACATGACAATAGAAAATATGCTCAAAATCACCAAGATGAGCAAAAAGATTAAGACTGTGATTCTAGTGTTAATTGATCATACACAGAAACTCAATTTCACAAGCAAAAAGCAGATAAAGCTAGTGCAAGCTCACTTTTTGTTTTCATTCACACTATGATAGCTATTAAAATTAAATACCCAGTTCATAAAAAAGTAACTTTCTGCTTATAGAGCAAATGAATTTTAAAAATTCCTTATTCAAGTGAGCCATTACACACAGAATTCAAGTTGTAGATTTGATATGTAAGGGGTCTTAAAGCATAACTTGGACGAACAAAGTTCAGTTATTAACTAGTAAAATGTTACTCACCTGATACAGAGACAACGTTGATGGCGAGTACAGAAACTGTGCACTTTACACTAGATCAGGTTACAGCTACTGAGCTGCAGAAATGAATTTTGACGAAATGAACACTCTTTGCTAATTTTTAAATTAAATACCATAAAAATATTTGCATAAATTAATAATTCATTGTTTGATTGATATTTCATTAAATTAATATATTTTTCTTGATCCTGGACTGTTAATTTTCTGAAGTTTATCAATCATCACACAGTAGCTGATCATTTGATTTTGAATAGAGGTATCAATATATAATCGTGTCGCAATCGTGTCGTTAAATTTAAACAAACATTAATATAATTTGTCTAATAATCGTATTAAATCCATTAAATATAAATACAATACGATTAATAAATGTGTAAATACGATAAAATACGATTAATAAAAAAATTAATTTCGCAATTACAAGAATATTTTTAGTGTCACAAATAAATAACCAGTAATCATATAGTAAATAGAAAATCATATTGTATTGACATGATTATACTAATAAGATATAACGGGTACGACATGAATTGATTACTAAAAATTTGTATCGTATTCATGTGGCTTTTTTAAGTTTGAAAAAAAAAAGTGGAGAATCATCTCTCTTTATTTGAAACATCGGACATGGGAAAACATAACATAAGCATCTGTCCAGGATTAAACAAAATTCACATCCTTTGTAGTTTCTTTTCACAAACAATATGGTTAAATTGAAAGCGGGGCTTCTTCATTCTTGCTTCTCTCAGAAACGTCCACTTTGGTCCACTTTGTGATTAATGTAATCAGAAAGAGGGTGCTGGCTTGGGATGCCAGGCCACAAATTGATCCAATCCACAAACCCTTTACCCAAAAAATAAAGCATGTTAATTTACAATAAGGTGATCAAATTGAAAGAATGAAATATGGTGAGAGTATTGAGTGATGCAGAAACTATTAGAATTGATCATTTTGTCTCACCTTAGCATAAAGATTCAACTTAAATGCAAGAAGTACTGCAATTGGCAAGCCAATGAAATAGAATGTTGCCAAATTAGCCCACACTGCCAAGTGTTGCCAACCACATCCTCTTGCCACTCCTGAAACATTATCCCACTACCACACAATCAAAGTTTATACAATATTCATATATTTGTATCAAAGGATGGTAGCAAATTTCGAATCTCGATTGAGATTATCATTCAATAAAAAAATCGGGTTGTCTCGAATTTTAATTGAGATTGACAATTCTGAATCATATGGTCCAGGATTTGAGATGATTTTTCATCTCGATTCAAAAACCGATACATAATTCGGGATGAAAATTTTATTCTCAAATCTTGTCCCATCCACTCCCGATCAATTGCCATCTATTTTCAGGTAGAGTACAACACTAAGAGACTCTTTAGAAAAATGGTACATGTTACAAACCTGATAAGATGCCTTGAATAGAATCAAAAAAATATTGAGATTGCAAGAAAGGGTGATAAAGAGGCAAACTCCTTTTCTATTTCATAGCTGTCAGTGAAGAATCTAGCCCAAATGTTATGACCAAAACCTAGAGCCAAATCAATAACAAGAGCAAGGAGGACAACAAGCTTGAGAGCCATAGCCATGGCACTCTTAGCTCGATCAATCTTTCCTGCTCCCAATTCATTTGACACCCTTGTGCTGTCACAATCAAGGAACAATTTTTTTTAAAAAAAAATAAAAATTGTACACAAAATGTAGAAACAAGGGAATTTGGACAAGGAGTTATATTTATACTGACCTTGCAGCAGCACCAAGACCATAACTAAAGTTGAAGCTAATGGCTTGTGTATTCACACTGAAGATCATGAAACCACAAAAGAACATGAATCATCAAATTCAAGTCTAAATAATCAGTCTTAGGATACATAATGGAAAGAAATGTGAAAAATAATATGAAAATTAAGAGTTAAATTACCATATTGCTATTAATGAAGTAGATAGTTCTGAGTTTGGCATCAATCCAGCTAAGAACACAAGAATCTCAAAAGACCATAATTCCAAGCTGAAAAAATTACCAATTATATGTTAACAAGTTCATGATATTGCATTGAATTGCATTCAGTGGCGGTGTCACATATAAATGAGTAAGGACAATCACCTATGCTCAATTCGAGATTTTTATTAAAATATATCATTTAATTTTGCTTCTTTTCATAAAAATCAAATTTTGTCCTCTCTAACTCAATGTTGTAGGTAAGCCACTTATTCCATTAATCCACCCCCAAGTCAATAATATTTTTCAAAACGTTTGAATTATCTATCAGTTATTGTGATGCCATCTAAGTAATGGCCTGCTCCCACACGGTGTGATATTGACTTTATTGAACTTAGGCTTCCAAGGTTTTGCTTCTAAATCCACCCAAAAGATCTCAAATTGTTTGATAATGTCTCATCATGTAAGTAAGACAACCGTCCTTAATTGCCCTGAATTTTGAGAGCCCACCTATAGAGATAAAAGATAAGGAAAAAATAAAAGTGATAATATATACTAAAAAATTAAAATTTTTTTAGAAAAATTTTGGGGCCGTAACCAACCGCATGTGTGGACAGTACCAGAGTCCCCTCTAAGACTATTAAACTAATATGAAGAGAAGTGGTGAATTAGAAGAAAAAAAAATGAAGTTATTAGAGGCACTTACCAAACCATTGCTCCAGATGGCAAGGCCAGTTTCAGGGTGGTAAGTAAGACAGTGAATGATTCAAAAGAAAACCCTTCCCATGTATGATCAGTCTTCTTTGAACAAAGGATATAAGTTGCCAGCATAATAGCTGATATCCATAATGAAATTGAACATGCTAGTGGAGCTCCCTTGAAACCAAGTGATGTCCAATGAACTAAAGAATATGCAATGCCAAAATGAATTGCCAATGGGAGAGCTGAGCAGAAAACCAATGGCATCACAATGGATTGTGTCTGAAGAAACCTTAGAAAGTTCTGTATAAACGCGAATGCAAATAGACCAGGAATGAGGTACTTCATATAGAGAGCTGATTGTTCTGCAATACTGGCTTCTTGTTGAAGTAAAATGAGTACAGGTTCTGTGTAGAACCACAAGAAAGATAAGATGACTGAGAAGAATAATGTTATGATGCAAGATGTTTGCAGATATATTCCCAACATCCTGTATTGTTTTGCACCAAATCCTTGACCACATAGTGTTTCAAGTGCTCCACTTAATCCTTGCTGGGAAAAGAACACATAATGAAGAAAATGAATCAAAGGAGACTACTAAAATAAAAAGTTCATACTTAATGCAGATGATTCCCTAATCCAGAGTTCAAACCAGTAATTAAGCGGATATTAAGTTAATACTTGACATAATCCAGGTTCAAATCCGTAATTAGGGTGACGGTTAGTTGGGGCCTCCAAATTTGGGGCAAAAGTAGGGATTCAAATGTAAGAAAAATACTCATTACAATGAGGAAGCCAAAAAATTATCTCTTTTATGGTAGGAATTATATATTTTAGAAACTCGTCTAGGATCACCCCACCGTAATCAATCGACAGTAATTATGTTAATACTTCACCATTGCACTAGTCCCGATCTGATTACTAAAAAAGATGGTTCATCACACGAGACTACTCACGTTGTGGGCTTTGAGTAGAATTTAATATGTACGCAATTTTACCATTATTTTTTTACAAAGAGGTTGTTTATGCACGAATCTCTAAATCATAATGGAGTAATCTTATTGTTATATCAATGCTCACAATCTGACTACTCAAAAACAAAAAACAAAAAACAAAAAAAAAAACAAAAAACGAAAAACGAAAAAAGAAGAAGAAGAAGAAGAAATATAAATGAATTCTTACAGTCAAAGCTAATCCAGTGACATAGCCCCAAGAATTGGCAAGAGTAGCACCAGCAAGCTCAAGGTCGCCAAGGTGACCAGCAAACATGACAGAGACCAAAGGGATTGAATAGTAAGAAACATTAGTAACGATCATTGGTAGTGCAAACAAGACTTGATCCTTGGCCTCTTCCAAGTCCAAAACTTTCTCTTCACCACCTTTTTTCTTCTTCACCTCGATGATTATCATAATTATCTAACAATGGTGTCGTGGGATTTTCTGACATTTTTCTTCTCTTAGATCTCCGCAAGTCTTGCAAAAGATAATAATTTGCTTCTTGTTTTCTTATACAGTCATGAATGAATGAAGTATACGTGAAATGATACAAAGATTAATTAATAAGAAGTCATTGAGATGTGAAATCCACAATCACATAATTTAATATAAATTTGATATGAATATTTTTCTAAGTGAATTTATTTCAATCTCACCTACTATGTCATCTCTAGCCCCCATACCAAAATTAATTTATTTTTAGTGGTTCGAAATTGCCATTTTCTATACTTTATCTCCATTCTATCCTCTTTCAATCTCTCATGTTTTGATGAAATAAAATATTATTTTAATATTTCACCATCCTAACTTATCATGAAATAATATGTTGACCCTAAAAAAAAAATCGTATTTAAATTTACTCCCACGAAATATAGAGATGTTGATATTCTTGATTTTGAAAATAGAACGAAGAGAGGTCCACTACTTAATTAACGAATAATTTGCGGTTAAGTTGAAATATAAAGTGTTATGGGTAATTTGGGGTCTAACGTGGACCTGACACATGTCTTCTGAGTGGAAATAGAATTAGGAGTTAGTAAAACCGATTTCGGTTCCAGCTTCGCATGGAAATCGGAATCTATTCGGAAAAAATCGGTTCTTAATTAAGTAGAATCGGAACCTACCCAATTAAATAAGGTACCCTATTAATCGGTTTCAGTTCGGTTTCTAATCCAGAACCGGAACCTACCCAATTAAATAAGGTACCCTATTAATCGGTTTCAGTTCGGTTTCTAATCCAGTGATTTACCCTATTTATTTATTATTGTCAAACTTTCAAAATGCAATTATTTCTCACACTTGAATATTACATAATATTTTTGACAATTGTTCATACAAAAATAAAATAATAAAAAAAACTACATGTTGCATAATATTTTTGACTCAATACATAATATTCTTGTAGGTTCCAACAACACATTTCAGTTCCAGCAGGCAACAGCAGCAGCACATTCCAGCAGGCAACAGCAGCATCAGCAAACAACAACAGTAGCAAACAGTAGCAGCTGAGCAAACAGCAGACAGCAACAACATATTCCAGCAGGCAGCAGCAACAACACATTCCAACAAACAGCAACAACACATTCCGACAAACAACATAAACAACAACAGACAACATTACAACAACAAATATCATCTACATTACAATAGTAAAATAATAAAGATCACATCAACACAACAACATTATAACAGTAGACAACAGCCCAAACATATACAGAACTATAACAAAATAAATGACTCAATTATCAAATTTCATCATATATATCAGCATTGGTATCACTATCAACAATATCATTATCATCTACAATCGTCAGCCTACTCACTTCTATTACAAATATAAAATACTAACTAGTTAGTGCATGAATAAAATTGAATTTACATAATTTTTTAACATTTCGCTTACTTGCATCATATTTTTGTGCATCTTTCGTTAATTCCTCAATATTTATTGGTGTTGGCTCAGTCCTTAACTAATCTTGAGTTCATATCAATGATTGCATAACTTTTGGAGTTAAACAACTTCGAAATGGATCAAGAATACGATCAGATGTACTAAAAGCTGACTCTAAAGCCACAGTAGATACATGAATCGCCAACACATCTCTTGCAATTTGAGAAAGAATCTTGTACTTAAATCTATTACTCTTCCACCAACCTAAGATATCAAGATCTTTTCCAGCATCTTCACAAGCTAATTCAAAGTACTTTTCTAACTTCGATTTAGGCTCCACATCTTGTTTATCTCTTATAAACCTCATCAATTCATCTTGAATATATATGTTATCATCATTACTACCAACACAACCACACTCTTCCATAATACTTGAGATTTGATAAACGACTTGCACTTGCTTCGTAACTTCTGTTACCACCTTTATAAAACTCAAATAAACGTTGTAAAACACCCTTCAAGTTTTTATATTTTTCCGTAAATTTTGTACTATCATTACCAAAATGTCTCTTAAAAAAACTTAGTCACATATATCTTATATCTAGGATCTAACACAACAACTAGTAAAACCATAAAGTTTATCTTATCAACATTTCTATAGTACTTATCAAACTTTTCTTTCATTTTACGACACATACTTTTAACATAAGGACCTAGCTCATTTTCCCATTCATTCATGTAAATAATGATGTCAATAATATTATGAACATAACCATTAGATGTGACATATAAAGATCCTGATAACTTTTTAATGGCAATGTAAAATTTTAAAAAAATATTGCCAAAACTTTGGCATTTTGCTAATCTTCCAAAATGGGAACACCATCATCACTCTCAAGTTCCGTTCTATAGGCAACATCCTCATCATTCATCATATCAAATGTTTTTTGAAATATAAGAGTTGTCTCTAGCATTAGGTAAGTGGAGTTCCACCTAGTTGAAACATCAAGACAAACTTTACAACTATTAGATACTCTCCCTTTCAACACATACTTTAAATTGATGGGATCTATCCGGAGAACTCCGCACATATCTAACTACACTACGAATTCAACTAATAAATTATTTAATTTCAACAAGCCCATCCTTCATAATCAAGTTTAAAATATGAGCATCATATCTCATATGAAGAAAGTCTCCACCCATAACTAAGTTTGGAAGTCTACCTTTCAAATATGTAATTTCGACATCATTGGAACTAGCATTGTCTACCGTAACCGTATACACCTTGTCATCAATACCTCTTTCTTGAATGCATTTTTCTACCATTTTTCTCATATCATTCTCTTCATTACTAGACATTTCAACAAAACTCAAAATTCTTTTGTGCAACTTCCAATCATTATCAATAAAATGAGCTGTGAGACATAAATAACTTAGAGTTTGTACAAAAGTCCAAATAACCGTTGTTAAAATGACTCTTGTATTTATGGTTTTAAGCATCCTCGCAAATTAGTCTTCTTACTAACATACACTTCCATGTAATATCTAGCAAAAGTAAAGCGAGACACAAAAACCACTAGCACCGAAAGAGAAATCAGGGAGCAGCTAAGTCCAAGAGAGTAGAGAGCAGCTAAGTCCAAGAAAATAACAAAACCACTGGCACTGAGAGAGAAATCAGAGAGAGGAATCAGAGAGCCAAACCTTTTTCCAACAGCAAGAGACAGAGAGGGGTAGAGAAGAAAAGTTTGTGCTATGCTATCAGCAGAGAGTTTGATCTGATATTTATATATCAAATGTAAAACGACGTTGTTGTGAACCTAAATTGGTTATGAAATTAGGTTTAAATTGGGTTTTTAATTTGGTTCCTAAATTGGTTCTAAATTCAGTTCCCAAAATAGCTTTCGGTTCAGTTTCGATTCCGTCCATAACAGAACCGGAACCAGACCTTTTAAATTTAATTCTTCTATTTTGGAACCGGAATCGGTCTGATTCCAACCGATTCCGATTCCAAACTCAAAAAATCAGTTTCAACCGGTTTCAAGTAGAATCGAATCAGTGCTCAGCCCTACATAGAATCATTATTCCTTTAACATGATCCAGTACCCTTAAGGTAAACAAAGTTCTCTGGAAAGTCTAGTTTACAAGGGGTCGATTTAGTGCGAACCCTAAAGTCCCCGATGAGAAGATCCACCTCGAGAAAAGTGTTCTTCTGCTGAGATTAAGCCTAGATCGTCAAACCCACCAACACGTAAAAAAAAACAATCATCATAAGGAACTAGAGATTCCCTAACTGTCTTATGACAAAGGGGAAAATGCATCCAGTGATTAGTGCTCCTTCCTACCCATATATATATGGGAACTCCTAGGTTTACACAAGAAAAAAGCTAACACGAAATAAGGCCTACTTCAGAAAAAAACTCCAACATGACAACAACGGTCCCAAGTGTTAGCGACAAGTCGCATGATGAATTTTGATGACATCAACACTTGAAGTCTTCGACGCGCATTAGTGAGACATTACAAAAAAGATGTCGAAGCACGTTGGTGGTGAAGAGTGTGATGTGAAGACAGACGCAAATCAAAGAAAAACTTGCTTAGTGTTAGCTTAGAGCTTTATATGTAATGTGAAATGTTTACTTAAGTACCTAAACTCATAGGACACTTGCACATTCATATAGATGCATTAGGGTCATATATAAAATATTTTAAACTTTCAAATCCTGTATTTTGTATTGAGACCGGCATATCGGTCTCATACTGATCACTATACCGGTGAACCTGCTCTGTTTACAAGCTCTCTAGAACCAGCACAACCCACAACAGTGCCATACCGACCCACCATATCGGTATTCATGGAGATTGCATAGCCATTGGAACCGGCATGCATCATTCTGGTCACCATACTAGTGAGCCTAACCTTTGAATGCTTACTGAAATCGACACAGACCATACTGGTACACATACCGATGAGCCTTATGCTTTTACATGCTCACTAGAACCGGTGAATACCATACCGGTCCCCATACCATTGACTATACCGGTCCCGACAGATATATTCAAACGATAATATAACTGTTGAGAGCCATTCCAATACCGGACCGGTATAGCAGTGTTTGGAGACCGGCATACCGGTCTCAAACAGGCAAGTTGAGGCAGTTTTCATTTTACAATAAATTGAGCCCCAATTTTGTTTTTGCAATTGATCTTAATCTTTCATACAATTTATTCTAAGGAAAAAACTGAGAGTTTTATAAACCTTCATAATCATACACCTCATACATCAAGCTCACACACTACACCTTCATATTCATAATTAGTGAACTTAGAATACTTGGGTTCGCAACTCATATATAAAATCTTCATTATCTTTGTGAGTACCCTAGTGTGTTGAAAATCTTTTTGAGTTAGCATACGTATAAAACTCATTGTAGAGGTTTTTGAGTGAGCCTATATTTAAAACTCATTGTAAGAGGTTTAGAGTGAACCTAGTGTGTAAAACTCTTGGTTGCGGATGAGCCACAGAAAAATCGATTGATAGTGGAAATCTTCCAGCGCGGCTTGAGGGTGTGGACGTAGGCATTGTTGGCCGAACCACTATAAATTACGTTATTATTTTCTCTATCCCTAACTCTTTACTTATTGCAAGATTTTATTTATATATATTCTTATTGTGTAGAAACTTGCATATAGATGATTTATTATAATAAAGAAAATCAACCTAAAGCTTAATCGGTAAAATAACATAAAATCGGTAAGAATTTTAATTTCCGCATATTATGACATAAACTCAATTCACCCCCTCTTGGGTATATAGTTGTTACTTGTAATTGCTCGTAGGTAATTTCAAATGGTATCAGAGCGATGTTTTCTCAACAAAGACTTAACCGTCTGAGAAATCGATCATAACATCTACAACCAACTCATCAAATCTTGCCGAGGGATTCTCAAACACTAGACCTCCCTTCTACAACGGAAAAGATTATAATTATTGGAAGATGAGGATGTTGAACTACCTTCTAGTGGTTGATGTGCAATCCTTCAAAGTGATCACACAAGGTACAAGAATGCCAATGAAGAGGGATATCAATGGTGTTGAGATTCCTAAGCCACATCTAGAATGGACCGATGAGGATTTCAAGTAAGCCTCCTTAAATGCCAAGGCATTCAACCAACTTCTTTGTGCTATTGATCGAAGTCAAATTAATAAGCTTCCGGAGTTTGGTGATGCGCGGAAAATATATGAATATTTACCGCTCCTTTCACCTAATATTTTGTTTAGTTTCTCGGGTTTGATGAACTTTTTGATGTGTTTTAGTTTATTTTACAGATAAAATAAAATTGGGACTCAATAGAATCATTTAGGATGAAATGTGGAATATATAAGGGCAAAAACATGACTTGACATTTTGATTTTGGAGATTGAAAACTTGAAATGGCGTTCTAACGAAGTACAATTTCAGAAATTCCAACTTTGCGCAATTGTCATATTTTAGTCATAACTTTTTACTCCGATATCGGATTGAGGTGATTCAAGTTCCATATTAAAGAAGACGCAAATATCTACAACTTTGAAAGTCCTAGTAATTTCGAATTCGGAAGTTTCCATGACCGAAATTGATAAAATATTCGGAAGTGTGTTATGTGTAATTATTAAAGTCATTTTCAAAATAAAACAAAAATAATAAAAAAATAAAAAATTGTCAAACTTCCACCAAACATGCTTGCATGTTTGGTGGAGGATTTGGTGCCATGTTCGGTGCCATGTTTAATTCCATGTTTGGTGCCATGTTTGGTGGAGTAATTGGTGGAGAAATTGATGGAAGCCTTTAGATTTGCCTATAAATACCAAGCTAAACTTTGTAATTTTTTCATGCTTTCTTTGGAGGAATTTCTCCATGAAAACCTAAAGGAAAGTGTCTTGTATATTTATTTAAGTTTTCTTGTATTTTCTTTTTATTTAATTAATAAAATTTTGTGTGTTTTCATTTACAGCATGAGCAGGTAATCTCATTCTGCTGGGGTGAAAAGATGAGACTTTTAATATAATAACTTAGATTAATCTCCCTTATTTTAATTAAAATTTGGATTAATTAGTTACCGCCTATATGGTCGGTTTAGGTGACAACCTTATTTACCGCCTATATGGTCAGTTTTACATTCCAGACGTAGTTTCCACCTATATGGTCGGTTTAGGTAATAACCTTGTTACCGCCTATATGGTCGATTGGATTTAATTGAGACAAATGGAATTACCGCCTTTATGGTCTGGTTAATTAATCGGTGAACATTGACAATAAAAGAGATTTCTAATTTTGAAATATTAAAAATGGATCCTCTAACCCCAGCATTATCTTTCATTATTGTAATTTTACTTTTATCTATCTTTAAGTTATTTTTTTATGATGTTTTATTTATTTAAGTGTTAGTAATCCTAAGTATGTTTTATAACTAAACATATTATCTAGGGGTGTGATGAATTCCAATATCACAGGTTTGTAAGGGGTTATTTCATGTCTTGGGTAATATAAAAGTTTATTTATTAAGTCTTAAGCTTAATGCTTCTTGTTAACTAGCCATTAATAAGATTGATGTGGTAAACTTAAAATAAACTTGACAAAGGAATTTTAGGTTTCAGCCTTAGACTTAATAGCCCAAGATCTTCCTTGAGGATATATAGCCATTTAATAGATTTCCTTACAGGATAGACATATACCTGTCGGGCGGGGGTAGCCACAATTGGAACTTAATCTTAATGAATTCAGGTAACTTGGTTGACATAGACATATGATTAATTGGGTTACACTGGGTATTTGCATCTGACCATCGATAGAGGCTTTTGCATAATTTCGTGTTCCAGGTTAGTAAACCAATATATTACACAAACATGAGATAACTACTTCATCTTTAAAAGATATTGGAAGGATTCACAACCTAGATAGTTTTATAATATTGAATTTTCCTTTAATTCACTTTCGCAATATTTTATTTACTTGTTTTAAGTTTAAAGTCACCATCCAATCAAACAACCAATCTATTATATACTTGTAAAAATTTGGCTTCATAAATTAATATCTTAGGTATTAAGTCCTCGTGGGATCGATACTTTTTATACTACTTAAACGATACATGCGCTTGCGTTATACGCGTGTGATTACGACGGTCAAGTTTTTGGCGTCGTTGCCAGAGACTTATTTATCTTTCACAATTAGTTTTGGGGTTAGATACATTACTTTTATCTAATTTCTTTTTACTTTTTTTTTGTTTTCTTGTGTTTCAGGTTCTCAGACAGTACATGTGACGAACCAGAAGCTTTGAACTCTGACCGCTTAACCCAGAGATTGAAAAAACCATCAGACAATTGAGAAAGGAAAGGTGAGAAGGCCAAGAAGCACTGATCAATATGGAACCTGAACCTTTGGAGGTTGCATCACCAATTCCCATTCGAGACAGAATCATTCCGGTGGTTGACGGCTTCATTTCATGTATTGTACTTCCTCCCTTACCAGTAAATGCGTGTGATATCAAAACATGCATTCAAATGATTCAGCAGTCAGTTCAGTTTGGGAGGAATGCAACTGAAGACCCTAATGCCCATATCATCAACTTCCTGGAAGTTTGCGGCACTTTCAATTACAACCGAGCAGCTGAAGAAGCAATGAGACTGCGTTTTTCCCTTATTCCTTAAAAGACAGAGCTAAGCTTGGCTACATTCACTACCAGCAGGTTCTATCACAACTTGGAACACTCTAGCCACCAAATTCCTTGCAAAGTACTTTCCACTAGCCAGAACTGCAAAGCTGAGGAATGACATCACATCCTTTGTGCAACATGACTCAGAATCTCTTTACGAAGCTTGGGAAATGTACAAGGATTTGCTCAGAAAATGTCCTCATCATGAGATTGTAAAGTGGCTACAAGTCTAAAGTTTCTATAATGGACTTTCTGGACTGATGAGAACCAAAATTGATGCTGCTACTGAGGGAGCTTTGATGGAAAAAGGAGAAGATCAACCTTGGGATCTAATTGAAGAAATGGCTAACAATAATTCATTATGGCCAACAGAAAGGAGCATGATCCAAAGAATTTCCGGAATTTATGAAGTTGGAGCCAACATAGTAGTAAATGACAAGCTGGATCAGATATGCAAATTCATGGAGACTCTCACTATGCAAGGCAATATTGGATCCACAAGTTCACCATATGGAGGAGCACCAGAGCCAAATCAACAAGAAGAGACGGTGAATTATGTCAACAATTTCAACAGACAGGGGAACAATCCATATTCCAACACCTACAACCCAGAGTGGAGGAATCATCCCAATTTTTCATGGAGCAATAACTCAGGGCAAAAGAACAATCCACCACCTGGATTCCAAAACAAAGTCCAGGAGTATGAAAAAGAACCAGAAATGAAAGAATGGTTTGCAGAGATGTTCAAAAAGCAAGAAGCCAAATACGATGTTATGTTTCAAGCCCAAGCAGCATTCAACCAAAGCTAATTTGTGTCTATTAAAGCACTGGAAAATCAAATTGGACAACTGGCCAATGCTCAGAGTTACAGACCGCCAGGTAACCTTCCTAGCAACACATAACCAAATCCAATGAACCGAGGGAAGGAACAATGTCAAGCCATTACTTTGAAAAGCGGTACTGAAATCAACAAAGATGTTGGAATCAAGACATCCATTAAAGAAGTTCCAAAAGATGCAGTTCCACAGATGGAGGAAAAAGAACAAAGGAAAAAGATCAAGAAAGAATCACTACACCTCCACCTTTTCCACAGCGTCTCCAGAAAAAAAAATGGACAAACAGTTTGCTCGATTCCTCGAAGTATTCAAAAAACTGCACATCAACATTCCATTCGCAGAAGTGTTGGCAGAAATGCCCAGTTATGTCAAATTCATGAAAGACATTCTTTCACGAAAGCAGAGATTGAGAGATTACGAGACAGTAGCATTGACAGAAGAATGCAACGCCATCATTCAGAGGAAACTTCCCCCAAAGTTGAAAGATCCTGGCAGTTTCACTGTCTCATGCACCATCGGAGAACATTACATCGGTAAGGCTTTATGTGATTTAGGTGCAAGTGTTAATTTGATGCCTTTTTCAATTTACAAGAAACTACAAATTGGAGAAGCAATGCCTACCTCAGTCTCTCTATAACTTGCTGATCGAACGCTCGCATTTCCAAGAGGAGTAGTTGAAGATGTGCTAGTCAAAGTTGACAAACTTATTCTCCCAGCTGATTTCATTATCCTTGATATGGAAGAAGACAAAGATGTGTCTATCATCATGGGGAGACCATTCTTGGCTACAGGTCGAACTGTTATTGATGTACAAAAAAGAGAACTAACCATGAAAGTGCAGGACCAAAAAGTTACCTTCAATGTTTTCAAAGCAATGAAATTCCCGAGTGATGAAAAGGAAGAAGAATGTTTCAGAATTGATGTTGTTGATAGTATCATTCAGGATACTGATGCAATTCCTACAGATAAACTTGAAGCTTGCATCACCAATATGACTGACAGCGAGCTAGATGCTGAAATTCTGGAATGTATCAACTATCTTGACAAACCATTTCGCTTTAAATCAACACCACCAGTGGAAAGTCTGGAACTACCGAAGAAAGAGCGAATCAAGCCCTCAATTGAAGAACCACCGCAACTGGAGCTGAAGCTACTACCGAGCCATCTCAGGTATGCATTCTTGGGAAACTCTTCTGAATTACCTGTGATGATTTATTCTTCGCTAACATTGGAGCATGAAGAAAAGTTGCTGAAAGTGTTATGAGAACACATTAGTCCATCATTTTGCAGTCATCTCAGGTATGCATTCGAGGCATTAGTCCATCATTTTGCATGCACAGAATTCTGATGAATGACGAGTACAAACCCACAGTGGAGCATCAACGGAGACTAAATCCAATCATGAAGGAGGTCGTGAAGAAAGAAATCATCAAATGGTTGAATGCTGGCATCATCTACCCCATCTCTGATAGCACTTGGGTAAGTCCTATGCAGTGTGTGCCGAAGAAATGAGGAATTACTGTAGTCACAAATGAAAAGAAACCCACTAATTCCAACAAGAACGGTGACTGGTTGGAGGGTATGCATGGACTATCGGAAGCTGAACAAAGCAACAAGGAAATATCATTTTCCATTGCCATTCATTGATCAGATGCTAGACAGACTGGCGGGACATGAGTTCTATTACTTTTTGGAAGGATATTCGGGGTACAATCAGATTGCCATCGCCCTAGAAGATCAGGAGAAAACCACTTTTACATGTCCGTGTGGTACTGTTACTTTCCGTAGGATGCCATTTGGACTATGTAATGCTCCTGCCACATTTCAACGTTGTATGATGGCCATCTTCTCAGACATGCTGAAACAAAGTATGGAAGTTTTCATGGATGATTTCTCTGTGTTTGGAGACTCTTTCGACCACTGCTTGTAAAATCTGGAAGTGTTACAAAGATGCGAAGATACCAAAATGGTACTCAATTGGGAGAAATATCATTTCATGGTGCAGGAATGCATTGTCCTGGGACATCGAATCTCACAAAAGGGAATCAAGGTAGACAATGTAAAAATTGAGAAAATTGAAAAATTACCTCAACCAACATCTGCCAAAGGGATTCAGAGCTTTCTTGGACATGCTGTCTTTTACAGGAGATTTATCAAAGACTTTTCAAAGATTGCTAAACCTCCGTGCAATCTTCTGGAGAAAGACGTGCCTTTCAAGTTCACCAAAGAATGCCACGAAGCTTTTTAGATCCTAAAAAAGAAGTTGGTCTCTGCCCCTATCATAATAGCACCAGACTGGACTCTTCCATTTGAAGTGATTTGTGATGCTAGTGATTTTGCTGTAGGTGCAGTTTTGGGACAACGTAAAGAAAAAGTTTTCCACACCATTTATTACGCTAGCAGAACTCTGAATGAAGCTCAACTCAACTACACAACCACTGAAAAGGAGTTGCTTGCAGTTGTGTTCGCTTTTGATAAATTTCGTTCTTATCTGTTGGGTCCCAAGGTGGTGGTATACACAGATCATTCAACAATCAAATATCTGATCACAAAGAAAGATGCCAAACCTAGATTGATCTGTTGGATACTTCTACTGCAAGAATTTGACGTGGAGATTCGAGAAAGGAAATGGACAGAAAACCAGGTGGCAGATCATTTATCGAGGCTCGAGAATGGAGAAATAGCTGGCAAAGAACTGACAATCAAAGAAATTTTTCCAGATGAACAGTTGTGTGCCATGAAACAGCATGATGTACCTTGGTATGCTGACTATGTCAACTACATAGTATCGGAAAAATGGCCGTTGGAATGGACAACTCAACAACGAAAGAAGTTTTTCAAAGAAGTCAAGCATTATGTCTAGGATGAGCCATACCTGTTCAAACGCTGTGTTGATCTAAAATTGAGATGGTGTGTTCCATAGGAGGAGGTCAACAGTGTTCTGCAACATTATCATTCATCACCATACGATAGACACTTCAGCGGGAATAAAACTACAGCCAAATTCCTACAATCAGGTTTGTTCTGGCCCACTCCCTTTAAAAATGCTTATCTATTTGCTCTTCAATGTGACAGGTGCCAGAGAACGGGAAATATTTCCTGGAGAAATGAAGGACCTTTACAAAACATTCTGGAAGTGGATATATTTGATGTTTGGGGGATTGATTTTATTGGACCCTTTGTTCCATCGTTCGGATTCCTGTACATACTAGTTGCAGTAGACTACATCTCCAAATGGGTTGAAGGAATTGCACTGCCATCAAATGATTCTAAAGTGGTGATAAAATTCCTTAAAAAGAATATTTTCACTCGCTTCGGAACACCTCATGCAATTATCAGTGATGGTGGCACACATTTCTGCAACAAATACTTTGATGCACTCCTATCTAAATATGAAGTGACTCACAAAGTTGCCACTGCCTATCATCCTCAATCAAATGGACAGGTTGAAGTTTCAAACAAGAAGATCAATATAATCTTGGAGAGGACCGTTGGATCAACAAGGATGGATTGGTCTATAAAATTGTATGATGCATTATGGGCCTACCAGACAGTTTACAAGACACCCATTGGTATGTCCCTATATCGAATGGTTTTTGGGAAAGCGTGCCATCTGCCAGTGGAGCTTGAACACAAGACGTATTGGGTATTGAAGAAGTTGAATCTTTCCACAAGCTGCATGAGAGAAAAGACTCCACCAACTCAATGAATTGGAGGAATTTCGCCTACAAGCTTTTGAGAATGCCAGATTGTACAAATAAAAGACCAAGAAATGGCATGATCGAAAAATAGTACGCAGACAAGTGGAACCAAGGCAGAAGGTGTTGTTATACAATTTAAGGTTGAAACGTTTCCCTGGAAAATTGAAATCAAGATGGTCAGGTCCATTTGTGATCACTCAGGTTTTACCATATGGAGCTGTTGAGTTACTGGATCCCAACACCAACAAAACATTCAAGGTTAACAGCCAGCGTGTCAAGCACTACTGGGGAGAATCAGTTGAGCGACAAAAAGAAAGTGTCACACTTTCAAATTAAGCCTAATGTTCAGGCAGTCATGTTTAGCTGACGAAGTTAAACTTAACGCTAGTTGGGAGGCAACCCATGCAATTTGTGTATATATTGTGATTTGGTGTGTTTTATTTTTGTAGGTAAAGTCACATTTCAAGATGGAAGAAGTTCTCGCAAATCTTCACAAGCAATTTCCTTCTCTCCCTCACAACTCTCTGATGAAAGTCTACAAAGCTCGCTTGGAATGGATGAGACTTCTGATGATCAAAGGTATTCCTAATGATATTCGTTGGATTATTGAAGCACGGGTCCGATTGGAAGGTGAGTCCTCTGACTTTTTTATTTCACATCTTCCTGGTTTAGGAAGAAGCACCTATGCTAAAAAGAGGAGCTAAAAGAATGGGTGTTTGCTACAAATGTGCTCGCATGACATGTAATACTCGTTGTCGTTCTTTAGGAATGATGTCTGATAACCGTGAAGATAAGATTAAATTCATTAGGGATGACTTGAGTAAGGAGTCTTTGGATGACATATCTAAGACTCTTGAGATGCATCCCAGTGGATATGTGTATCACGCAATTCGCATGTTACATACACAGTTCCGAAAAGAAAGACAACAGTATAGTCTCGGGAATCTGACTCTAAAAGACCCTGTTTGCCAATTTATAAGAAAATTGGATGGGAAGCTTGTCCCTGACGCATAGACATCATTCAGGCCGTTACTTTCTGTAAATATTATTTTCTTTGTCTTTTACTTAATAATTGTGATTTGTTTTGTTATTTTCTTTTCTCCGACAGGATCCAGAAATTTTTGACTATCACGATTTATTTTACTAATTAACTAATAATTGTCATCTGGCATGTACTAGTGCTATTATTATTACTCACCCTTTTTCAGGTCCTATAAATTCAATTCATCATTGCCCTGAGGAAGAAATAAAAAAAATGTAAGCTACTTCACGAAGACGAGTTGAAAACATATGTGTATTTTGCGATACTAGTGTTGGTACTAAACCCCAATATGTAGCGACAACACAAAAATTGGGTCGAGTCATTGCCGAAAGGAATATGCACCTAGTATATGACAGTGGCAATCTTGGGCTAATGGGGATCGTTTCAAGGACAATACATGAAGGAGGTAGTCAAGTCTTGGGAATCATCCCAAAACCTTTGGCAGAGGCGAATCTGATAGGACCATCAAACGGAGAGGAACTGATCATGCCAGATATGTCTGAATGATTGGTAGAAATGATTAACCATGCTAATGCTTTTATTGCTTTTCCATGTGGCTTGGGTACGTTGGAGGAAATTTTTACAGTACTATCTTGGGCGGACCTGAACATACACCAGAAACCGATTGGACTGTACAATATTGATGAATTTTATGATTTTCTCTGTGTGTTTCTAGATGATTCCCGGAGAAATGGGTTCGTGTAAAAACCTGTAAAAGAACTCATTTTCACTGCCAGAACTACCCCAGATTTAATTGACCAAATCTTAGCCTTTGAACCACAAATTGACCCCATCCTTTCCAAGATAAACTGGTCCGATAATCGTGGTAAAAAGCGTCGGGTAAATCTGGATCTTAACCTTTAATTTTCTTTTTAGATGTAGAATTTCAGCTAACCAAGTACTATATTCTAAACTCATCTTCTATTTTTTAAGACATTGGGGACAATGTCTCATTTAGGTTTGGGGGAGGGGAATAGTTGACTAGTATCTTGTTTTTATTGTGTTATTTTTAGTCAATTTTTTTTCCAAAAATACAAAAAAATTTAAAATTTTTTAAAAAGTTAAAAAAATATTTTGTGTTTTTGTGTTTTTATTTGACTAATCTGGTGAAATTGGTGTAAGATAGCTCTGTAAGGAATTTCCACTCCTGAGATGTATCTCAACCTATTTCGTAACAAGTTAATTTTTGTTTATTTCCTTTTGAATTATTTAATTTGTGAATTCTCCATAATACTGACTAAATTGGATCTTCATATGTTCAGTTGACAGGTATTATCAACATGCATGGTAACATACAACCATGAGATGTATTTGAAAAGTTTATAATATTCAGTACTCTAGTTTAATTGGAGGAAGCATATAAAAAGCAATGGAAAAAAAAGTGTGTATAAAAAAAATGTCTGAGATCCGAGTCATTAAGTCTGTAGGGGTGTTTTAACATCTAGTGCCATAAAGCCAACTGGTTTGGGTTTCACTGGCCCAAAGCTCGCTATATGGATCAAAGATGTTATAAAAATAAAAAAAAACATATGAAATCCGAGTAATTAAGTCTGTAGGGGTGTCTTAACACCTAGTGCCCTAAAGC